>JAVYIG010001133.1:182500-381017 GCA_035222895.1 Strongylocentrotus droebachiensis | reverse complement strand
AGTTTCGATTGCTGTTCTGAGTATTGGATGGAAATTATAATTTGTTTTCAATAATTTATATTTTTGATTAGACTTTGCAGAATGAACAGATTAGACTTCAAATAATGAAAAAGAGAGTTGAATAGAAATGTAATATTTGATTATGTGGGTGCGTGTGTATGTGTGTGTGTGCGTGTTTTTTTTTTTATAGACTTAGCAGAATGCAAATTGTGCTTGAAATAATGAAAAAGAGAATTTAATAGAAATTGTAATATTTGATTGTGTGGGTATGTGTGTGTGCGTGTGTAAACGCCATCAACCGCGGACCATTCCATAGAAAACTACCTCAAACCGCGGACGTACCTGCAATGGGGGACCGTCCACGGTTGCGATCCTGGTTTTCGCCGTATAAAATTTACGACGTAGGGGGCGTTTGAATATTAGATGTCACAGCGTGTAGCCAACATCAAGTGGATCAGTCCTATGTGTATCGCGAAATGTCACAGCGCCCCCTTCGATGACTGCGCGGGAAAGGCGCGCTACCTGCTATCATCCCATAGCAGGTACGTCCGCGGTTTAATGTAGTTTTCTATGGAGTGGTCCGCGGTTGCAGGCAATTACCCATGCACACACACACAAGTACTAAACTTGGTCCACGTTTGACGCCATAAACGTGTAGTGGTGTGTGCGTGTTTTTTTTTTTATAGACTTGGCAGAATGCAAATTGTGCTTGAAATAAAGAAATAGGAAGAAAAAAAGTAAGATGAGAGAATCAGACTTTTTGTAATTAGGTTAACTTTAAATGAGCGTAAATTGATTTTCCTTGGGTCAAAAGATCATCTTGTAATCTTTTAATTTGTTCTTTATTTCAGAATGAAGAAGAGCCGGCTCAGAATGCTCCTCAAACAGAAGGCAAGAATTTGATATATAATCCTACTCAAACTTACATTCAATCTGAATTGAACAATGCAATGTAAATCTCATGCCAAGTCTTGACATATTATAATGCTACTTCTAAATGCAGATGCTTTATTAGGCCATTGATGTAACATTTGAGTATAATAATAATAATTATAAATTTCTGTAGCGCATTATACAAGGTGTGTCTCTATGCGCTTTACATTGTATTATGTAAAAGCTTAATAAATTATCTTCTCTTGAACTATCCTCAAACAAAAATCAAACTTAAAGACCAGTTTTGGTCATGCGATTGCATTGTGAAAGAAACGTGAAATCGATCAGAAAAGGTTGATCATCTAGCATAGTACTGTACAAAATGATAATAAATTTGTCCCAGTCTTCATGAAGTTACAAGCACTGTACACAGAAAGATGTATATGGGACTACCCACACGTGCGCGACACGTGCGCGACACGTGCGTTTTTATCTCTCACACACCAATAGATAAACTAATTTACCAAATATATCAATCAGTAGGCGGTTTCCCGGCAATTTTGTTATCATCATGTATTATTCAAAACATATTCTTTCACATGATTGGTAATAAGAGCTTCCATTTCATTTTTTGAAATTGGGGCGTTTCCAATACTGGTCTTTACCTTTAAAGAGGATATTTCAATCTGAATAGAACAATTAATAGAATGTAAATCTCATGCCAAGTCTTGACATTTTATAATGCTACTTCTAAATGTTTATGCTTTATTGCTTATCACGTCATTGATGTAACATTTGAGTATAAAAGCTGGTTATCCTATTTAATACTTGTGAGAAATTGCTGTCAATACAATGATCAGAATATTTTATATCATTGAAATGCAATTTAAAAAAAATTGCATGAACTTCTATCATCCTGCTCTTTTTTATCAATTCAGTTTGCTAAATTAATAAAGGGAAATCCAACATATCAATTTTGTTGCTTAACTAAATCAATAAAACACTTGACAAAGTATACATGTTATGTTTCCACAAATATTGTTAGATGATTTTTTTTTCACTTATGACAGGGATGAAAAATTAGCTATTAACTATCGTAATTTGTTTTCATTTGTTTTTAGAACAAAAGCTGTCTAAATCAGCGCTGAAGAACAAGAAGAAACGAGAGGCAAAGAACAAAGGAAAACCAGGAGTCACAGTGAGTATCTTCATCATTATCTGTACCATTAAAGATAATACAAAGTTTTGGGAAATTTTGAAAAATGGGTGGATAGTGAATCTTTACAATTTTGATATATTTGGATGCTCCTGTGGATGTTTTATAAGAACTCAAAAAATTAGCCCCTAAAACACTTCTGTTTTCGAGAAAAATTGAATATAAAAATTTACCGGTGCTCCCGGTAAATTTCGATAAATTTCAAATAGCGCTTTTGGCCGTACAATGGTAGCTGCGACCATGAAAATCTCAGAATATGTAGTTGGGATATATAATTTCCAAACGGAAATAGCTAATCGGTCGATTTTAGTCAAGAAACATTGTTTCATAGCTAAATTAATTTCTTGACCTTGAGAGGGAGCTATACAACTTAAAGAGTTTATTATTTACAATTTCATAACTTTAGACTCGATTTCAACCGCGACAACGATCAATGTATATTGTAGGATCGCATATGCTTCCACTATCTTAATTTGAACCAAATTCATGACCCCATACCAAAACTTTGTAATACCTTTAAACCCTAACCTTAAAGGTATTACAAAGTTTTGGTATTGGGTCATGAATTTGGTTCAAATTAACATATTGGAAGCATGATGCGTTCCTACAATATTCATTGATCGTTGTCCCGGTTGAAATCAAGTCTTAAGTTATGAAATTATAAATAATAAACTCTTTATGTTGTATAGCTCCCTCTCAAGGTCAAGATATCAATTTAGCTATGAAACAATGTTTCTTGACTAAAATCGACCGATTAGCTATTCCCGTTTGGAAATTATATATCACAACTACATATTCTGAGATTTTCATGGTCGCAGCTAACATTTTGTACGGCCGTAGGCGCTATTTGAAATTTATCAAAATTTACCGGGAGCACCGGTAAATTTTTATATTCAATTTTTCTCGAAAACAGAAGTGTTTTAGGGGTTAATTTTTGTAGTGCTTATAATACATCCACAGGGGCATCCAAATATATCAAAATTGTTAAGATTCACTATCTACCCAATTTTCAAAATTTCCCAAAACTTTGTGTTACCTTTAATAATA
This sequence comes from Strongylocentrotus droebachiensis, assembly GCA_035222895.1. Taxonomy (NCBI): domain Eukaryota; kingdom Metazoa; phylum Echinodermata; class Echinoidea; order Camarodonta; family Strongylocentrotidae; genus Strongylocentrotus; species Strongylocentrotus droebachiensis. The sequence continues at coordinate 377,881 of JAVYIG010001133.1, read as the reverse complement.
TACTACTCTAAAAAAAGCAAAAATATCAGAAGCAAACTGGTGACAGTTTGAAAATATTGAACACAAAATTAGAAAATGAATTTTTGAAAGGTGTAATCACTTATATGTATGGGCACTTCAAATTGGCTAAATTGGCTGTGTCAATGTGACAAAGTGCCGGACAACTTCCCCAATTGTTCTAACCCACAAAATGACTAAAATGCCAATGATGCAGGGGATGATAATTTCTTTTTTTAGAGAAGACAACTTGGGAGAAAAATGGAAATTTAAAATATTTTTGTACGAGACACAAAGGAGAGTTGTCCGTGACTTCATCATAATCCAGTCACCAAATTGCTAATTTGCTATTCGCATATAGATTCCATGATCTCATCATTCAGTTCTGGTCATAATTCAAGACCTGTGTTTTCAATATTGATAAAATTGGCTATCCACTTGCTGATGTGTGTCTCCTTGTCTCTCTACATCTCAGGATAACAGGTCTGCTGAGCAACGTTCTGCCCTAGCAACGGCTTCCTTCATTCTCTCAGAGCCCACCCCAGCCCCGGCAGTAGGAGTAGATGTAGAGGCAGAAAAGAAGATTAAAACCCTTAGAAAGGTAAGAAATAGTTCATTGTTATATGCCCATGGCAAAATGGCATTAGCAAGGATTTTCTTATTCTGTTAAAAATTGCCCTCCTAATTTCAGAGTATGGTGGTATTCATAACACATTAAAGAGAAGGTTGAGTTCTGAGGAAAGGTGAAAAATAATTTGTGAGCGTTTTCATTATTATTATGCAAGTGTGGAAGAACATCAGAGAAAAAGTGTTCCTTGAAAAGCATGGCTCTTTGAATGCCTTCATATTTTAAATATGACGAGAAAAAGCTTAATAATGATGCCCTATTTTTATGCCACCTGTTTGTGTAGTCCCATATACATTTTTCTGTGCATGTTACTTTACCAAGACTGGGCTAAATATTTCTTATAATATTGATGACTCTAGAACCTTGCAGTACACACCAATACTTATATGCTACATGATCAACTTTTTCTGATCGATTCCACACCGTTTCTTTCACAATGCAATTGCATGACCAGAAATCAACTTTTTCTTTAAGCCCTTCTTCCAAAGTCACAAAATTACCTGTCAAATGAAGGAGGAAACTATAGATTTTTAGTTTCATTTACCAAACTACGTGTAGATGATCTCTTACATGGTAAAATTGACTATTGCCATTGATTTTGATAAATTTTGAGAGATGAATTGATAATTTAAAGGGATCCGGTAACTTTGTCTCAGTTTCTGAAACAAAATCCTGGATTTAGCTCATGCTGCAATGACAATTATAAACCTTTAGCTCAGTCAGAAACCCCATGAGATGACTTTTACAAGCCTGTCTGATTATCGCCTGTCTGATTATCAAAATATTTATGATTGGAATTACAAATTTTCAAAACCGTTTGCCAAACAGTTTTCATAACACTCCAGTCTATTGGGAAAAACAAGTAAGGTAAAACCTGTCACTCAAAGATTTTTACTTTTTTGAGGCACTTCTTGATCATTTTGAAGCGCAATTTTTTTTTGGCTTCAATATTATACCATATCACAGACACTGATAACACGTGGGGCCGTGCATATCAGATTTAACATTGTTAAATGATGCCTTTTATACAGTTCTCAATTACCAGATGCACACCACCCCCCCCCCCCTTCAGTCCATTTGAGGAAGAGAGAATACATTGATTGCCCCTTTCCTTCTTCAAACTAATAATAATAATAATATGGATATTTATATAGCGCCGGTATCCGCCAGGCTCTGACGCTCATGGCGCTGTACATATTACTATCACAAACATATCACTTTCTTAACTAAAATAAAGTAAACTAAAACAACACAAATTATTACGCTACATTGACATGATTAAATAGCACTGTTTAGAAAGAGATGGGTTTTTAGAGCAACTTTGAAGTCATGAAGGGCTGTTAAAATAATAGCAAACCTTCCACCAGTATTTTACTTTAGTTTCACATTGATATAAATCTTGAGTGTGAGATAAGTTACTATCAAATTGTCTGTTTATTTATAGCATCCTGATACTACATGAAAACAGCAGTCTGGTTAATTTCAGTGCAGATCCTTTATAGCACTTGAAATATTTTGAAGACATTGAAAATAATAAAACAAAGTAATGAGAGCAGATTGTTGACACTTTGAGCCTGGCCCTGTTATCTCTTTCATAAACTGAAACTAAAAGCAATTTGAGCAAACTACACTGTAGGAGGAAGTAGTAGGACATGTGTGTGTTTTCATATCAGGACTGACGGTTTATGTTTAGTGTATAACATTAGATTGTATGAAATGAATTGTGTTCTTTTGACTAGCTAAACTGCGTATTGTATTAAGTGATTTCTAAATGGCTGGGTGATTTTATTGAAAAAGTTGTTTAAAAACCAGGAATTCATCAATAGATCGATAATGAAAGAAAACATAAGTCTTTTATTGGAGAATGAAATGTGTCCTGAAATTTCTCCTGGTTTAAAAAGAACCGGCAGAACAGAGTTTTAGGTGTAATGTGCACAGTTAATCCTAAGTCCATAGAGTGGTGAAGTGTGACTTCATCAACAATCTATTTTTTGAATTTCTCAATTTTGTCTGCATTTCCCGAAAGAGCATCAAAAATAATGGCCGAATATCAAAAACCATTTGAATATATTATGTATTGGCTGAGATATGACTATCTGAATAAATATATGTCCTTTGGGAACTCAGTGTTATAGTGCTCTGGTTCATAACATTAGGAGCCAGAGCAATATAACACTGAGTTCCCATAGAACATATATTTATTCAGATGGTCATATCTCAGCCAATACTTAACATATTCAATTGGTTTTTGACATTCGGATATTATTTTTGATGCTCTTTTGGAAAATGAAGGGAAAAAAAAAGAAAAAAAAGAAAAAATTCTAAAAATAGATTTTTATGATGTCACAGCTTCGTTACTCTATACTGTTATCTCACATGTGGAAAGCTATTTGATCATCAGAACGTGTTTCCAGCAATCGAGCTTCAGTTTAAAAGAAAATGATTATAATGCAGGCTTAGAAATGAAATGTGATGTTATTTTTAAATTGATTGTAAATTGTCATGTAATTCAGCTGAGGCTGCGAAATGATAATAATAAAACGAACTGAACTGAACTGAAAGTGCAGTTGCTCAGTCAGGGAAGTATAATTATAATGATTTATGGACCTGATTTCTCTTATCTCTCTTGTCCCTCTAGAAACTGAAAGCCATTGAGAAGCTGAAAGAACAGCAAGCAAGTGGTAAGGAGCTAGAAAAGAATCAGTTAGATAAACTAAGCGCTGAAGCTGAGCTGAGAAGAGATCTAGCCAAGCTGGAGATACAATGACAATAGCAACACCTGGGACCCGTTTCACAAAGTCTTTTATCAATGACAAATGACAAAATTCAGTGACAAATCTGCTGATAACCAATCAGAAGCAAGGATTTCAGTAGCTTATAACATAAACTGTCATTTGTCACTGATGACAAGTTTTGTGAAACGCCCCCCTGGACCTACGTACATGTATAACACTGAAACTAGAAGTATGCCAAGCCTCTACTCAAGGATCGTAGGCAAGTCTGTTTGGTTCTATACAGTGGCATTATGGAGGAATAGAGCGATAGGTCTCTGCAGCCCCGATAGACTTAAAGCCCCTCTAAAGTGTTGGAAGCCCCCCAAATTTGATGGCAAAACTTCACTTCAATTGTATCATAATGTGAAAGAGGATGTCATTTAAGACACATTTTTGCAAGGATTTTCAAAACAAATGTGTTTGATGTCGAATATTGATGAAAGAATGCAAAAATTGTTTTTCTGCATACAACAGAAAACCCAAATTATGCATTCTTGTATCCATATTTGTCTTCAAACAATTTTTTTTTTTTTTTTTTGGGGGGGGAATCTTTGCAGAAGGATGTCTGAAATGACATCCTCTTTCCCATTATGATAAAATTAAAGTGAAATTTTGTTATCAAATGGTTGGCGAATTTAACATCCCACTCCCAAGCTGCTGGACAATTTGAATGTTATTGGAGGAAGGAAAATGAAGATAATTTGAGTTCCAAAAAGCAATGTTTGATATTTTCAGGTTGTATATCTATATAGTGCTGTGCAAGGAAACCTTCCTTCTTCGATCAGTATTAATCAACTTTGAAGCATTCAATAAATAAACACGCCTAATAAACATGCCTAATAATATGAATCATTAAATGAATTTATAGGCAAATGTTAGGTTGATAGTACTTGCACAGATCTACATGTCATGGTTATTTATATCTGTGTTGATGCATGGCGTGATGGTCATCATAGTACTTTGAAACATGCATTGACACTGCCTAGATTCGTTGTTGGTATCTAAGCAGAAACATTCATGATTGCTTTCTGTCTGCAGGCTTGATACAATTTTTTTTTTTTTTTTCTTTTTCAAACCAGATTTTTTTTCTTCCCTATTTTGCCCTATTTTCCCCCCAATGTTCTTACTCGAAAGGGGGGAATGTTGTTAGATGCCATTTTTTCCCCGCGAATCCTCTTCTCTTTTTTTTTTACTCAAGGGGGGCGTTTTTGTGCTCACCATCACCCCTGAGGAGGGTGTGGTTGAGGGGGAAAAAAATAAATAATAGGGTCATGAAGGCTTCAACACAAATGCATGTATCAACAATAATATCTGCCAACACCAGTACCAACAACTCAACACATTCAATATGAAATCCCCAGTGTGTACAACATTCACACTCTTGAAGAGAAACAGCTTTTAAGTATTTAACTTAAAAATTATGTTTTGATTTAGTACAGGATTTTTCTTTTTTAGATAGTTGTGGATTTTTAAATTCCTGGTTATATTCTTGGCTTAGATTAGATGGACAGTCTAACTGCCTGTATAAACAAACAAAAAATACCAATGATTTCGAGCTGCTGAGTCACATCGTTAGTTTGGGTTTTATTGTTTTATTACTTATAATCAATTTGGGCTAAATTTGAAGAAAAAAAAAATATATTTGTCAGGTTATGCTTCACTGTTCATTAGCATAAGTCCCAAATATTCTGATAAATAGAATTAGATAAGTCAACTTAAAGAGAAGGTTGAGTTCTGGGAAGAGGTAAAAAAATAATTTGTCAGCGTTATCATTGTTATTATGCAAGGGTGGAAGAACATCAGATTAAACATGTTCCCTGAAAAGCATGGCTCTTCAAATGCCTTCATATTCTAAATATGACATGAAACATCGTACAAATCCGGGTAGGATTTTTTCGCCATGTGTTCGTATAGTCCCATATACATCATTCTGTGTACAGTGATTGTAACTTTGCCAAGATTTGGTCAAATTTCTTATCATTTTGATGATTCCAGAACCTTGCAATACACACGAATACTTATATACTAGATGATTAACCTTTTCTGATAGATTCCACACCGTTTCTTTCACAATGCAATCACATGACCAGAACTCAACTTTATCTTTAATCTTGAATAACTGGTTGTCCAGTCAATCTAACAAACTTGGCTGATTTTTGTTTGCCCAAGACTAAACAAAGAAATAAATCAAATGTAAAATCAAATGTAAGACATTTGTATGTGTGTCTTCATTTGTTACTTGTCTTCCATTTTTAATGCATCACATGTATATGAATTACATATTAAATTGCTAACGATTATGTAATTTCACATTTTAAAACAAGCAATGATTTGTCTCAAAGGGGCAAACAAATGGGCTGACAAAACTGTTTTTATTCACTCGTCAGTCCATTTTAGTTGCCCCATGATAAGATATAAACTACTGTTATCAAACCCTTGTTGTGTTCATAGAAATTCTGAGTTGTTTATTAATACCATCTCAATGAATACATTTACTTCATGTTAATACATTTTCTCATAATCATGTTTTTAGGAGAATGGCTCATCTTCATGGAAATCATGATGAAGATTGAATAATGTTTATAGCAAGAATGATAATTTTCAGGATTTGAAATATTGAAGCATTTTGACATTTTAGCCTCTTTAAAACTTGACATGGTAAACTGACCCCCCCCCCCCCCCCCAAAAAAAAAAGTTGCGGGAGATAAAAAGGTAAATACTTAGGAGTAGCACACTTTACATTTCTGTATCTTATAACACCAAGGTGAGTATGCATCATTAGAAGGCTACTGATCATATGCAGAACTACTTTGTTGTCATCCTCACTTGCCAATTCATAGTTACAGTCTGAGAAAGGTCATTGCAGACCAAATTGTCAATTACACAGAGACAACATACTGGATACATGCTCATGAAAGTACTGTAATCATTATTCATTTATGCACAAGCAGTGCTATCCATGATGCACAGGTGGAAACATTCTTTGAAAGGGGGAAACACAGGCTATTTATGTAGCACCTCCATCACTGTAGGAGTGATTATTTCAAAATGTACAAAGTGGGACCTCTCCATGTTTTTAAGATCTGCAGATATTCAGGGTCATTTGGGACATGTGCCAACCGCGAATTGGTCTATTGTTTGCTGGGTGTTTTTTTACTTTGCCATATGAATGAGGTTTGGATCTTTATCTTTGTCTCAGATGTGTAAATCTACGCCCAGTGATTTAATATTCTGTCATTTGATAAATGTATCTTGTATTAAAATGTCTCGAAAAGGAAAAGAAAAAAATATTTCATTAAATAACAGTTCTTGTGTAACTAAAGCTGTGTGAATTATTTTGATTTGTTTTGCATATTGCAGCCTCACGTTTCGAAATGTAGTAAAAACTGCTTAATATTTAATGTTGCAATTCTAATGTTACTCTTTTGAGTTTTTTTCAATATTTAAATGTTGGTAGAACAAATGAGAAAGAAGAGGGATTTGATGAAGAAAACAGAATATAGAAATAAAAGAGTAAAGGCATTTTTTTTTTTTGGGGGGGGGAGGGGAGGTTGTCATGGTGATTACCTTGTTTATCAATGTAACTGGTGGAGTGTCTTTTCTTGTTGAAATAGGATGGTAAAAAAGAGAGATAGGGGAGAGAGAGAGAGATAAACAGACTGACAGAGAGAGAGAGAGAGAGGGAGAGGGTGGGTGGGGAATGATTAGAAGTGATAGAAGCAACAGGTATGCAAAAGGCATTTACAATTTACAATTTACAACCCCCCCCCCCCCCCTTCCGCCTTGTCTGTGTGTGTGTGTGTGTGTGTGTGTCTCTCTCTCTCTCTCACTCTCCATCTGTCTCTCACTCTCTCTTTATATCTTCTATCTCTTTCCCAACACGTTTTCTCTCTCTTTCCTTTGTCGGATTGCAAAAAGAAAAGTTAAGAATCTTATCTAAAATATGGAACACAAAATATTTTATTCAGTTTAATAGGCCTTCGTCTAAAAAAGGTTAATCTTTCGCCTAAAACTGTCTATGCTTTTCTAAACAGCGTGGTAGAGAGATTCATGCAAACTACAGCTACTCTTTTTCTGAAATGTTAGAATCCAACGAACAAGAAAGGCTAAGTTCGTTGATACCGAACAATTACACTTGAAAGTTTGATACAGCAATATTATTACATATCATAACATACAGTAAATATTTACAATGTTCAATGTAGTGAAGTGTTGCGATTAGCCTGTACATGTACTATAGCATTATCCTTACCACGTCACGTAAGTACGATAGTCAACGATCTTGTATTGAACAATTTTCACATTTCAAATCAATTCTTTTTTTATTTACAAATTCTTTTTTTTTTATTTATTTTTTTTTATTCGTTTTTTGTAATGATTTTGTCATATTCTAAAAATGTATCTTGATACATTTTAAGACATATAAGGTCAAGAATGTGCATAAAAGACACAATTGGCAGGACTATAGGACAGCAATTTAGGAAAAGCAGTATTTTGTACACAAATTACATGCAAAATCGCAAAGGATTATCCGATTTTTGCAAGCTTAATTAGTCTCTAAAGTTGCAGCACACTGACTTAGAAGAAAAAAGTAACCGAAAAGGAAAGTCGCGATCTGCAGCGGTTGCGCCGCAGTCGTGGATTTCGTACAGTCAGAATAGGGTTAAGAATTTAGCTGATAAAAGACGGAAAATCATTCTAGTCGATCTGTACAGGCAAGATAGTGAAGGAAACAAATTTGTTAAATCTCTCACAAAAATAATTATAATATTTACAGAGTATATATTTTTACAGTTTAATAAGTATATACAGGAATAGGAAGGGACATCCAGGGGCGGATCTAGCTTTTTGCCAAGCGGGAGGTTTGACCCAGCGGCGGATCCAGGATTTTCCAAAAATCGCTCCGTTTTACTTTCTTTCTTCCCCCTTTTTTTAAATCTTCACTTGACCGCCCAAGGGGGGGGGGGGGGTAAACCGCCGAACCCCCCCCCCCCTAGAGCCGCCCCTGATGTCTTATTAACAGATACCCCAAATAATTGTACATGTGCAGTTTTTCCATTTCGTCTTAAATCGAAACTAAAACAATTAGATCACACGAAAAACACTTCACTGAATAATAATAATAATATTCCGTGTTTATATAGCGCTTAATACATCGATCCAACGATGTGCCTAAGCGCTTTACAGATATTATTTCCCCGGTCATCGGATTCAGGCTTATACCCGCACACAATGTATGCACATTTTCCACTCCCTGGGGAGCATTCCAGCCAGTCGCCATTTTGCAAGCGCACACTTGCTCGTTCAACCACATGAATATATAAATAACTATGCGTTGATCAATAGAATTGGTGTCTTCTTTAGAACCGGATCGAACATTGCCTAGATCAAATGAGCGTGTACAGTTGAAAAAGGTCGAGGATAAATTCAGGGAAGGTGTTATTCATTTAACAAAAGAAATGTTAAAGCAAGTTAGAAAGAAACAAAGAATTATGTTTCATTTTGTAATTATGTTCTCCTGGATGTAGTGATGTGTGATATGTACTGGTGTTTATCAATAGAAGACAATAAATTAGTTCGATACCAGCTCATATCGTCTAAATAGCATTTACAAAGTAATCCATAGTAGTCCTATACCGTAAGCGATTTAAACTGCCTATCGTCTCAGAGAAATTACCAATATTCTGGACAGAGCAAAGTTTGTTTTTTTCCTTCTTTAAGCTCAACACTGGTTCTGACGAATAAAGTTCACTATCACGGAACGATACGTGCATCAAGATCAACATATACATTAACAACAAAAACAACAAACATTCAAACAACAAACAGCAAGAGAAAAATAAATATTTAGGATTGGCTATTTTGTCTCCCAAACTTGTATCTGTGATATTTGTTTGTAATCGTTTGTTGGTCAAGCATCCGAGCCAGGATGGAGGCAAATATTTAATCTTAAAGGTAAAGATCAGTTTTGGAAATGCCCCCCTCTCCAAAAATGAAATGGAAGCTCTTAATACCAATCATGTTAAAGAATATGTCATGACTAATACGTGATGATACAAATTTTGCCGAGAAACCGCCTACTAATTGATATATTTTTTGTTTTCATAGGTTTTTATTCATTGCTCTCATAAAGAAAAATTGTACATAATGTATAACATTGTATACAAACTAACAAAATAATTTTAACATAGGTCTTAATAAATTTGCAAATGAACTTTTACATTTACATACAAGGTTCCAACTAAAGTTACACATTTACAGATGAAAAATATTCACATAAACAAAATTATATTTTCACCAAAAAAAAATTACAAAAATCGCAAATAAAGTTTGTACTATTTTCTCGACCAGTTTGATTATAAATCTCAAATTATTTCTTTTCCACAATATTCTTTTAACCTATATTCCTCTTAATTGTCCTTTAGAGACAAAAACATTATATAAATAAAAAGAGAAAGAGCTAGAAAACACCTACTACCCCCGCCCCACACAACATTCAAACACATAACAAGTACAACAGTATACAAAACACACACCATCATAGAACGAACAAACAAACAAAAGTAAAAGAAAAAGAAAAGAAGAGAAAAAAGAAGAAGAAAAAAAAAGGGGAAAAAATGTATTTGGTACATTATTATATCTATTTGGACCTGATAGATATCGCGCACGTGTCGCGTAGTCCCATATACATCTTTATGTGAAAAGTGTTTGTAACTTTACCAAGACTGGATCAAATTTCTTATCATTTTGATGATTCTAGAACCTTGCAGTACACACCAATACTTATATGCTAGATGATCAACCTTTTCTGATCGATTCCACAAAGTTTCTTTCACAATGTAATCGCATGACCATATTACTGGTCTTTATCTTTAAAGATGTCTAAACATCGTAGGTTCTGAAGAGAGCATTTGACCGGGCCTGATCCATAGAACGAAGCTGAATCTTACCATCGACGTTCGTCAAGTATTGATCTGGGTCAGAAAGAGGGAGAAAGAGAAAGAGAAAAAGAAAAAACGAAAATGAAGGTGAAGTAGAAAAAGAAAGAGAGAGAAAAAAAAAGAAATAAGAAGGAAACAAACGAAAGAAGAGCAAAAGTTCAATGAGAGATCAGAATGATTTTTCATTAAGAGAGGCATGGGAAGAAGAAAAGAGAGAGAGAGAGAGATAGAGAGGGAGAGAGAGAGAGAGAGAGAGAGAGTTGGGATAAAAGAGAAAGGGGAAGACAATTAAAGGGAGGTGGACATATATTATTAGTCAATCTTTGTTCCTTATAGTATGTTTTGGCAAACTGAAAAGAAAATAAGAGGCAGAAAATGATATTATCTCTGAAATTTTCGACAATTAACATTTTAATTTCTCACAGATTATGTTATTAGGAACGAAAGGTGTATTTTTTTCTTCAAAAAGGGTACATGTTCATATTTTCTGTTGTGTCTAGGATTCGGTTTAAATATCACGAACCTATATATTTGGAAATAGAAGTTTGATTCGCGTTCTGAAGCGACAAAATAACATCACTCCTGGGTTCAACATTATAACTTTAATTGCAGCCTTGAATATTGTGCACCTTTGCGCTACTTTCTTCAATTTGGAAACCTTCATAATTAGGGTTGGTCAACGCGTATGAATTAACTTTTTAGATATCAAATTTGCTAATCGAACATTTTGAGATAATCAAATGAGCAATATTGTATCATTTTCTTCTCATTGAATTCATAACTAAATCTCCGTGTCATTAATTCCCTTTGATTTATTCCCATCCTGCAAATATAACAATATCTTGTTTAATTTACCATTATGTAGAAAGACTCTAAACTTATATTCCCCATCAGGAGTGTGGATGCGATCCAAAATGTATCTTCGCATGTCTCGAGCTCGAGCTCGTCCCGACGGCAAACTCTGAAATAAAAGAAACAAAACACCGTGCCTGAAATATTAGGAAAACAAATATATGTTTTAAAACTACCTGGGCACGCCGGCAGGGGCTGCGTTTTACCCGAAAGGCTGTTACTGTTAGCATAGTAACTAACTAAAGGGCAATTGTAGCACTATGCCAACTATGCCAAAAAAAACCCGTAAAAATGGGGGGGGGGGGGGGGGTGTTACACCCACAAATGTAATAACTCCCACAAATGTAATAACGCCCACAAATGTAATAACACTTTACCCACAAATGTAACAACACCCACAAATGTAATAACACTTTACCCACAAATGTAATAATTTCACCCACAAATGTAATAACCACTTTACCCACAAATGTAATAATTTTGAATCACCCACAAATGTAATAATGACTTTACCCACAAATGTAATAAATTTGAAGTGATATTTTGAATCACCCACAAATGTAATAATGACTTTACCCACAAATGTAATACATTTGAAGTGATATTTTGTCGAATTTGTTCAAAACTAAAACCCTGTAATAAAGCATGGGTATAGCTAACTACCACCTAGCTAACTACCCCCGGACATCTACCCCCAGTCAACTACCCCCTCCCCGGACATCTACCCCGGACATCTTACCCCATCCAACTACCCCTCCCCCTGGACTACTCACTCCCCCTCTAACTCCCCCCCCGGACATCTACCCCAAGCAAATTAAGGTAGTTGGGGGTAGTTGCCCGGGGGTAGTTGGATGGGGGTAGATGTCCGGGGGTAGTTTTCAGGGTGGGGGTAGTAATTGGCTGGGGGTAGTTGGAAGGGGATAGTTGGATTGGAGAGGGGGGGGGGGAATGTCCGGGGGTATTTGACGGGGGGGGGGTAGATGTCTGGGGGTAGTTGCCCGGGGATAGATGTCCGGGGGGTACTTGACTTGGGGTAGATGTCCGGGGGGGTATTGTCCGGGGTAGATGTCCAGGGGTAGTTAGCTGGGGGGGGGGGGGTTATCATTCGAGGGGGTAGTTAGCTGGGGGTAGTTGGCAGGGGGGTAGGTGTCCTAGATTCTCGATTAGAGATTATGTCTGACATTTCTTTCGGGGGAGTCCCCTCTCTCGTGGTTGTAGCTCCATGGTAATGAGCAGTGTCAGAACACTAAAGTTACAACAAAGTTATTTCGATTAGGATAAACTTTAGTTTTTGCTGTGTTTAGAAGATCTTCATTGAAAAAGATCGCACAACCAAAAACAAACTAACAATTATGCATTAAACGGGTTAATCCTCACGTAGTATATTACAGACCAATCGTGTGTGATTCTTTGTCTACACTATAAGTGTATAAACCGTTGTAAAGAAAATTTATGTGTCATATGAGTGAACTATATATCATAAAATATGTTATCTCAGTGTTAAAGCAAATATCTGGAAACTACATGCCTCTATTGCTTTTTAAAATCACTAACATATTCATGTATTTATAATCCTTATACAAGTGTATGGTTTGTTTTGCATTTATGTCTTTAATCAGATTTCTGTTTAAGGTTGAAAAATGGCTCAAAAGTGGCAAACGCCAAACTCTTCAACAGAGATCAGGTAAAGGTTGTTAATATTCTTTATCTCATTGTATAATTAAAATAATTATTTCCTTTTGATCAGTCATACTTCATTTCAACTCCGTCTACTCTTAAAGCATCTGAAAAGTATTACTGAAAAACTTTTGGAGTTGTACGTGTTAAGTAGTTTTATATGGACGAATACTAAGTTACAGAAAGCCAGGTACATTTAGTATTTCGGCATCTTGTTCTCTTGTTTTCCTAGCTTAGAAGAATTGTCACGTGTTAGGTTGTTTGCGTTTTATATCAAGTTCAGTTGATGTTATCAGGTTCAATATTGCCCAAATTATAACCTTGTTTGCTTGTAAAAGACATGTGAGTTACTCCACCTTTTTATACGTAATAATTATTTTGGTTCTGTTACCGTCTGTATATTAATGAAACAACCTCTTCATTCGTTTGGAATAAAATACTTTCTATCTTACAAAATCTATGTATCCATCATTGCATTTAATACTATAAAACCATAACCTCTGCAATTTACTCACATTGATTGAGAGAGTATATAGATATTTTATCAGTCAAAGGGTTCTGCAATCGTTCATCCAAAACATGCAAATATGTTTCGCGCGATCTCGTTATACAGCTATTTATGATTTGTTATATGAAAGTATGCGTTGTTATTTGCTTGTTAACCGATTATCATCCCCCCAAAAAAGAAAAAACAGGGTCATAGTACATAATAAATATAAGGTATAATGTGTAAATCATCAGGGATAATTATGTTATAATAATTAATTTCAAGGAAGATATGCTGCCGGCGAAGAAGCAAATGGAGGAATAGAAAACATTATAAAAAAAAGCTGAAGATGGAAAACGACATTGCCAGATAGACAGAGAGACAGACAGGGAGAGGGAAAGAGAGAGAGAAAGAGAAAGGGGGGGGGAGGGGGGGGGGGGAGAGATAGAAAGTTGGACGTAGTCCGTACTGTATTTATTTATATGATTTTTGTCTCTCCGATCAACGGTCAACGAACCATCGAATCGGTCCCTCCTCTGTGTGTTATATATATGGACCATTTTGACTGATTCGTCAGTTCGTGTGACCGCCGACCAATCATTTATTTGTGACGTGTTGTATCCACATATGTAATAATGTAATTTATTTTTAAATGAAAAAAAAGAGGAATAAGATGGTGGGTCTTAGTTTCGAAGATTTGTTTAAATTTCTATTTCATTTGAAATAACCGGGTCTGGAAGAAAGACTACGCTCTATACCCATGTTATTCCACAGGAATGAGATGGTGAGGTCTTAGTTTGAAGATTTTTTTTTTTTAAATAACCGAGTCTGAAGTAAAGACTACGTTCTAATCCCATGCTTTATTACCGGGTCTTAATTTGGAAGATAGAGGGGTCTTAGTTTAAAAGGTTTTTTTGTTGTTTTGTTTTGTTTTGTTTTGTTTTTTGTTTGTTTTTTAACTTTTGAAAAACCGGGTCTGGAGGAAAGACTACGCTCAATTATGTTCTTCCACAGGAATAAGATGATGGGGTCTTAGTTTTGAAGATTTTTAAAAAGTTTTGAAATAACCGGGTCTGGAAGAAAAACTACGCTCTAAACCCATGCTTTATTACCGGGTCTTAGTTTGGAAGATGGTGGGGTCTTAGTTTTGAAGACTTTTTTTTTTTTTAAATAACCGGGTCTGGAGCAAAGACTGCGCGCTATACCCAGCTTTATTACAGGGTTTTAGTTTTAAATTCGACAAAATATCCCTTCAAATTTATTACATTTGTGGGTAAAGTCATTATTACATTTGTGGGCGATTCAAAAATATCACTTCAAATTTATTACATTTGTGGGTAAAGTCATTATTACATTTGTGGGTGATTAAAAATTATTACATTTGTGGGTAAAGTGGTTATTACATTTGTGGGTGAAATTATTACATTTGTGGGTAAAGTGTTATTACATTTGTGGGTGTTGTTACATTTGTGGGTAAAGTGTTATTACATTTGTGGGCGTTATTACATTTGTGGGAGTTATTACATTTGAGGGTGTAACAGGGGCGTCTTCTTCTTTTTTTTAAAGGTAAAATTAACGTTACCATCTTTTTTTTTACATGTTTTTTTTTTGGCGAAGGGAGGGGCCCGTCACTGCATTGAAGTAATTTGCAATCAACAAGGGTCATACGTATAAATCAGAACATAAACAATTATTATATTGAGTTAAATATCAAGGTCGTCTTTAGTCGTTGAAAGTAGGAGGAATGAGCATCATCTACCGATAAATACTTATAACCCCTCTGTTACTCTACCGCATATCTTTCTTTATTTCTCTGTCTTCCTATCTGTCTCCCCTCCCCATCTCTTTCCCTCCCCTCGCCCACTCTCCTTCTCTCTCTCCCTCTCATCCTTCCCTTTCTCTCCCTTCTTTCTCTCTCTCCCTCTCATTCTCCCCTTCTCTCTCTCTGTCTCTCCCTCCCCTTCTCATCCTCCTCTTTCTCTCTCTCTTTTTTTCTATCTCTCTCTCTTCCTCACTCTCTCTGTCTCTCCATTATTCTACATGTACATGAGTATGTATGTTAACTTACTTCCATCAAGCCAGTGTTACAGTTGAACACTTTGTCCCCATGGTTAGTGGTTCGGTGTCGTAGAGTACACAGCTGTCCTAAGATTGTACGTGATTGAGATCGTGAGCAGAAGTAGAAGTCAAAGTAAAACGACGCTGAAATAGAGAAAATAGATATAGTCATTTTCATGAATTACTTTCAATTTGTATGATTATGTCCCCAAAGCATATTATTTAGTTCTGTTCCTTAATCATTTTTTGTAAATATTAATGATCGTTGAAAACTGGTTTCACCAGAAAAGTCTCGGATTTCACCAATTTCAATCTCACCAATACAGCTATATCAAGGTAACCATGAGAGTGTTCAAAGTTGAAACATACCTCTGTCTCTACAATAACCTAGCTACACCCCTTTCAATGCCCTTCTGTACATGGAGAGTTGAGAGTTTTTCTTTTCTCTTTTCCTCAGACGAGGCATTGTATCACTTGATACCATTTTAACAATATTGCATATAGAGTTTGATTACAATATTTATACAAAATGAACAGACTGATAAAATAAAATAGGGGAGACAAAAAAAAAAGCGGAAGGGAAAGATCAAGGCATGAATAGAAATGCTAAAGTTCAGAGTTGCAACATACCTCTATCTATACATCCGGGATCTTCATGAACGAGTTCGCTCATGTTGAGAGAGCCATCGTCATCGTAGTGCATGTAGATCTGATGACCACCATCCGGGTCTTTGGTAATGAAATGACATTGAGTTGATGCTGGCATGGGTCTTATAGGAGCACGACTCACGATCACTTCGATCTCAAAAGAACGACAAACTGAACAATTTAAAGAAGAAGGAGAATCATTAAATAGATCGTGAAAAGATAGTTCAGAAAAGTATTCAGTCATAGGCGTTGACTGAATAAAAGAAAGGAACTGGTAGACAGGGCCGTAGCCAGAGTTTGATGTTGTTGTTGTTGTTGTTGTTGTTGTTTTTTTTTTTTGGGGGGGGGGGCACAAACATGTAATTATTCGACGTCCTAGGGAGGGGTCTAACAAAATTCAACCTATCTTGGAATTTTTTTGGGGGCACGTGCTTTTTACAGACGTGTGTCAATCAGATATGATTATGTACGTCTGGGGACCGACCTTTAAAGAGAATGTTGAGTTCTGGGAAGAGGTGACAAATAATTTGTGAGCATTACTCATTCTTATTATGCAAGTGTGGAAGAACATCAGTTAAGACATGTTCCCTAAAAAGCATGGCTCTTCAAATGCCTTCATATTCTAAATATGCATGTAACATCGTAAAAATCGGGGGGCCGGCTTTTTACGCCACGTGTTCGTGTAGTCCCATATACATCTTTCTGTGCAAGTGTTTGTAACTTTACCAAGACTTGGCCAAATTTCTTATCATTTTGATGATTCCAGAACCTTGCAATACACACACATTCTTATATGCTAGATGATCAACCTTTTCTGGTCGGTTCGACACCGATTCTTTCACAATGCAATCGCATGACCAGAACTCAACTTCATCTTTAAACGTCACCATCCGAAAGACGTGACTCAGTTTCGAACCTGCGTCCTCGGCTGAATCAGTTTGTAACACCCACTGTTAGCTGGATTACAGGCGCACGCCACAACGCCTAGTTCAATTGAATGAGTAGATCATTTACAGAGAGCTTCGAGTTACAAAATTAACTTAGTTTGTTGTTTATAAACCAGAAACTTTCCCAGTACAATTTGAATTAGTTTTGATTTGATTATGATTGGTTGATTAATCTTCCTCTTTTTTTACAAACAATGTCAATTTCACATGAGCCTACATGGAGAAATCATAATTATGCTTATTGTTTCTTTTTTTTCAAAAATATAAGACCTTCGAGCAAATAACTCAAATACATATAACAACTATTAAAAGAGACTGAATTTTAAAGAGATAATCAAAGTAATTATCTGTCGATATGATGATAGTTGTAAACAACCATAGCAAGAGGGACAACGTGAACAATTAAAAGAGAGAGAGAAAAAAATAATTTTAAAGACATCACGCGGACAAGGTAATTTGAAGTAGGAAGGAGACAGGAGAGAAAGAAACATGATTTTAGATCATGTGTAACAAAGTGAATAATAGTGAGTACAAGGAATAGAACCGAATGTATTAATCAGAAATGAGAATACAACGTTAGATCGATCCGAGAGAGCTGATTTTTACCAGACATACAAAACAGGAAAAAAAAAACACACAAAAGAAATGAGGATGTATCCGGGTTTGTCGCAATGTCACTTATTTAAAGTAAACTTAGCTTTGTATTTGTAATTTTTGTATGAAATCTTATATTTGATAAATTATCGCATCAGATTCTGTGTGCGTGCGTATCATTAATATTGATGACTAGCGCGTGACGTATAGGTCCTATTGAGCCAATCAAATGCAGCGACAGGATGGCTTAGATGCATCCGGGGTGCGACTTTACGTTTTACACTGTAGTTCCGTCATTTTCACGATAAGTGAGTAAAACCGGGCTGCAGCAAAGACTACGTGCTATATTGCACACACAGTACGCACCATAGAGATATATACTACTCTATGGTACGCACGCACAGCTACTCGCTACGGGAAACTTGAACGCTACATGCATCGACGATAATTATATTCACTCGCTTTTTGGAAGTTATATACCATTTATCTAGACTAAAGTCAGATTAAGAACCAAAACCATGCCATGGAGGAGCCTTCTTCTATCTCCTCAAAACTCAAATCAAGTATTTTTTCGTCCATATCCATATTTCCAGGGGATTTTGATGAAGGTAAACAGCGTTAGATATAAATGGGTACGGTACTCGAGAGTCAATGCAATACATGTGAATAGCACGCAAACTGCATCTCGCACCGTCGTCAATCATTTCAGCTGAGAACTTCCCCACGCAGCTTGGATTACAGGCGCACGCGCACGCCACAACGCCCAGTTGTACATGTAGTCTTTGCTGCAGCCCGGTTTTACTCACTTATCGTGAAAATGACGGAACTACAGTGTAAAACGTAAAGTCGCATCCGGGGTAGGTCTCGTTGCAGTTAAAATACTTTGGCTCGATGTCTCATCACGGCTGTCTTTCTGACCATCAAGAGTTATCAAGTACTGATTAGTTTGGCTAGTACGAGTAAGTATATATCTCTATGGGGTAAATAGATATGTCGAAAGCTATATATTTTATAAATAAGCATCATCTTTACTCATGATAAACACAAATAAGAATTCATATAAACCAAGGATGGAGATGTGAATTAATTTACAACACGATAAAAAGTGGTACAAACGTTAATAATTACGAATGAAAACCTTTAGTATTCAGATATTAGTAGAGATACATTAAGCGTGACATGTTATTGACTATAGAATACTTATACACAAGATACCAACTCTAAAACCTTTACTCTCAGAGCATACTTTTGATCAAAGATTTAGTTCTTGAGGATTTTTTCATGCAGTTGGTAACGATAACATCAAAGAAATAAACAATACTTACCCGTTTCAGTGATAGAGATTTTGATTGTAAGTTGAGTCCAACGAATCGTGGTTCCTTCATGGATTTCTCGCCAGATAGTCTGTAACCATGGAAACAGTAATATTTGAAAGTGAATTCTTAAAGTTAATACAATGGTATGGGATCATGAATTTGGTTCAAATGAACATATTGGAAGCATATGCGATTTAACAATAGTCAATGATCGTTATCGCGGTTGAAATCGAGTCTAAAGTGATGAAATTGTAAATAATAAACTCTTTATGCTGTATAGCTCCCTCTCAAGACTGATATTAGTTTAGCTTTAAAACAATGTTTCTTGACTACAATCGACTGATTTGCTATTCCCGTTTAGAAATTATATATCAGAACTGAATATTTTGAGATTTTCATGGTCGCAGCTACCGTGGAATGGCCTTAGGCGCTGTTTGAATTATTTGTAATTTTCCGGAAGCACCGGTAAATTTTGATTATTCAATTTGCTCGAAAGCAGAATTGTTTTAAGGGCAAAATTTTCTAGTGCATAATACATCCACAGGGGCATCCAAATATATCAAAATTTTAAAGAATTAGTATCCATCCCATTTTCAAAATTTCCCAAAACTTTGCATTACCTTGACGCTAAATTAAAATATAATTGTTTCAGGAACGGTTAATAGGAAACTAGGCCTACTGTTGACACTAAAACAATAATATCCTTTAATTCCTACATAATCAACATTTACGAATTAGCGTCCATGAAATATAACTCTTAACGTGAAAAGGAATACAAATACTTATAGATGCTGCTTGTAAGTGTCGGCTTGTATGGTGATGTAGATATACAGTATGCTTCCGGGTGCACCATGTGAGAGAAAGAGAGGACTCCTCAATCCTCTCTCTCTCTCTCTCACATGGTGCACCCGCAAGCCTACTGTATAAATACTTCTTAGTTGTTTGTGTGTGATCCATACCAACTTGAATGCTTTTTGAACTCCCCGGAACATCCCCCGAATGTCGTCCAACTCTTGATTGGTCAGTTCTTTATCGTCTAGATGGGTGAGAATATCAGATTCCCTGAAAGATAAAGTAAATCAGCTGATCGTTGTTTGTGTCAAAGGTCAAATAACTTCATACGAAAAACCTTACGGAATAATCTCACTAATATTAACCTGTTGACTGCTGAGTTCTCTCATTGCCATAAGCTTAATACACGGGCCACCCGGTTCGAGTACGCAATGGGTTAAGAGTGGAGGAAGGAAGGTAGGTAGCAATAAATACATTTACAATGATTGTTCATGCCTTTCCGGATGTTTCTAGATGAACTTCTCAACATTGGAAAGAAAAGGTTTTTGGTAAATCCCCAGTATTTTTTTCCCTTCCCGGGTTTTAAACAAGAACAAAAGAATTATAAAAATAAAAAAAAATTGAGGAAAGACACGAAAGAAGGAAAAGAGAGAAAAAATCCTGGTCGTGAATGCATTATCATACATCATGTTCGTAAGATCCAGAGCATGTACGTATATATAGTTGGTTCATTCACCTCCTAAACTGTAATCTATGTATTTGCATAGCAAAAGAACATGGTGTTCCTTTAATCAGCCCCATTCGAAACTAAAGAAGCATATAAAATGACTTTAGCCTTGTTTAATGAACCTATCAAGTCAAATCGAATAGAATAAATCAATCGAAACAAATGGCATTAAGATACGTCCATCAGAACGAATGGCAGGGCGCAAGAAGCACATGTATATGAACATAAGTTAACTCAGGTTAACGGTGTGTGATGTAGAACAGGCCTATACGTACCAAGTCCAAAGTCCTCTTGCTATCGGTAAATTGACCACAGACAAATGCAAGTCAAAAAGATTAGAATATTCGGGAAGCCTACCCCGGCCCTATCCCGTAAAACGTCTTACATAATATATACAAAGCGGATAATTACTTGTATATTATGATACATAAAACAAGTCAACATTCTGATTGAAGTCACTCGTGCGAATAGGAGAGGTCTTGTCAAAGTTTTCGGCCCTCCTTTATCGCCATTCAAGGGGGCGGGGAGGGGGGGGGGGCGTATTGCTCCTTATGTGCCATGCATCTATACGCCACTGGTCAGTGGCGGACCCAGGATGTATGGGGCCAGGGGGCACGGGCCCCCAACCCTGGCAAAGAAAGGTAAAAAACAAAGATGGTAACCACAATTTTACCTTTTCTTTTGTTGCTCAAGGGGAGGGGGAGGGGGTGTTGAGTAAAAAAAAAGAAATTAGTGCTCATTACCCCGCCCCCCCCCCCCCCCGTATGCACCGGCTGATTAGCTGCTAAATATTTTCTGACAAATTGCCCCCCCCCCCCCTCCCCTCGCCGCCGGCTGGATCCGCCCCTGCCACTGGTAGTCATAAGGGAAGTTTTTTTGTTGTAATACAGATACAGAATAAGAAATACCTCAATATAAATGACGAAATAGTTTGCGAATAGACCAAACTTAACGTATAGAAATGAAGAATAATTGGCTGTGAATCTTACTTGAGATGAGCTTTACACGCGAGTGAATCACTGAAGACATGTACGATCCTTAACCCGATCTCCTCCTGTTGAATATGGATACCAAGACATGCAAACCCATTCTGAAATGGGCCTGGAATCAAGATGTTGTTCATCACACTCCTCTTACTATCATCCATCTGCTCAGTCGAATGCTGAGGGGGAGGAGGTTATACAAATCACATCTCATCAATAATGGTCGAAATTCATTGGAAATAATGATGTCAATATAAAACGGTTTAGGGAATTCCTGAAGTACTTATGATGCAACAAAAGTTATCAGAATTAATAATAATGTAAAATTCATAAGATGTGCGTATACAAATTAACTTGTAAATTGCACAAATTAGATTTATATATATTCTTATCACTGAAATGTTTCAATCTTATTTTTGACCAGAAATTGACTCTTCAGATTGAGATACTTGTAATTAAGAATTGAGGAAGGAAAATAGTTATCTCTGCATTATCTCCAATAATTACTATCTACAATTATTTAGTAATAACGACTTTCAAGAACGCTTCATGGTCGAAATGTATTTGTTCACGACCTTTGCCAAGGCTAGAAAGTCAAAGTGGAAGGAGGAAAGTCAATCTCATTACATGGGCTGTACACATTATCACTAATTGGTCACGTGCCAATATTTTCGTTTACCAGTATCATAATAACAATAATAGTAGTAGTCATACTAGTGGAGTCTTGTATAATGACTTACAATATGATAATATTAATGAATATTTCAGCCGTCTCTGAACCGATTTTGATCAAACAAAGATAATTTTGTCATTTTAATCGTATATTCTTTCGAATTTGACTCTCATTTTTTCATTATCTCACAATTTGTTTGTGTGTGTAGCGCCCTCTGTAACAAAACTCAACTATCCCTTTATATACAGTTAAAATAATGCGCGAGCTTGACACGCCCCTCCATCAATTTTCATCTCAATGAAATAAGCAGCTTTACTCAAAAAGATATAACGAAAGAAAAGAAGGAGTTGAATAAGAAAGTTTACAAAATAATAATTTAATGAACAGAGAAGGAAAAAGAAGACATAAGTATCATATTTATGTGAAAACAACAGACAGAATAACTATTGAGTGAAAACTACGTCTATAGGTGTGTCTATACATTTAGAAACCTACGAGATCCAGTATAATCAGAGAACCTAAATATCCTAAGCAATCATAATGAACATTAGATTTTTGATTAATGACATCCTGTTTAGTGATTGGTCAACATAGCATCATGTGACCAAACATAACATTGCTATGATGTTCTGATAAGAAAAATGTGATATACCGTGACGTCATACATGGTAAAGTTCACTATATCATGGCACTATCATGGATGACGCCATAGACATACGATCAATCAAGATCACTGCACTCCACACTACTTCAGTGACTGTATACACTATTGTTCTTATTATTATTTTTATGAAGGTTGGTTTGAAAAATATAAAACAAATATATCATGCACTATTTCAAACTACTCGTGAAATTATGGATTCCTCGGCGACAGAAATAAGCACTATTTATCTATTCCTTCCACCGCGATCCATGATTTCAACCAGAGCCTCTCAGTGCATGGTATATTTGTTTCAGGTGGTGATGTTAGGGGGAACGATAAGGGGGGGGGGGGGTAGTGTTTTGGTACATTACTTTGATTTTTTATAAAAATTGATATTGTATGTAAATTAATATGATTTTTGCTTTTGGACCCCATGGAAGAACTGGACCATTTTGAAAATGGTTCTGAAATGGGCTATCCAACCGTTTGTCTATACTTTACACACTTACTTATTTTCTTATCGTTTGAAATGTGTTTTATATGTATGTTTTTTTTTAAACTTGTATGTATATATGGATTTCGGAAATAAAAACAAACAAACAAACAAACAATGGATCGAGCTTACCTCTCTGTGGAATCTGAAGAAACTTCCTCCAAAGAATGATCGAACAAAGTGTTTGGTATGTACTATCAAGTCAGTGACTATTCCATCATGTTCATCTTCACCATGACATTCCTCCTCCTCCTTCCCGCCATCATATGAATCGCTGTCGTCACGTGGTCGACATATGCAATTCACGTATCTATCTCGTCCGTCATGATTGTGCTTGCCATGTGCGCCTGTCAGAAGACGATCTTTGTCGCCACCGCCATCGAGGAATTCCGTATCTCCATTCACGACGGTGCGCGTCTGAGAGTGCGCGTATGTCGCCTCTTGATCATCGTCCTGGTGTTCTGTTATTTCACCGTTATCAGGACCGTTCAAACTCGAACATTTCAATCCTTTACTGAGTGCCTTGCTGAACTGGCTTAAGGGACGAATATATTGGCTTGACTTGGGCTTGTTATAAACCATATCCCCTAAGGAAACCGCCGTCTGAGTCTCTAGTGATGATTGGTACATGAGATGGGAGCACCTGTCTCTTGATCGATCACAACATGTCTTCTTTGTCGCCATGACAACAAGTAATGTAAATTACTACTTCGCTGAGTCGTGATTATTCCCACAGCAGAACAAAGCTGGCAATATAATAAATGGAAAAAAAGACTATTAGATTATTGCAGCAATATTATAAAAAAATGCCGTATTCTATAGCATTTTTGAAAAGATGATACAAAATTAGGGTAAATATGTTTTTGTCTAAACTGACATGATACAGTGAAATAACACACTAACAAAATAAAAAATGATTGCCTTTTTAAAGATATAAGCTCTATAAATCAGTGTTCACACATATTCACTTTCCTCCATTAGACTCATTGTTAAAGCCGAACAACATAATAATATTCCCTCTCTTGAAACATCCCCTAATAGAATTTAAACCAAGAAAACTAAAGATAATAAGACAAGGACAATATTTACTGTTTGCAGTCTTGTAAATCCGAGAGATCACCTCAAAATGGAAACGTTTACCACATCCCAACCACAACAGAAGTATTTTGCCTAAAGCCGTCGTTGATTGTTTTATACCAAATCCCACAGCAACCGCTGATTTGTAATCAAAGTCGTTCTCTATAATTTACCAGCACCACGTCCCTCGCTTTGAAATGTAAATTTCCTCATAAATTCCCCTTTAATGCAGTCTCTATGTAGAGCATACAAACCTTATCACTACAGTCAAGTTTCGGTTTCTGTCGGTAATATTGGACTCGGATTTAAGAGTTTCATATTCCGTTTTCTAGATGAGACAATCCTGTTATCTCAATGTAATCCTGCCTGTGCACCCAATCATAACTAGACCGATTGTGTTGGGAGATTGAGTGCGAGGTGCCTGCACTTAACCGCCATCATCCCTGCCACTTCAGCACACATCCGGTACATATACCTTTAATTACCTTTTTTTCAATCCTCAAAACAGGATGTGTATTAATAGCGTGAAATTCATTATTTTGATTACATTTTCTGGCGTCAAAATAGAAATGACGTACTGGACATTGACCCTCCAGGTGTCAGGTGGTGAGGTTTATTTTTTTGTTTTGTTTTGTTTAACCTGTTTGTTTAACCTGACTGCTTAGAAAGCATGTGTATGCTTGTAAGTAAGCAGCCAGGGGACCAACGACTTTAAGTCGTGTCCGAGGGACCTGGTAATGACGATCAATGCTTTACCAAGGGTACTAGCGCATCGACTTGGTTTCGAACCCGGGACCTCTTCGTTTACGAGACCACTGCTCTACCACTGAGCCATCGCGCCTCCCTACTAAGCCATCGCAGAGGCATATTATGTATGTGATGATGATGCATATTCATGAGACGTTTATCCTTCACCAATCAACAGCCCCGCTGGTTTTGCTGCTTATTCATGAGAGACATAATTTGGTATTTACCTTTAGAAGCCAAACGAGTTCATTGCATATGTATGATAAAGTATTTTTTTATACCAATATGTAGCATATTTATATTTAAGAGGAGTTCTTTCTTTCTTTCTTTCTGTTGTTTCTTCTTTATTCTATTATATTCTCTTTTTTCTTCAATCTTCCAAGCAACAGGCGTGATAATTTCGTTGCATATTCATGAGGAGGTTTTTTGACCGGATAATGGGCAACCCTAATGCTTCTCTGCATACTCATGATAAACTCATTGGCTTATAAATACACTTCCCTGTATACTACATGTCTTGCGGCACTTTAAAGGTGGACCTATTGGCTAACAACAAAAATGAACAGTCCTGATACTGATAGTTTGCTTCATATTCATGATCGACTCATTAGCTTATAAATCCACTTCCCTGTATACTACATGTCTAGCGGCATTTTAAAGGTGGACCTATTGGCTAACAACAAAAATGAACAGTCCTGATACTGATAGTTTGCTTCATATATTCATGAAAAAACTTGACCTGACCAATAATTATAATAATAATAATAAAGTCATTTTTATATAGCGCATAATAATAAATTCTCTATGCGCTTTACAACAATCAATTATACAATACATTACATGATTAATCTAAAGATTTAAATATGCATGAATTAACAGAAATACATAAGTGGATACTTTTTTTTTTTTTTTTTTGGTCTCGAAATTTCAAAATTTGACATTTTTCTTCGTTGAGGGGGGGGGGGGGGTAAGGTCACCTTATTTAGGTTAGCCGTGGGTATAATTTTTTTTTTTTTTTTTTTTTTTTAAATAATAATAAATAAAAAAATTTTAAAAAAAAAGGGGGGGGGGGGGGTTTTAGGTTTTTTTAGGGGGGTTTACATACATAAAAATACCAAGGGGGGGGGGGGGGTTTGAACCCCCAAACCCCCCCCCCCCCCCCTGCGTACGCCCCTGGTGACATTGTGCCATGTCAGACTTTCGTTGAGGAGAAGGTAACGTGGGTTCGAAACTTGACATGCTTGTGTGTGAGTTTGTTTGTGTATGTGATTTAATAATAGGAAGTATTATAATCGATTTGAGTATGGGTCATTCATACTGTACCATGTAGAACCGAAACCATCACGTCATCGATGATGTCACAATACAGGGAGACGATCACACCATTACATTTCGTAATATATATATGAAATATACCCATCTGTTAAAAAAAAAAGAGACTTACGAGAATTCAAGCCTTCCCATAATCATGGACCTATTACGGATGGACATTCATCGTTTTCTTAACGAATTCATTGTGATTGTCTCCGTCAATGTCGTCTCAATATCATTCCGTACATGTTTCTTCCCTTTGGTCTCATCATGGTCGCCGGCAAAAAGCCGGGACAGAATCAAGATAGTGATTTTACACATGTTAATCTACATGCGCAGAAGATTATTGCTCGCTTAAATCATGGAAAATAGATGTGCAGTTCTGGCTTATAATCGGAAATTGTTGTTCCGTGTACTGTACATGTATTTTTTTTTGAAAAACATGTTGATATTACCAGATAGAGGTTATTTTTGGATTTTTTGGTTGTGATTTAAAATCCCGTTTCCCCCTATTTCATCATAATATTCCAGAGTTACAACGCACAGGGCTGATACAGATCATGGCCTTCTAATGGTTTTATAAGGTCATAGGTGTGTGCGAAAGTTTGCGAATCAGTAATAACACATTTCATATCACCAAAATCGTCTGCTTTTCAACTTTGCTGCTCCCCATTGAGGATGCTTTTATATAAGACACACTCTTACAGAGCACACCATCCAAACAAAACCCAAGAGAGGGAAACTGCTCCTTTGTCAATGACCGAAAATGCTTACGCAGTCGTTATTATTAAAACAGCTGAATGTTCTCATTAAGATGCACATAATCAGAAGGCGGCGACTATGATTGGATCAAAGAAAGAATCACGTTAAATGTTCATCCGTATTAAGTCCATGCTATAATCAGTTTTAAGTTTTCAAGACGTGTCTGTATTTCTAACGTTGATGCGAAGCCTTGGAAAAAAGTTTTTATTTATTTATTTTTAATGAAGACGATTACGCAGGCTTTCTCACTTCCCAAAAGCTTTTACTGAACAAATTCTCATAAAGTACACGGCAAACATATACAGTTAGTGAAATTATTATTTCTAGACGTGAATTATAGGAAAGGTGTTATTATTCTCACGAATCCTTGCAGTTTGAATTTTTCAAACGTTGCAAAGAGATCGATGATATTAAAGCAACACACAGTTCTAACAATGAAACGGTTTTTTGAAGTCACCCTATCACTATCATTACTACCATTGTCACAGAGTGTTTTGCTGTCTGCCATTATTTTCAGTTTCATTATAAAATTATTAAAACTATTTAATTGCTATTATTATTATCATAATCAACATTGCCATTGTTTTTGTCAGTATAACATTAGTTATATTATCATTATCATTGTTATCGTCAAAATGTCTATTACCATTATATACTCAATGATGTCAATCAAATGAACCATGAATTCAAATACGAATACTAAGTTCATAACATATTTGTTATCAGTGGGAGTGTCGTGGTCGAGTGGTTTAAGGCGCTTGACTGGAGATGCGAAGGTCGAGGGTTCGAATCCCAACACGGCACTAATATCCTTTACCAAGATATTTACCTGCACTTGCTACTCTCCACCCAGGTGTTAAATGGGTACCCGGTAGGATACGAACGATTATGTGGGTGGACGAGCAAGTGTGCGCTTGTAAACTGGCGACTTGCTGGAATGCTCCCCAGGGAGTGGAGAATGTGCATACATTGTGTGCGGGTAAGCCTGAATCCGATGAGCCTGAAATACGAGAGTATTTTCACTTGCTTCCAATTGAGCTTTATATTTCTTCATAAATAAATGAAAAGCCTTTCGTTAACTCAATGTACTATTTGCCAATGAAAATGTTTCCTATTTTCTCAAATTGTCCTTATCTCCTCAAGTTCTCATGCGGGTCTTTGTTTCTATTCTATTAAAAAAAATATTCAATTTGCTACATATTTGTACATCCAATGTTGAGTTGTCTTTTACTTTATATAACTTATAAGAAGTATCAAATATTCAAACGCTTATGGTGCCTTCAGCATTTCTTATGTTTAATATACGCGCATTATTTTATCGAGATATATGATCACTTATTATCATTAATACCGGTGTGTTGGCTCAGTCAGTAGAGCGTCCGCCTCACAACCGGGAGGTCATGGGTTCGAACCCCGGCCGCGTCATACCAAAAGACGTTAAAAGACGGGAGTTGCTGCTACCTTGTTTGGCGTTCAACAATAAGGGATAGAGCAACGTCGATCTGGCGCTGCTCAGTGGCTGCCGGGCTCACGATCAATTGGGCAAAAAGAATTTCCATTTTCGGTTTAACTTAATAAAATTTGGAGTGGACATTAAAAGATTATTGTTATTAGATTATTATTATTATTATTATTATTATTATTATCATTCTTGTAGGTGCTAATCTAAATGGAAATAAACCGGGCTCTCATGCTTTATAAATATGAGCTTCAAATTCAACTCACGCTTCACATCTCCATTCGACCACCAATGAAACATCACAATGTTAATAGAGTTCAATGGCCTTGATTAGTTGATTCCTAACGAAGAACTGAAGAACTGACGTACAAACTTTTAATCATTCCATCTTCCCAAATTACAAAAGTGTGAATTTAGCTACAGTATCGAACAAAAACGAGAAGGTTGACAAATTGTAAGTCATTTCCGGGTCCTATCTCTTTAAAAAACTCCATGCTGTCACAAAGTTATTTCTCATCTTTCTAGACTATAGCACAAGTTGGCGCTATTCAATAAAATCGGCACTAACAATTTTATCATTATCATTATCAATATTATTATTATTAGTAGTAGTAGTAGTAATAATAATAGAAGTAGTAGTAATAGTAGTGGTAGTGGTAGTAGTAGTAATATTAGTAATCTCTTAGACTGGTAGAAAGGTCATCATTTGTTATTATTTCCTGTAATTGTACACATTCTGTGAATACACCAATGTTAAAGACAACCTTTTTGTTTTGTAGTATAGGGGGTGGGGTGGGGGGGGGGGGGGGGTGTAGGATTACCTAAGCATTTGTATACATATATTTTCTAATTATATTACAGAGCACTTGTAATTTTTGTATTCTCAAGGGGTCTATAACATACGAGCCATTCCTGTTTAATAGACTCCTCCACTATGTTTTTACCACTGTGCCAATTTATAATGATTTACACTGTTGGTCATAATGATGGAATAATGTTGGTTTACCCTAATTTAGGGAATGATTTTGAAAATTATTTATTCCTAATTGATCTAGATAATAGTATACATCCAGTTTAAACACCTTTACGGCGTCTTTTGGAGGAATCCTACCAAGTACCAAGTACCAAGTACATTCTCAGATTGTATTGAATAATAATTTGCGACTGTTTGTTTTGCGTAACTGCTAAAGCAAGGGTAGTGAGCACTATTTTTTTTTTTGGGGGGGGGGGCCCAAATGTGACAAATCGCACCCCACCCCCTGAGCGCCAGGGGCCGGGGCCACTGGCCCCCCTGGATCCGCCACTGCTGTGAGATTAGGGGGTAATAAAATGACAAAACAATGACTCAATTTTACTGAAAAACACATGTGCTACATACAGAAACGAGTATGTTATGTCAACACATGTGGTATAACACTCCAAACTTTTCAGCTATTTCTTGTTTACCTCGAATGTGAGTGGATTCGTAGAGTAATCCTTTACAAGGAGGGATTGTTTCTACTATGAAATTCTTCCCAACTTGCACACAAAGAAAGTGACAGCTTACAAATGGTTTTTTTAATCTTCACTAATCAAAACCTGCTCTTTAAGTAGTACCAACACAATTATAAGTCATCAAAGTTCAAAGTATATAGAAGCCTTGATCGAGGCATAATCTAGGACACATGACACTTAGCACGTACTCAATACACGACATGTAGTACAGTGTAGCACCATCATGGATCTATGGTACCATTAACATAATTGCATTTATCATTACATTGTTAAATTTTTACTACTGCCATTTATATTTTGAAACATCTAGTACAGCTTTGGGTTTCGGTTTATTTTAAGTCATAAATTAATGATGAAAAGTGAAGGTAGCATTTCTATTTCAATTTTAACTTATTCAACCAATCATTAAAAACAATTTACAATGGCACTGGTACTGGTACAATTACAATATAATGACAGGTTATGGACCCTTGAGAAGCAAAGCTTGTAAATGGAGCCCATTAATATACAAATGAATAAAATAAAAACATACACTAAAACAACATATATGTATGTTTATGCTATTACAAAACAGCTTCAAATATCTTGCAAACACACTCAGTCATACCCACCCACTCACACACAATGCGATGCATTTTAAGGCACATTATAAAGAGAGAGAGAGAGAGAGAGAGAGAGGGGGGCGGCCTCCCACTCAGTGTTATTTAGGGTACGCATATGCGTGTTCCCTCCTTTTGAAAACACCCCCTAAGTCCCTAAGTTTTTGATTAATGCTAATAATATGTTTAATTAATGGTATGTTATGCGATGGCGGTCGGCTTTCATTGGCTGCACTCTTGCGCTCGGCGGGCGGGAGCAGTGGAGGTACCGAGCCAGGACATCTGGATTGCATCTATTGTTCTGGCTGGCTGGGTGTTTGGAGTGTGGTCGGTGGGTGCTGGCTGGGTGCTGGCTAGCCTCTTGTCGATGCCCTCGCGCTGTTGGAGTCTCTAAATTCTGACGAGCGAAGCGAGTCAGAGAAACCGAGGCGCTCGCGCTGAGGGCCTCTTGACAAGTGATCTGAATTATATATTCATGAGACCCGATTTCCTACTGAATTATGCATGTCTAGACCGCAGCGATTGTGTGTGTGTACGTGTGTGTTCGGGATTGCCCAACTAGGCTAGTCTGCAAGCACAGACCCTAATTTGACACTTTATCAAAAAATCATTGTGCCTTGAGAGAAGCCTAGCCCAGCTATCTACTGGTACCTACTGGTTGTACCAATATAGGTCAGGAACAGCTATAGTACGTGGCATATGGTAGTCTTATAGTGCACACTCTCTGTTACGACTGACCAGGGTTTGTGCTTGCAGACTACAACTAGGCGGCCAGTCTCGCTCTCACGGAGGGAATTCGCACAGAGCGGTAGATATTACGTCATAGTAGCTCTCTCTGATTGGATGACTTTCACCGAACTCTGCTGGGTCGGAATATTCGCCAAACAAAGTAAAACATGAGAAATCCAGATCACTTGTCAAGAGGCCCTCAGCGCGAGCGCCTCGGTTTCTCTGACTCGCTTCGCTCGT
The DNA here is from genome assembly GCA_035222895.1 of Strongylocentrotus droebachiensis. Lineage (NCBI taxonomy): Eukaryota > Metazoa > Echinodermata > Echinoidea > Camarodonta > Strongylocentrotidae > Strongylocentrotus > Strongylocentrotus droebachiensis. The sequence continues at coordinate 346,233 of JAVYIG010001133.1, read as the reverse complement.
CAGAATTTAGAGACTCCAACAGCGCGAGGGCATCGACAAGAGGCTAGGTGCTGGCTGGCATTGTGATGCACATTATTGGCATCTAGCCTTAGGTCCTCTTACAATCTTTTATGTGTCTTATTATTACGTGTTCAATGTTGTATCCAGTCAATGTTGTCATCACTCCATAGCTGTTGTTATGAAGAAAAATGTATACTGCTGTATTATTTAATAAAACGCCCTACTGTGGGAGAAAGATACAAATAAAAAAAATTAAAAATTGTAACATCTATCTGCGAAGATACGAAGCCTATGACCCATACAAATTAATAGACAGAGGGAGAAAAAGAGGGAAAGATAGAGAGAGAGACTTTCATTAGTTTTGATATCTACTGATAATGAAAAGGTATCGTTTTAGTGTCTATGACCCCGCTTTCACTCACTTTCTGGACCGATCTTGGCTACATCGTTCTAACGGTGAGTGAGAACGGACAACCGTGCCGGGAAGCGATCTTCTAGACTGATCCAGAAGGTCACTTTGTGATTTGGTCTTCTGGACCGGTCCCCTTAGCGGTCTAGCGTGCAGTGCGAACTCAAACCGTGTCAGGAAGCGATCTTCAACCGGAAGTGAGTGTGTTTAGGCGGGAAAGTAATGAAAGAGAAAAAAAAATCAATACACGAATATAAACGTAGAATAATATAAGGAAAGGTTATAGAAGGAAGAAAAAAAGGATAACATAAGGAAAGGTAAACGAAGAAACAAAGGATAACATAAGAAAAGGTTATAGAAGGAAGAAACAAAGGATAACATAAGGAAAGGTTATTTAACGAAGAAACAAAGGATAACATAAGAAAAGGTTATAGAAGGAAGAAACAAAGGATAACATAAGAACGGTTATAGAAGGAAGTAAAAAACGATAACATAAGAAAAAGTTGTAGAAGGAAGAAACAAAGGATAACGTAAGAAGAGGTTACAGAAAGAAGAAACAAAGGATAACATAAGAACGGTTATAGAACGAAAAAAACAAAGAATGACATAAGAAACGGTTATAGAAGGAAGAAACAAAGGATAACATAAGGAAAGGTTATATAACGAAGAAACAAAGGATAACATAAGAAAAGGTTGTAGAAGGAAGAAACAAAGGATAACATAAGAAAAGGTTACAGAAAGAAGAAACAAAGGATAACATAAGAACGGTTATAGAACGAAAAAAACAAAGGATGACATAAGAAACGGTTATAGAAGGAAGAAACAAAGGATAACATAAGAACGGTTATAGAAGGAAGTAAAAAACGATAACATAAGAAAAAGTTGTAGAAGGAAGAAACAAAGGATAACATAAGAAAAGGTTACAGAAAGAAGAAACAAAGGATAACATAAGAACGGTTATAGAACGAAAAAAACAAAGGATAACATAAGAAAGTTTACAGAAGGAAGAAACAAAGGATAGCATAAGAACGGTTATAGAAGGAAGTAAAAAAAAATAACGTAAGAAAAGGTTACAGAACGAAGAAACAAAGGATAACATAAGGAAATGTTACAGAAGGAAGAAACAAAGAATAAAATAGGGAAAGGTTATAGAAGGAAAAAACAAAGGGTAAAATAGGAAAAGGTTATAGAAGGAAGAAACAAAGGATAATATAAAAAAAAAGGTTATAGAAGGAAGTAAATAAGAATAGCATGAGAAAAGGTTATAGAAGGAAGTAAAATAGAAATAGCATGAGAAAAGGTTATAGAAGTAAGAAACACAGAATAGCATAATAGAAGGTTATAGACGGAAGAAACAAAGAATAACATGTAGACAAGTTATAGGCGAAAGAAACAAAGAAAAGCATAGGAGAAGTTGGTAGAAGGAAAAACAAAGAATAACATAAGAAATAATAGGAATAAAATGATAGAATTATAAAAACAAAGAGTTACTTACGAACATGTGGTAAAATTATTAAACCAAGAATAAAAATTTTCAATTTCAATATCAATTTCAATTTCAATTTCAATTTATTCAACCATAAAATACATATACAATAATTCATGAAAATATAACAAAAGCCCCTGAAGAAGTTTGAAAACAAACTTGTGGTTGGGGCAACCATGACACATATATCGAGAAATTAACAAAAACAACATAAACGGGAAACAAATATATACAAGAAAAAGATTATAAAGATCTATGTGAGCATAAGACATTTACAGCAAAGCACCAGCAATGAACGCACACAGGACACGGCGTCAAGCGACACTGCGTCCCTATATGCGCCCCTTGCTGCTGCTTTGCAGTATTACAAAACATTAAACAAACACAAAACAAAAAAAAGAACATGTGGAGCAAATTATTCATTATTTTAATTGGGCGTAGTTTTATCATGAAGAAAGATATAAAGAAAAAAACGATAGAATGGTAAAAACAAACAATAACATAAGAGATGATAGAAGAACAAACAAGGGGGTCATCTGATCGTGGGCCTATACAGTGACCAACGCACACACATACACACACACACACACATGCGACACACACACACAAGCACACAAACACACAAAACACACAAACACACGCACACAAACACGCACACAAACACGCACACATATATGTATATTATTTATATACATTCACAGGACAGGTTTTTTATATTTATTTAGTCCTTTTATTTAAACAGGGTAACTTTCTCAGTATTAATAGCACCTTTAAATAAACATGCTCAAAGCACTTTACATTCAAGTATGAAATAAACTACGATTAAATTCATTACTTAGACGTTTTAGGTAAAAGAAGAAGTGTATAAACTTTGTTGAAACAAAACAATGTGACAAACTCAATTTTAATGGAGATTATTTATGATTGAAAAGTTCTCGCTATATAGTTGTTTCCATTTACAAGCCCTCTCATACATTCAGTATATATATTTGGGAAGAAGCTTACATCCGTGATCATGGATGATTTGTATTGACTTTTGTCGTACACCCATCCGATGTCGCATTCAATGACTTGCGATGTCGTCCAGCCAGGTTGATGTGGGGATCGAATGCCTCCCCAGACACGTTGTATTTCACGCATTGCTCAAAGACAAGTTGGTGGTGGCTCGCGTAGTTGGCAGGGATGCTTGCGTTCTTCATGGCGAGCATGCACCTGGTATCCGATAAAAGAATTAATTAGTCATTTCTAGGAAAATGCAAAAAAATAATAATAAATAAATTAAAAATAAATAATATCGATTGTTAGGATTCAAGGATTATACAACACATTCTAAGATAGTGTGCATGTTTATAGGTGTATATACTGCGAATGCCCTATCACAGATACTCTCAACTTAATTTCTTATTAATTAGTTTCTGCTAAATTTATTCATTTTCCTTCCCCTTTCTTTTCGTTTAAATCTAATTTATTTATATTCCATTATCTATATGTGTTTACATGTTATACAAACGTAATTTTATTTTATACATGTATAAAAAGCAACTTGGTCAGACTGATATTTAAAGGTGGAATAGCTATCCTGTAAAAATAAAAAGACAAATAAAAAATATATATATATAATGTTATGGAGAATATAGAACGATAGTTTTTTTAGTTTAAACTAAAAATAATGAAAGTCGGGTAACGTTGAAATCAAATTTTCTCACCATCACAATCCCGTCCCATCTCTCCTCCATCCCTTTTCTTTTTCTCCATAATATTTCTGATCCATTTCACTACAGGCCAGTTCATCTTAGTCTTTGTGAAACACCCACTGACTGAGGAAATCAGCTCCAAAATGACATTAATGATTTCACAATCCTAATACTGTAACCTATCATAAATACCACATAAACTTTTTAATAAACACAATTCAAAGACTCATGCATACCTTAACAAAACATGATCAACAAACAAAATATTCAGTCTTCATATTCATGACACCTGTCTCTTCTATCTATCCCACCCATATTCACTGATCTTTTTTAATCCACTTGACTCGTTTCAAATTAAAAGGTCACTAAAAGCATCAATGATATTGAATTATTACACGTAATTTAATTTCAGATTTTATTCACTCATTCAGCCATTTATAATTCCTTAAAAACGATGTACACACAACGTTAATACAATCAATACACAGACTTCAAAATAGCCTTTGATAATGTCACGATTTAACCCCAACAAAATTCCTTGTTACCCAGAAAAAAGAGAGAAAGGGAAAAGCTACAAAAGAAAACAGATTTATAAAAATAGTCTTTACATCAGGTGAAATATTAGCGATTACAACTTTATAGTTCCTGCTCGTCTGTAATCGACATCCTTCCTCATATCTCATATCTCTTCAAATTAGACAACAAAAAAACTGAAAATTATTCACTTTCATTTCAATTCTGATAGACTGTATATCCTTACACATACGTAAGCTCAGTAGAATAAGGAAGTTCATACAAAAAGATTCTTCACATGCAGTTGTAAGATCTATTGTTTTGTCTCGTCTAGATCATTGTAATTCATCACTCCATGGTATATCGATTAAAGATTTTAATTCCCTTCAACTCCTCCTCAAAAAAAGCAGCACGACTCATTCATTGTAAGCCAACATTAATTTTGTCCATGTCTCCCCTCTCATCACTGATCTTCACTGGATTCGTGTTAATAATCGTATAATACCAAAGACGTGTCTCAAGGATCAGGCCCCAGCATTCCTAGGTGATCTACTCCATTCGCACACATCCATGTATATATAATACACGATCAGTCAGTAACAAACTACTTACCGTCCATTGAACCAGTTAACCCGTTGACTACTGAATTATCTAACTCCCATAGACTTAACACAGAGACCACCCGGTTCCAGCAAGCAATGGGTTAAAAGATAGGTGATAGGGCTTTGCCCGTTCTTGCCCTCCAAACCTGGAACTCCTTACCTCTTGTACTTAAGAATTACCATACTCTAATTTTCAAGAAATGTTTGAAATCACATCTTTTCTAACTTGCTGTAATATTCCTCTTTTTTGTAATTAATATAAGTTGTATATGATAATGTTCTCTCTTTGTGTTGTTTGTTAGTATTTCTAGCTTATGCGCTTTGTATCTAATCAAAAGGTATTCTGTAAATGTAATATTATTACTTTTTTTATTATATTATATTAGTCATTTCCGGGATCAGCAGGAGTTGCAGATAAATGAAGGAGGGGCAAGGGGGCAATTCGCCCCTCTTGACAGGTTTCCGACCAGGAAAAAGCCTGGTAGCAAGCAGGTAACGAATCACTGTAGGCGAGAAAACGCATGAAGTGTAGGCATGATATTGTTTAACAGACTAACTCTTTCTTCGACAAATAAGTCATTTAGGGGGGTGCCCCTACCCCCCTGTAACGCAAACCAGGACTTTCCTTACTGAAGGTATATGGATCACAGTTGGAAAACACACACACGCGCGCGCACAGCCACACACACGCGCGCACACACACACACACACACTCTCTCACACACACACCCACACACACACACAAACACACGCACAAAAAAATTTTGCTCCAATCAAAACAAATTTTTCATCCCTTGTAGTTATCTTAAAAGAATGGAGCAAAGCTTTTAAATAAAGGTTCACTCCAGTATCAGTCTTTATTTCTACACACGAACGTACATGTTTTTGAATACCATGATATAAAACATGTAATGCTTAAATATAGAAATCAGAAGGTTACCAGTTTCAAAAGCAAATACTGCTTTGCCGCCACAAACGTGTTGTTATTTGTTCACGTTTATATTTGAAGAAAAATACAAATAAATTTAAGTTTTAGCAGTTCATTTTTACATGATTTCCTTGTGAAAATGATTATATCACAAGTTTGTTTCTTATTATTACATTGATTATTATTGTGGCTAATTTCATGGATTCGAATTACTAGTTATATGCCATGAAAGATTGGATTTAGTGAAGACAGTCGTGTTAGAATACCGTCGGCTTTGCGAAGACATCATCCATCACCCAGATAACGCCATTTGTCACAGACTGATCGGCAAGGGTCACTTCAGCCTCGTTCATGAACGTGTAGAGTATGCCTGTCATACCAAGAAAATAATAATTTGAGGAACAATTAAGACATAAAGAACCAGTACAGAGCCTTATTATACTATGACAGTAGAGGAACGGTGGGATTCAAGAGAACAATCTCACTCCATTCTTTATATACCAGATATTCAAGTATGTACACTTCGATTACCATCACAACATCATGATCATATTTTTTGGCTGCTAATCCTGTAAAACATGCATGAATACATATGGAAACCCAGCCGTCATGGTATCAGCTCCTGCACTTAGGAATATATCTGCTCTCGATATTTAAAAAAAGCCACAAAGCCCTGTTTTTTTTCTTGCAGTAATGTATTAATACAATAATGTTATCCAATGTAAAGCGCACAGAGAATTACATTGTATTTATTATGCGCTGTACAAAATTAATACACTCAGTATAATATAGTCTGCGCACAGCAGGCGCAGGGAGCGAATGTGTGTGTGCGTGTGCGCGTGTATGTGTGTGTATCTGTTACAAATTGATGATCCCTATATAGGATCACGTTAGTTGTAGCGTTAGATCAATCCCCTTACAAGGATATAGGCATATTGACGTATGACCTAGACGCTAAAACTTCATCTATTAGTGCTCAGCTATTCCATTTGAATATAATGACCAATGTGTAAGCCTTAATTTTGTGGAAAATGGTATATTTTTCTTATTCCCAATTTCAAGACTTATTAAAACATGATGAAATATCCTTTCGGAGCTTACCTTCTTTCTTGCACATCTTAGGATTAAAGAGGACTTTCTGGCCTTGGACAGTGGTAATGAGAGTACCAGGTCTGATGACGGTGGAGTAGAAAACACCAGGAGCGACGTGATATGACAGGATCTCCGCAAGCAAGGTCTTATTTGCTTTCAAAGCTGTGATGTTCATCTCTGGCACCTTCAACCAAGCAGTGTTATCAGGAGCGAAGATCGTGAAAGGGCCCTCTCCTGGAAAAAAATAAAATAACAAGAACACTCTACAAAGTTAAAAACATATAGAATCCTAAAAACAAAAAACAAATTGGGAAACTTTTTATTAATCGATATTGACAAATCACATATAGCTATACATACGAAAATCAGAATAAGCAATAGTAACCTCAAGATTGACGAAGGGCAGTACAAGAAAATAACATTACTATATATAGGATATGCCCCCTTTGTAAAACTGACATAGAGAATGAAATACACTTCCATACTTAATAGATCCCAGATTTAAAATGTACTCTAAACTTAATAGTGCAGTACCTGACTTTCAAACCCTAAATGACGATACAAAAATTCAACTAATGATTTCCAATGACGAAACCGACATAAATGCAATAATAATATTTAGAAACGAATAGAACTACTTAAAATAATAAATCAACATAAAAATACACATACACCCCCCCCCTTCGTCCGCTTAAAAAATACATATGTATGTATATATGTGTGTCTGTACATGCTTGTGGCAGAGGTTGGTAATAATAAAACATATATATATTGTCTTACTATCATGTTGTATTTTTACTTTTTTAAAGAAAAGGGTAAAATAATTGTACGAGTAATATAATTTATTTTCATCCCTGTATTATATTTCAGAAGAGACATGTAGTAGTAGTAGTATGTCAACTTGTATCACTCCTGGTTATTGTTATCTTTACTCTTACACTCAAATTTTGAAATTTGTTATCCAATGTATACAACAACAACAACATTGAGAATAATCCTATTTGTTTGGATTAAAATCAATACAATTTGAATTGAACATGAATTTGTACACAACAGATACTGTTTTAAAAAAATGAATAAAAACAAATCATTAATGAGTGTTTTTAGCACGCACCTGCGAGCGTTGATTCCAACCCAGCCATCTTGATTAATTCAAGCGTGAAACTCAGACCAGGAATCATCTCCATAGCCTCAATCATGTTCCCATAAGGGATTGGGTAGATGACCTTTTCAATTCCATGGATGACGCCATTCTGGGCCATCTTGTCGAATAAGGTTATCTCGGCTCCATTAGCACCGATAGTGGTGGCCTGTCAGGGAAAGAAGAGTTTTCAACCATTATTGATGGTAATAGTTCAAGAGAAAATGAAAATGAGCTATGCTAAACTGTATTCAAATAAATAAACAAACAAACAAACTTTAAACATGGTGGAGAATATGAATATCGTATAAAATGTGAAAAGGTGGTTATCCAATCCTTTTAAAATTATCAATAATTTATCAACTCCAGATTGAGATCGCTCCCGATCAGACGTTATATATATGAAATTATGAAAACCCTGAAGTAAAATTTACTCTTTGAAAGCTCATAAGTCCATATAGATATTCAATATCAGTACCATTGTTTGGCTTGAAACATTAACAACATTATGGCCATTTTCAAACATATTTATGCGAAGTTCAACCAGAGGCGAAGACTGCGTCCAGCTCTTGGGGGCCGGGAAGGGGGGGGGGGCGTCGTCATGGAGGGACATCAGTCTACTTGAAATGCAACGACTCAGCCAGCCGCTGATAAGCATGGAGAGGGGGGGGGGGGGGGTAAGGCCGATCGATATTTCGTTCCGTTGGGGGGTTGGTGAGGTCACCTTTTTGGGGTCACCCATTACCATAATTTTTTTTTTTAATTATTATTATTATTTTTTAATCGAGGGAGGAGGGGGTTCCTCCAAAACACACACACGGTAAATTGTTGATGGGGCGGCAGTGATTGGTACTTAAGTCCCGCCCAAATTTTTACTAGCCCCCCCTTCCAAAACGTTGTTTATCATTCAATTTAGAAGAGTCACATGTAGAAAGTGAACGTTAATGTGCCGTTCTTGTATAGATGATGATGATGATGATGAACAGCATTTGTATAGCGCCATTTATCTGTATAGCATTCAAGGAATAATTCCTACCATGTGCTCACTTACGTACACCTCCCCCACCCCCTCACATCGTATTCTAGATCCGCGCCAGTGCATTTTGATTTAATGAATAAAAGGAGAAAATATACCTCCAGTGTTGAGTATTTCCTTAAGTCCAGCCATCTCAATTAATTCAACCAGCTTGGTGAATCCCAGAGCATTCATCTCATCGACCAGTCCTTTAGCCTCAGATTGTCCCATGTAGGCTGCCGAGTCGAAAGGTACGGCCACGGCCACTCCGCAAAGTGCCGCAAATAACATCAGCATCTTCATCTTCTTAAAGGAGCTTACCGATCCAACCGAAAGTCAAGACTGATTCGATGAGAATGACCTTCAATCTTTCAAATGCGCTTTTATAGAGACCCGCTGTCCGTTAGATTGACGGATGTTGATGCGAGCATTCTTGATTGACAATAACAAATATTTGTCCTCTGTCGATAATTTCAATAAACGTAGATTAAGCTTCCAACTGCAAAGACACAAGATTGTACAGAACAAAGATTGATTTGTCGTCTTTATTTTTGCTCAGTTACATAAGTTTGTGAATTTAAAGAAACTTCAGAAGTAATAAGAACATTCTAGGGGGAGGATGTACTGGGGAAACTATACTACTTGATAGAATCTGAGGTCATTTTGAAAACTTTGGTTCATCATCACCATTGGCGTATACGCAGCATTCAACATTGTATGTATTGTAACTTCAGCTTTATAGAATGAAAAGATAAGATAAGAACCGGTGGCGAAGTCTGGGTTTATTGTCATCATTGGGGGGGGGGGGAGGGGTTATTTGTTTTTATTTATTTATTTCTGCATTTTTTATACAATAATAATCAGTAACAGCTTGAGATTTTGTACATGGTGGTAATACATTTTTTTTAAAATCACAATGAATGACACAATTTATGAAAAAATATGTTGGAGACGACTAACATAGCAAATGCAGAAGAGCTGCAGCTCTTTAACTTACTTAACAGCAAAATATAATAATACAAAAAGGCAAAAAAACAATAGGAATTCAATGGCCAACAAAAATGTCAAAAAAAAATGATAGAAACTGACTTGATTCAGAAGAGAGAGAGAGAGAGAGAGAGAGCCGAAGAGAGATATAGAGGGATAGATAGAAGAACACTTGATGTGCGGCTATACTGCTATTTCTATGCTGAGATATACAGAAAGCACATGCTATTTAACTACTGAGTAAATTAGTATTATTCCAAAAGAGGTTTTTGTAAGCAAATGATCACATGTCTTCTTTGGTAAAAGGCCGCTGATTAGAAGGAAAGTTCGGATTTTTTACTTTTTTGCCATTCGATCTGGGGCACATGCCCCGATGCCCCTTACCTGCGCCCCTGAAAGGACTGTCTTTTTTTTAGGGCAGATTTACAGCAAAGTCTAGTCCCATGACTTCTCTGGTTATCAACCGGCTCTATCTCTGATGATTGATGAACGTGATGAAACAGTAACGTGTTCACGTGATGCCATAATCAACCTCACGCATCTTAACGATGATAAAATCTTCTCGTTAAAATGTAAGATATATACATGTATAGTTAGAAACAAATAGTTAAACACAATTAAAAGTCCCATGACTTCTCTGGTTATCAACCAGCTCTATCTCTGATGAACGTAATGAAATAGCAACGTATTCACGTGATGCCATAATCAACCTCACACATCTTAACGATGATAAAATCGTCTCGTTAAAATGTAAGATATATATAGTTAGAAACAAATAGTTTGGATAAGCATGTTAAGTAAAACAAAATGTTTCGCAATTGTCTACTGAAGGATCTGGAACATTGCGACTTCATCCGTGCTATCACCACCACAAGACAACATTCCTCAGAAATGTCAATTGTTACTCTTTAAAAGATCACCTGGGATACTTTTATTTTATTTAGGGGCCGATCCCAAGGCATAAACGTTTGAGGGGGAAGCTGTCAGATATGATATATGTCTAGTGTAATTGTCCTAGTAGGGCTGTAGTCCGGAGATGTCGTCCTAGGCCTAGGGGTAGTTCGTCAGGGGTAGTTGTTTATTGTCCGGAGCCGAAGATGTATTTTTGTATTTAGACATATTTGCTTGTCGAACTAATGTTGACAAAATTATGTAAAGCCAAAGGATTTCTTCGAATAATCTTTTAAAACTATAGTTAGATTTTTTTTTCTCTCTCTCTCTCTCTTTTCTATTGGGGTAGGGGGGTCAATACAATGTGGAATGTCGTCTGCGATCCACGATGGTATCGGTGTGTTCACGATTAGGGCGCTTTAGTAACGAGACGGAAGGCAAAGAGGACGGGAAAATTCCCCGGCCCCCCACTCCGAGAACAAACGGACCCCATGCGTGTTACCAAAATGTCCGGTAAAGGGGTACTTTTCGTGCGACAAAGTCCGGCCCGAGAATTGTAAAAAAAGGGGTGTATTAACTTTTCATCCGGAGATTTCTTTAAAAAGGTTTTTTTTTCCCTTTTTTTTCTCTCATCTCTTTGGACTCCTGAGAAATTATTCCGAATTAAGGGGGGTACATTGAGCATTTTTCATGATTTACGGGGGTCTCCAAGGCAGGAAAAGCCCGCGAAAAGCCCGCGAAAGGGGGGTTCGGAAATGTTGGCAGTCCTCAGATAGGGGGTGCTTTCAAAAAGAGGGAACGAGCATATGCGTACCCTAAATAACACTGAGTGGGGGGGGGAGGGGGCGGGGAAAATTCAACGCCTTCACTTTCATGAAGGCTGCCTGCAAAGATGGGTAAGTAACAATAGCTCTTGCAAGTTACTAACTGCACTCTCGGGGGGAACTGGTGGCAGTTTCACATAGGCGAGGACAAGCCAGGACGGGTGTGAACCACTAGATCTTGCAGTGACCGGTCGAAGGATGTCGGGAGTTTCATATCATCAATCGCCCTCAATGCTTTTACGGTGGCATGGTTTTCTGTTAGGGTTTGCTCCCTTAGCCTTAGATTTTAAAGAGAACTTGAACCACAGGGCAATGGTTACAACTATGTATGGCAATAACAATTAACATTTATTAAAAGAATGAGGTGATTAAAATTACTCTTATGTTGCGTTAAGTTAAGAGTACTTATTGAGCACAACCAAATACTACTTAATCTCTGTACGTACGAAACTTCAAAAGGAAGAATAAAAAACACACTGGAACACGTTCTTGTTAATCTTTGTTTTTAATCCCACCAATCTTTACTTGCTTTTTATCATTAAATGCAAGCTATATATGCAAATACAGAATAATGTGAATAAACCGTTCTTGCATATCGCATTACGTTAATAATGTCATGATACGTTTCCAGATAAGTATGGATAATTGCCGTAGCTTAGGCAAGGGTCACGACCTGATCAGTGAAGGATAACAAAACTAAGTTTAGGTACGGTATCACTCATACATGGCTCGTTAAGATGATGCGCTTATCGCTGACGCAGTCCTACGTTAGAAAAATAGACGCCTCGTGTTCAACAGGCGAAAGACGGTGATGTCCGGTGAATAAGACTTAAACTGTGTATTTGTTGTCTGAATGATAAACAAAGTAAAAACTCTCCGTTTGAGGAGAGTGTATCTCTCCTTCCCATTAATCTTGGATAATACGAGAACAAATGCTTGACAATTGGAACGATCTGACATTCCGACGGCCCCAATGTTAGACACAAATGGGCATCGCTAGACAATTTTAACGGAGGGGAGGGGGACGCTCGAAATTGTAGACAAACAATACAAATAGTCCCCAAACTACCGAAGAGTGATAAAACTAGGTCACATTTTAGAATTTGCTAACAGAAACTCTAATAACAGAAATTTTAATAAAAGAAGAGGGTTATCAATTTGCAATTTAAAATGTACAAACAATGCTGTATTCAAACTTTGCCGACACTTTAGTATAGAACTAGGTTGTGATATCCTCCGCCTACCCCCTCTTTAGCAACGCTCCCATCCACACCTGATTGACAGCCCTGTGTTGAAACAGCCCAACATCTGAATGTCCTTCTATTACAAAGACTCTTTCTCCGGACAAAGGTCTTGAGGTGTTAGAGCTGGCGGTACACTTGGCCATTTCAATAGTTACTGACTCAATACTCGCTATATAATATATACATGATATAAGTTATGATAACATCGAACAGGTCGAAAATAACGATTCGTACGCCTACTTCATATTATGTGTATAGTGACAAAATTATTATTCAAGATCCAAGATTTAAGATTTATCAAAACATATCTTCGCAGCCGGGTGGTCGAATTGTGAGAATGTTTTACAAATAATCAAAAAAGCAAGATCCACGATATACAAAAGCACAATTACAAAGATGTTTTATATATACATTCAAAATCTAGAACAAAAATAAAATCATTTAAACAAAGAAAATGCAATAAACTTTCGATAATTCATTGCATTTTACCCCGGTCCCCAACATAAAAAAATCCTCTGTATGACCCTGCATTATGGCTCAAGGCATGGGCACACAGAAGATTTCTTTTCTTTTGGGGACCGGGGGGTAAATTCAATGAATTATTGAAAATTTATTGCATTTTCTTTTCTTTTTTTTTATTTGTGGGAACTGTCCCCTACCCTAGCCCCCGCTGCGTACAGTCATGGTTCAGTGGCCAAGCAATGGCCTCGTAACTGTGAGGCCCCGGGATCAAAACCGTGTCGATGTGCCATATTTGTGCCCTTTTGTTAGGCATTAATCTTCATTACTGTCATTTATGACTTAAGGGCGCAGGTCCCCCAGTTGATAAGCATAGTAGCATACACATGCTTTAACATTCACGCAAAACGAACACTGGCAAATTACTATTTAATAAAATATGAGAATGTATACTATGATCTAGATCTATTAGGAATAAATCATTGTCAAAATAATTCCATAAATTGGGGAAAAAAAATATTCCAACTATATGAGCGACAGTGTATATACGGTATGAACAATAGCCGCGTGTCGATAAAACTGTCAAAATTAATGTATTGTCCAACGTACTAAAAAAAATCTGAGTAGACTTGGGCCTTCTGCTGTAATGCCCCCTCACTCTATAAAGTCCGGCTACGCCCTGTGAACGAACAGTTCGATCCAAACCTTTCGATCAAACTTCGTTTTCAGCTCGGACATGAGTTGACTGGACACTGGAACATTCACTGGTCCGTCTGTACGTGCCATAGGTGAAGGAGAAGGGAAAACAGGAATCGGTCCTTTCAATGCCGAGGAATCCGTCTCGATCTGGTTCTGATTCTTCTCGGGCACGGAATAACTGGACGAAGCCTCCGTCATAGAGATGGACGTACTTGAAGCTACCTTCTTAGTGGACGACACGGAAGATGAAGCACATGTTGATGAGGCGGTCTTGATTGATGATGCCGGCTCATCCGACGAAGATCGCAAGCAAGGACATGAAACGGTGAGCGAGACACAGGGCTTGCACGAGCACGAGTCCCGCCAGAGCTTGAAGACACGCTTGTTGCAGATGAAGGCAATGAAGAAATAGACTCCCTGGAGAGAGTTGAGGATGATGAAGATATACCAGAGAGCTGTGCAATGTCGACATCTATGATACAAAGAAATGAAAAATAAATTTTAAGGTTAGAATAATGAAAGTTTGACTTATTGCTCACATCCATCTCGAGACTACAAGCCTTTTCTTATTGTTATTTGTTGCTGGATCGTATTTTCCACAAGAACTCCTTAAGTGAATTGCATTCCCATAACGTAAGATATAGTATATTAGACGTAGCTCACACGAGCACTAATTGGCTATGTGTTTTTTTAATGGACAATGTGACGTCTCAAAAAGTCTTATGTTCACTGATGTTATATATCTTAATTATCAGCTAATATCGCAGCCCTTCCAATATCGGTTTTCTTATTTCAATCCTTTACATACAAACCACAGCAATTTGGTATTTCCCTTATGTTTACAACTATTTTTGATATGGTTACCTAAAATTGAAAGAACCTAATGGAAGTAATTAAACAATTGGAAAAGCAAGTTCCATGTTCTTACCTTTGAATAGACAACACCTTCAGTCGCCATCTTCGACGTCTTTTTTTTCGTGGTTTGGTTTGTCCTCTTCCGTAGACCAGCAACAACGAGAAGGAAGAGGGTTCCATTAACGAATAGAGTAAGGGCTATAGGTACACCAAAAGCGTAAAGGTTCATGAAACCATTACCAATCCAGCAGGACTTGACAGTGCCATAAGTCAGGGCAACATGAGGCAATTTGCAGAGATGGACAACCAAGCAGGGTATAACAATAAGCAAGGGGGATCCCCACGCAAAGACGAGGAACATAGACAGCAGTTTCGGACCTTCAGATGTTTTCTTGACTTTCTGGGTTAGTCCAAACCTACGATAGAGGTCAAGCGCAAGAGCCACCGAATGCGTAAAGACAACAAGCCACAAGTAGTGTCCAAGTACGGCGAAGCATGTGCAAGAGATGGAGTTTGATTTTGCCATGCCACTGAAGAGCAACGTCAATTGTGCCAGTATCAACGACGCGCAAATGCTCATTACCACCTGACTGCAAATGGATTTGCGAAGGCTTCCGAACTTGGCATAGGTGACAAATGAAAACACAAGCCCAGCAATTGATAGCAGGCAACCAACAAAACTTGTTATCGACTGTCCTTTTGAAAAAATTGGATGAAGTAATATTCACGGGTACGGTTTCCATTACCGTCTAGGAAGGAACAGACTTGAATGGAGTCGTTATTCACCAAGACATAGTCATCTGTATCAAAGACCATATCATATGGTTCATACAGAACCGATCCATTGCTCCATATGACAAATTCAGAGATATCTAACGTTATCAACGCACATTGTGACGGATACTCGCTTCTCCTACAAACCAGAAGATCTGCATCAAGGTTGCTGGAATTGTCAGTATTCCATCGGAACCTTTGAGTGTAGAGAGAATCTTCAATTGCATAAGAGGTGTTAGTTTCGCTAACAAAAAACGTCATTCTGGAAGAATCCCCCGTGACTTTGAATTTATTAAAACGGATAGAGTTGTTGAGACATAACCGGTCTTCCCTTCTGACACATCCTACGGATATATCGACTTCTGATATCCAGCAAGTCAGGATTTTAGCATTCTTGATCCCTGACGAAGCCCACAAGACATTCTCAGATGGTTGCGTAAACGGTAAAAAGTCCCTGGACAAATCAAATGATAGGATGACTACTTGTAAACAGGTGCCAATTTCCGAATTACCAGAGCTTACATTCATCCAAGTGGCGGCGATCTCTTGAACATAGATATTCTGGAGATGATTACTATTGCTGGTGAACCACAAAACCGTTTCATTCGCAATGGACCATAAAGGGGCACAGAATGACTCACCTACCGCTTCATGTTCACAACTCAGTTTCGCAGTTGAAGGTATTTGACTGTTATTTGAACATCTCAAGTTGATTTGGGTCGAATCAACGCGCGACCTGTTCAAGAGCTTGTAACCAGCAGGGCAAGAAAGTTCAATACACCTTTGAAAAGATGGATTAAAGACTTGTGTGTGATTGCAAACGACAAAGACGACTTCTTCAAGAAATGGCGCGTCATCGAGTGATGTAAAGTCAATCAAAACTGATATAGGTGGTAAGGGCGGTGGCATAGGTTGTACGGGATGTGTAGTCGCTTGTGTAGTCGCTTGTAAGGGATGTGTAGTCGCTTGTATAGTCGCAAAAAGTATCTGTGCGGTACCGAATGTCCACGCTCGGCTTGTCGCCGGTACATGTGTATCGTAGGGCTGATTGGTAGGGGTACTTTCAGACCAAAGTTGCTCCTGTGTAGTTCCTGCAGTACTTGATTCACTTATAGGTAATGTCGGTTGGACATCCGTACACGGCATTACATCACCCAATAAAGAATGAACTACGGAAATGTTGTATTGAGCATACACGTGAACACATAAAAAAACAGTGTGGATTCCTGTACATAAGGCCATCTTGGAGTGATACAAAACTTGCTAAATAAGAATGACAAGCACGTCGGATAGCCACTGACTCTTCTTCGTCATGTGTATTCTGACAAGTCTCGATTCCTTCAAACTTAGGACACGTTCTCACATCCGTTAGACCAGAAGGTGGAGGAATGAAGAACCAGTTCGTACAATTTTCCATCAAGATTTGAATACGCTCTTGAAAGGTATATCTTGGCGGTTATGATCGGGACGTGAGACCCACATTCGAATTGAAAGGACCAAGGCATAACCTCAAGAATATCCTTCCTGTTGCAAATGGCACAGTAAGCATTCTTACAACTGATGGATGACCCTAAAGAAACAGGTACCAGAGTGAAAAAGTCGGATTCATATGCCGAGCTTTCGCAATATTCTCTCGTCAACTCGTTGCGCCAATCTGACATACACTCATCAATCATTAGGAAGGTTGTATTGTTTCCAGAAGAATATGAATGTGGAGGGACCGTGCAAGACAACTGATCAGATACAATGTTCTCGGTTGCGTCAAGAAATTGAATAGGAAGCGTAGTATTGGCACAACTTGTCAAGTAATCTGGGCAACAATCCTTGAAGAAGAGACATAGCGGATAACATCGGCATGTAACATCTGAGCCGGCGTTTACTGAAGTGCATCCATTATGTTGGTTGCATAGAGATGAAGACTCACAGACAGGGACAGTCCAGCCTTCTATCGTGATGTTTACCATTCCTCCTTCTGGATAAGTAGGCATAACGAAATGAAACATTTAGTACAATTTAGGAGTAATTTATGTTATTTAATTCTATATATCCCATTTTCGAACAGATTTTAGACTACATGGCCCTGTCTTACAAAGAGTGGATATCGGTCGCAATTTTTTTGCGATTGATATAAATCGCAGCTACGTACATATGAGATTGGAAATTGCAAACTAGCGATTGATTCGAGGACTTGTCATTGATTTCGATCAATCGCAACCCTTTATAAGACGGGGCCCTGATCTGGGCGTTGCGGCGTGCGCCTGTAATCCAGCTAACAATGGGAGTTACAAACTGATTCAGCCGAGGACGCAGGTTAGAAACTGAGTCACGTCCTTCGGATGGTGACGTTTAATTATAGGGAGTCACTCGTCAGTTTCCATGTGCAGAAGACCATAATTCGTTGACACCAGACTTGATGGAAAATAGCAATCATTAACGTGTGTACAGGTATTAGGTCTGCACACAGCGAACCCGAAAGCCAATCGAGAAACACCCCTCGTCTCTCGAGAGTCTTCGGCCCGTTCGGGTGAGGAAAAAGTGAGATAATGACTTACCATGTGGGGGAATGGGTGGTTATATAAGGCCTGGTGGTCATACAATTGAAGGCTGATTCTGGGGATTGACAGCACCTCTTATTGGGTAAACACCCGAACGGTGTTGAACTCCCCATGAGAGCTAACTACCGAGTGTCTTTAAAGGTCGGTCCCCAGACGTAAATGGTTATATCTGATTGATACACGTCGTCTGTAGAAACCCAATACACACACACACACACACACTGGGCCCTGATGTCCTAAGTCATCGTGGTTGCATGCCCTCTGCCATGTCTGTACGTACTTATATTGAACTTGGTAGCAGTAGTCCCCAGAATGCTTGCCTACAGGTAGAAGCCCAAACTGTATGGATTCTATGAGTACCCGAACCAATGAAAGTTTACTGTAGTCCCCTGAAAATTGTCTATGATATCCTGGGTTCAATTTATCATACAACCAGATTTAGGTAATCACAGAGATAAGCCCATAGATGTGGAGCTATCTATGCGAAATATTCTGCCCTGGGATTCAACAATTGAGACTCCTGTCCACTATATCTATATCTAACCTTTTCATATACAAACAACTACATGTTTTATTATTTAGAAATATCGTCATGTCTCCGGAGGGTCGGCGGGATTTCCATGAAAAATCTTTCTCGGGGAAACTAAATCTATTCCCCTCACCCCCTCCTCCTCCAGTCATTATATAGAGAGTGATTGAAGAGGGTCAGTGGCCCCATCCAAGTCTGGATTCGCCTTTGTTGGCTGTGTTGATAACAAACATATTTTAACGCATTCAGCTTTCAAAAATTAAGAAAAAACAATTGTTTGGCAATTAAAGCTTAGGATACTCGTTTAGATATAGAATTGAAATTTAAACAAGACCGTTAATGACGACGAGAACTCGCCGCAAAATGTCATACACACCAGAAGAAGCGAGAACTGCAGCCAAGCCTTAGTCGCCATCTTGAATGAGGAAAGAAGCAATCTGATTTAGTTAGATTTGATCTACTATTACTAAGGGCTTCTTCTGTCGCAACACGTAATATATACGTTCTTTTACAATTTTAATGAGAAAGTAGTGACAAAACCGTCGCCCCAGACGTCTCCCAGGAAGAAAAAAAAAGAAACGTCAATATTAATTTCTGTAAGTATTATGCATTGTCATGAATGCATTCAGGCGCATCGACGCAGTGCTTGATCAAGAAATTGAATAGTTTCACACGGTGCCCGAAAAGAATTGATGAAATCTATTTTCTCACACAACTATGGAAATGCTTTCAACCTTAAAATGAAAACACCCTCTGTTCGATCCATCAATGATGAATTAAAAATACATTAGAGGTAACAAAAGCGTCGCACATTCCGACATTAATAACTAAAAGTTGACTAATCCAGTTTTATCCAGATTTAGAATTTCGTCTTTTTAGGTGATACTGTCAAATAAGCATCAATTAATTGACTAAGCTAACTTCTATTGAAAACTGTATTGTTTTTCCAGTAGTTGCTAAACTTTAATGTTCAGCATTATTGTAACAGCATCTATTGACCATTTTCACCCTTTCGATTAGATACAGAATTTCAAATCTTGCTCTCTTTAATATGGGACTTACTTGCCGAGATTTATTCATAACACAAATACCTTGCATGTTTATCTACTCTGTTATATGTAAAGATGGTCGATACATGTGTAAGTTCAGCTGAAAACAACGCCAAAATTGGAATAATATATTATATTAAGAAAATTAAAGTAGGAACTGGTGATCTAAAATGTAGGGAAGGATGACACAATACAATTAATGTTTATTTTGTACAGGTATGTATTTTTTATTCAGCATAACGTGAATTCGAATGTAGACCAAAAGATTTCAATCTAACATTACACCATTATACTTTATGGGCTTAATCTCCAGCCGTCGTCTCTTATTTAGGTTTAGATCATTCAGTTTCAGTAATATATTATCTGGTATTTATCTGAATTTAACATTGTAGGCTCGGTAAATAATAATTGAGCGAATTTGTGCACATTTCATTGCATGCCTATCTACTGTGGTCTTCGTGAAGATGGTCTGTACATGAGTGAGTTGTTTTTCTTCTTCTTCATAGGCCATCGACAAAGATCATTTGCCTTAATTTCGAGCCTGGAGATCTCTTTACCAGGTATTTCGTGGCCTGCCTCTCTGAGGATTCCATATTAGGGCATATCCAGTGATATTTGATGTTGTTTTTCTTAATGTGTGTGTTGTTACATTATCCTTAATCTATTTTGGCCACTATTGAGGAAGCAATGTATTTCCACTGTATAATTATTAAAGAAGTGTTATAGTTTTGAAAATAAGTCATGATTAAATCTCAGATAGATTCGGTAAAAAAATCAGACAGAAAAAGATAACATTACAACATAACACTTAATCTTATTTCACGCTCGGCTGTACTGCTCGTTAAAGCATATTGTTAGCACATGAATCAATCATTATTTGGCGAATGATTTCAACTGGAAAAACGAAACGAAGCCCATAACAGAGTTGAACATTCAAGTAGGAACTAGCGACCTAAAATGTAAGCAAGGGTGATAGTATGTATATGTATTTAGTTTGATGAATGACATATTATGTGGTATTTATCTGAATTTAAGAACGTAGGCCAGCAAACAATATGTAAGTTAAGTAGTAAATGTTTTTCTCGCATATTCTTTAAATACCTCTACGCCTATTTCATTGATATTCGGCATACTCTAAACACAAATGTAGTAACCCCCCCCCCCCTATGCCCCTTGTTTTACCGGCAGCCATATGACCCTAGTCAATAGTACTCACAAGACTGACAACCCTTTTCTATTTTTCTTGCTTGCCACAGATTCTTTGCTCACCACTTTTGATATTATAAAACTGGATTCAGCAAAACTAGACATCTACTATTTTCTGTCGGTTCTTTCTTTCTTTCTTTTTCATAGAAAACAGTCTCAGCGCTTATTCATGTTTTCATGTTTAAAGATGTGTTGATGAGGTAATAAAATAATGAATAAGTAGATAATGGTAGGATAATGAGGATGGTGAAGGTGTATTAGAAGTAGAAGTAGGAGAAGTAGTACTAGCATTAGAAATACTAATAATTGTAGTAGTATTATTTGTGGTAGTAGTAGTAGTAGTAACATTTGTTGCAGTAGTAGTAGTCATGGTAGTAGTAATTATGATAGTAGTAGTAGTAGTAGTAGTAATAGTAGTAGTAGTAGTAGTAGTAGTAGTAGTAGTAGTAGAATAAGTAGTAGTAGAATAAGTAGTAGTAGTAGTAGTAGTAGTAGAGGTAGTAGTCATGGTAGTATAGTAGTCATGGCAGTAGTAGTCATGGTAGTAGTAGTTACGGTAGTTGTAGTATTAGTAGTAGTAGTAGTAGTAGTAGTAGTAGTAGTAGTAGTAGTGTAGAAGAAGTAGTAGCAGTAGTAGTAGTATTAGTAGTAGTCAGGCACGTACGCATGGGGGTGTTTTGGAGGTATAATCCCCCCTTCAATTTGTTTTATAACAAAAAAAAGTAACCTGACCCACACCCCCCACACCCCCTACTGAATGAAATATCTTACCCCACCCTCCCCCCTGCTTATTCTGCGGCTGGCTCAGTCGTTGCGAAATTTTTCCTCAAAAACTGGAGGGGAAAAAAAAAAAAAAAAAATGTAGTAGTAGTAGCAGTAACATCAGAAGTAACATCAGTAATAGTAGCAGCAGTATTTTTTCCGCTGTACGTGTTATGGAATTAGTAGCAATATTCGATATTTTCACAGTTTCTATTTAAAAAAAAAAAATCATTAGCAGTGGTCACAACAAAGTAGTTGTATGTAGCCCAATAATCAAGGGATAATATGTCTCTTTAATATTGTTTCTTCCGTTTTTGTTGTTCATGAATATCAGAAATCCATTATTGAAAATATGTATGTCTTCTGTTAACTCGACAGTTCATCAAATATTTGTATCTTGAGTAGTCAATTTTATTCATGTTATAAATATGAATTACCTTAAATATATGTTTGTTAATCTGTTGCATCGCATCACATCTTCTGATTTGATCATGATCGTGGGTGCGATTGTACCCTTGAATGGACCTACACAAAGAATAAACGTAATACATGTACTACCCACACAGCCAAATCGACTTCAACCCGACCGATTCTTGGCCATACGTGGCAATGGAATTATTTGATCTCGGTCTATTGTTGATCTAATATGAACTCGGTGGTGTGGCTGTGGTATAAGTCTATAATAATAACACAGCGTCCAATCATATCCGTCCAGCACATCCTGTAAGCGAATACCATTATGTATACCATGATATACCAGCACATTCTCGAACCAGATATCCTATACCGGACTGGTGAAGCATCCAATAGGAGGTGGCGTGGGGGGGGGGGGGGAGGCCTTCACACTAGGAGGACCAAAAACGGTTTAGGAGGGGCTGTATCATTTTCATATCACATATCTTCACCTCCTCTCCCTCCCTCCCCCTTTCTTTCTAACTCTCTCTCTCTCTCACACACTCCCTCACACACACACACACGCACACACATTCTCACATCAGGGCCTTTGTGGGGCACCTGATTGTGGGGTATTTCTGTGCGTTCCAGATATACCTTGTGGTCCCCTACTAGTGGGGTATGTACAACCTGGCGATAACAACCTGGCGGTGTGCTTACGATGTTACCATAAAAAAGTGTGCAAGTTTTAGCACACGCTCACAAAATGTCATTTATGGGGTACCACTTCTAATGCCCCGCAGGGCATAGGACACCGAATATACAGTCATTTGAAAGACTTTACTCTGTGGGGTCCTGAAAAAATACCCCACAAAGTAAAAATGCCTCACAAGGGGTATGTGAAGCGCACATAAAACCCCACAAAAATGCTGAGGTGAGAGCACACGCACCCACGCACACACACATAACACCACACACCCACACACACACACACACACACGGTAACGTCATTTAAAGTGCTACAAGGAGAGTCATATCTTTAAAAAGCTAAACATGCTATGTTTTACGCCTAATATAGCTAGGAAAAATATAATTGTGTATCATTTATTGACGACATAGTACAGAATCGCCAACATTTATATAATATCAATCCATGACCTCTTTTGTTTATGTGAACGTATATAACTTAATCGAGATACACAGGATAAAGATACCCTTTTTACATATTGGTTATTGTACCTGCTATTATTTTCCAAAGCCTATTGATTAAGCTGACCAGAAAGTGCGGGGGGCCTGGCATGCAGATAAATCTGGACGATTTACGGTTTCTTACAAAACCCTGAACAGGATAGTCTTGCAACTTTCCTCCACGAACTACGCCTCTGGTAGTACATGTATTTCGAAAGACAACAACATCAACTAACACTTGGTGATTAAGATCATTGCATTTGATTGGATGCGAGTAAAAGAAAATGCATGCCTATAATTTCGGACAATTACCCCCTGGACGCTCATCCCCTGGAAAATTACCCCCCTGAAAACTACCCCAAGGAAATAACCCCCTGGAAAATCACCCCCCCCCCCCTAGAAATTACCTCCCAAGGACAACTATCCCGCGAGGATAATTACCCCTCTTTTGGTATCATTCATAATGTGCTTTGTTCTGTGGAAAATTCTCACCTTCAAAATAAATTGCGAGAATTAATAGACCTTAGTATAAACTTTCTCGTCCAAAAAATATGTAACGTACGATAATATACTTTACTGCCCATATATGACGTCAACAATAAAACATCATTTTAGCGTTGAAAAAATGGGGTAAGGTGAAGAAAATTTGAAACGTATTAGAAGCATCGAAAAATTGTCTATTTCCTAGTAAATCTCGCACTTTTATAGCAATCATGGCAATGGTGCCAAAAACGTATCAGGAAGAAAAAGTATCACTTTTATACACCCCTTATATTTCATTATTATATGTTTTGTACTAATAAGTACAACACTTATCAGCACCCCTTCCCCCCCCCCCCTCTTTCCTTTCAAACCTGGGTCCGCCTGTATAAAAGGGGAATGATGAGTATTCAAGTCTCATTGTCCGTGTTAACCTTCACAATAATAACCTGATTACTAACGATTACCAGCGCGCGTAAACCCATAAAACAAGCACGGGACGCAATATGCTAGTAGTTCCGTTACAGTCGAGGACCGCAAACATTGTCTACAAATTTGCTCTCGGCGGTAGCCTCAATCCTTTATATATTTTCAACCTGCATGTGCAAAAATACTCAAGTTTAGAGGTCTGCAAAGACAACCACAGTCAGTTAATCAGTTAATCAGTCACATACCAAGAGTGTACCTTTGACGGGAACTTAACAATCTGTTTTGGACGTCGGTTTGTGAAAATATCTTTTCCATGATGACGCTTTACTCGACGTCGTTCACGAGTTGGTTGGTTGTTATGATTGCTGTTATTGCTGTCATAAACTTCGAGGCTCAGTCACAGGGAAACACGTCTAACCAAAGTGAGAATGCGAGGTTTCATTTATTTATTCACTTAATTGTATACTGTAATATTTCTTTATTGATTCAATATATACTCATCTATCTATGCGTGCATTTTTTTTCATTTATTCATGTATTATTTCAGTAATTTACGGGAAAGATTGTCAGGGAAATGCCACTAAAACATTCAGGGATCTTGATAAAAATCAATGCTTAATCAGAAAAGGGGAAAATTATCAGACAATTGTAACCGTGTGTGTTGTCTGTGTGTGTGTGTTTGCGTGTGTGTGTGTATGCGTGTGCGCGTGTGTTTGTGTGCGTGTGTGTGTGTGTGTGTGTGTGCGTGTGTGTGTGCGTGCGTGTGTGTGTGTGTGTGTGTGTGTGTGAGTGAGTGAGAGAGAGAGAGAGAGAGAGGATGAGTTTGGGTGCGTCTCTCTCTCTCTCTTTCTCACTCTGTATATCTATCTTTCTCTATGTATATATATTATATATATATATATATATATCTGTCTATCTGTCTCTCTCCCTCTCTCTGTCTTCTCTCAACCTCTCACCCTCCCTCCTCTCTCACTCTCTCCTCTCCCCTTCTCTCTCTCTCTCTCTCCCCTCCTTTCTCTCTCCCCCTCCCCTCCTTTCTCTCTCTCCCTCCCCCTCTCTCTCTTTATCTATATGTGTATTTTATGATCAATGACAGTTTTTACGCTAATCACACCATTGTTTCTCTTTTTAAAGATCCGCTAGATTGTGTGCCGTCTTGCCAATGTTCTGAGGACAGTGTATCTTGTGAAGGTCCTAACTTTGTTGATGATACCAACATTAGAAAATCAACAAGAGAACTGTAAGTTGAAGGGAAAAATACATCTTAGAATTTTCGCTATCCCCCTAAATTCTTCATTTTTTAGCAATATGAGAAGATGACTAACAATAACCGCACGTCGTGTGTCCAGAGAGGTTGGTTATTTGGACTGCTGATTTGAAACACCATTTTGAAGAAGTTTAAATGCAATATTTCAACGATTTCTTTAAAGACATAATGTTGGACAGTATTTAAAGAACACGATGGTTAGGGCTATTTGATGCATCTTTTTCGTTAAATCCAAAGGCATAAGTGACGGTTTTTTTTTGCCTCCTTCTTTCCTTTTCTTCTTCTTCATTGCAGA
The DNA here is from genome assembly GCA_035222895.1 of Strongylocentrotus droebachiensis. Taxonomy (NCBI): domain Eukaryota; kingdom Metazoa; phylum Echinodermata; class Echinoidea; order Camarodonta; family Strongylocentrotidae; genus Strongylocentrotus; species Strongylocentrotus droebachiensis. Next base: position 320,467 of record JAVYIG010001133.1, on the reverse strand, counting down.
TCTTTCATTGGGGAATCGATCAACGGAACGAAGATGCCATTATCGATGCCATTCAACCTGACAACATATCCGCTTTTAAAACTATTGTAAGGAACACAAAGCTAGCACCGAGTAAAATATTCACTATAGAATTCCAGTATTTTTATTATATATATATATATAAATGTATATTCATATACATGTATGTAATCATAGCAAATGGTATACACTACTTATCCTTAACTAGCCAAAAACAACACAGAAGCCAGACCAAGTAAAATGCCTTTTTGTATATTTGTTTTTAGTAGCAGGTTATCCTGAACACGTCAGTGCTATATGTTCATGAGTAACAATGACAATATATTAAGCCTTTGTAACCTCAAAACACAGAACGATAATACAAAAATCTACGTACGACTGCCATTATAGCGCTCTAGCATTTTAGGAATTAATTCCTTCCAGGTATCCATTTACCTCTCCTGGGTGGTGTGTGGTTAATATAGATTATTGCCAAAGGACATCGGTACTGGGACAGGGATTTCGTACCTTGGGGTTCACAGTCCGAAAACTTATCAAATGGACCACGCCACATCTAAAATACCGATCAGTGCTTAGCCAATGGCGTTCATACATGTATGACCTTTAGTTCGTATTAAGTGTTCTTGAACATCATCTTTCAGAAAGAAAAAAAAGGAGAACATTTTTCAGTGATTTAATATCCATGAACAACAGATATGACATCAGCAATACTGTGACAATGACAATATGACGGGCACTACAAAACCAGGAAGAATCGCCAGAGAAGCCTTTTCGGGGTTCAGGGTTGATTCTGAAAGAGGGGATTCCCAGCTTCAAAATTGTATACTACTCATCACAATTTGATATCCTTAAAATAAGAATGTCCGGTTCCAGAGAATGTTAATTAAGAGAAAGGGGTGTTAAGAGTATGTTGTTTATTTGAGCACTCTGACTCCCAAGGTCTGGTGCAAGGTGACGAAAGGAGGAATAAAACTCTTTAGAAATATCTAGAAAGAGGCAGTCATGTTGTCCTAAAACTTGGCGCATTAGTTAAGATAATCCTGTCCTTTATTTCTTTAAGGGTTCAATGGAATAGCTTATTCTGTTTTACAGTTGCTGAAGGTCAAAATAAGATCATTCCTAAATAAATCAAAATTAGTAGATGTACAACAAACTCAGAAGAAAAAAAACATAAGTCTACAAAATACTGCCAAAATACCACTTTTAAATTATTTTGTTCTTTCAAATGTTGAAATTACATAACAAAAACAACTATACTCTTTCATGCAAAGGGTGGCAAACTTAAATGTTACCATCCTGACCGAATACACCTTTATTGAGTTCTAATTGAAAACCAAACTATGCGAATTCTTTGGTGGTTTTGGATGTGGAGTCACATAATTTATGTTGATTGTTCTTTTCCTGCATTTAATGCATGTTTTTAAAGTAATGAAGGGTTTTGAAAACTGTTTAACTCCTTTTGGCCTGCAAATAACTAGGACAAACACTTTAAAGTTCAAGAAACTTATTTGACATCTAATATTAATAAGGAATTTCAAATACTTATCTTGTCATGACTTGCAGAAATATTTCCAATACTGGACTAACGGAACTTCTTCGAGCGGACTTCGTGACTCTGACAGAACTCGAAATTCTGTAAGTTGTATAAATGTTTATATTATCATGAATCAATATGTAACTGAAAATAGTTTATAGTCAACTGTAAAGTGTAGGATTCGTAAAAGAAGAAAATTGTAAATGGAAATATAAGTATGCCCAGGGGAATGTGATTATATACAATAATATTAATAACAGCAAGAAGAAGAAGAATGATAATAATAATAGTAATACAACTAATAAAGATAATAGTAATAATAATATTAAAAATAATTATGATACTACTACTAATAATAATAACAATACTATACAGTGCGTCCCAGAAAAAACGAAACTGAGAAGTATCGATGTTCTATCATAACTTAATCACAACTATATTTAATGAATGATACATATTTGGAAAGCTTAGAGTCTCCTCTTTCATGTGATGCTACTCAGATAATGCATATTTCACGCATGAGTGATTAAAAGCAATTTGAAGGAAGGAATCCAAAAAGACATTTGGCGGGCGGTATCTGAATTTCAAAGAAAAATTCATATTTCTAGAAAGTTCACTTTCTGCTCTTTCATATGATACCTCAATCAAGAAAAATGAGCCAGGAATAACAAAGTTCTGTTTGATTAAAGTAGCCCTTACATTTTCATAATTTTAACAAACGAATTCGTTTTCACCGGGTGCCTGCCGTAGCAAAAAGCAGATTTGACAAAAGACTTAACTCCATTTCGTTGACAATTAGCCATTCCTGAAGACTCTCGTCTACGGCTGATTGTCAACGAAACGGAGTTAAGTCTTTTGTTAATTTCGTTTATTGATACGGCAGGCAGCCAGTGAAAACTAATTCGTTTAATAAAATTATGGAAATGCAAGCACTACTTTAAACAAACAGAACTTTGTCATTCCTTGCTCAATTTTCCTTATTGAGGTGTCATATGAAAGGGCAGAAACTCAACTTTCTAGAAATGTGAATTTTTCTTCGAAATTCAGATACCGCCCGCCAAATGTCTTTTTGGATTCCTTCCTTCAAATTGCTTTTAATCACTCATGCGTGAAATATGCATTATCTGAGTAGCATCACATGAAAGAGGAGACTCTAAGCTTTCCAAATATGTATCATTCATTAAATATAGTTGTGATTAAGTTATGATAGAACATCGATACTTCTCGGTTTCGTTTTTTCTGGGACGCACTGTATTGACTGCTATGAGGGAGCGCGCCTCGGGGTCATAGCAGGATGAAACATCCCCTTGAGCCTATAAAAATAACTATGCCTCGAATATTAAAGCAGTCAATATATCTTGTATATACCGTAAAAAGAATCGAAGAATACATGTGCGACTCACTTTATAAATCATGGGGTCCTCACATTTACAAATTATCATCAAACTGTGCATCAGTAGAACAGGGAAAGCAGAACTTTGCTCCAGTAGAACAGGGAAAGCAGAACTGTGCTCCAGTAGAACAGGGACAGCAGAACTGTGCTCCAGTAGAACAGGGAAAGCAGAACTGTGCTCCAGTAGAACAGGGAAAGCAGAACTGTGCTCCAGTAGAACAGGGAAAGCCGAACTGTGCTCCAGTAGAACAGGGAAAGCAGAACTGTGCTCCAATAGAACAGGGAAAGCAGAACTGTGCTCCAGTAGAACAGGGAAAGCAGAACTGTGCTCCAGTAGAACAGTGAAAGCAGAACTAATTTGCTCCAGTAGAACAGGGAAAGCAGAACTGTGCTCCAGTAGAACAGGGAAAGCAGAACTGTGCTCCAGTAGAACAGGGAAAGCAGAACTGTGCTCCAGTAGAACAGGGAAAGCAGAACTGTGCTCCAGTAGAACAGGGAAAGCAGAACTGTGCTCCAGTAGAACAGGGAAAGCAGAACTGTGCTCCAGTAGAACAGGGAAAACAGAACTGTGCACCAGTAGAACAGGGAAAGCAGAACTGTGCTCCAGTAGAACAGGGAAAGCAGAACTAATTTGCTCCAGTAGAACAGGGAAAGCAGAACTGTGCTCCAGTAGAACAGGGAAAGCAGAACTAATTTGCTCCAGTAGAACAGGGAAAGCAGAACTGTGCTCCAGTAGAACAGGGAAAGCAGAACTGTGCTCCAGTAGAACAGGGAAAGCAGAACTAATTTGCTCCAGTAGAACAGGGAAAGCAGAACTGTGCTCCAGTAGAACAGGGAAAGCAGAACTGTGCTCCAGTAGAACAGAGAAAGCAGAACTGTGCTCCAGTAGAACAGGGAAAGCAGAACTGTGCACCAGTAGAACAGGGAAAGCAGAACTAATTTGCTCCAGTAGAACAGGGAAAGCAGAACTTTGCTCCAGTAGAACAGGGAAAGCAGAACTGTGCTCCAGTAGAACAGGGAAAGCAGAACTGTGCTCCAGTAGAACAGGGAAAGCAGGACTAATTTGCTCCAGTAGAACAGGGAAAACAGAACTGTGCACCAGTAGAACAGGGAAAGCAGAACTGTGCTCCAGTAGAACAGGGAAATTTCGCGATCAAAACGCATTGCGATTATGGTATCCGCGCTTGATCTTGTACAAAGCAATATTTTACATGTACACCAATGGGGATGGCAGCACAATTTAATTATGCCCGTCTTTTTGCGGGCATAGTAAAAAACGCGACTTCACTTTCTACCAATCACATGACAGGATTACGAAAGATTCTTAAAGTAAGGTATACAATAAAAATTATGATATCTACATCTATATAACGAAAACTGCTAGATCCTAATCAGATGATTGGCCAAACACACACTATCGCACGGTGTTTGTTCCTGAAAAAGCATTCCAGGACTATCCAACGATTTTTAATACAAGATGCATAGCAGTGCGCGATGAGGTTTGTGTGCTTATATTGTGTGTGGGCCAATACTTGAGTAGCAATGCCCGTAAGCGCGTATAGAGGTCTATAGTGCGATTATCTCTTTGTACGCGCTACAGTTAGCCTTTTAAACTTGTGATTTAAACGTCATTGATAATGACACGAAACAATTTTGAATTGAATTGGTTCTACATCAAAGGTGCATTTTTTCATTCATTCATTAACAATATATCCGCTCTTGTTGAGTCTGTTTATGCCCCGATCTATGCATCTATTATACTAAGTCTGACGGCGTCTTACGAAAGATGCATACAACCTCAACTCGAATGTGGATGGATCGTATAATTCATCATTTGTATGCTATATTACGCACATATCCATCCCATGGAATGCTCACGGTGCCTATTGAGTAGTAATAGTACCCTGGCTTTTAATCCAGTTGCCTAGGCCTTGGGCGCTACTAACGTCAAGTTCGTAACACACTTCTCCAGATTCATCCCCGGTTATCTCATCTTGTTATTTGAAATACATACTATAACTACTACACTGTCGCTCATAAGGATGGAATATTTTTGTTTTACCCCAATCAATGGAATTATTTTAAAAATAATTTAAAAAGAATAGATCTAGATAATAGTATACATTCTCAGATTTTATTGAATAATAGTTTTCCAATGTGTGTTTTGCGTGACTGCTAAAGCATGGGTGTGCTACTATGCCTATCAACTAGGGGACCTACGTCATAAATGACAGTAATGAGGATTAATGCCCCCACAAAAGGGCACTAATATAGCACATCGACACGGTTTTGATCCTGGGTTCTCACAGTTACGAGGCCATTGCTTTGTCACTGAACCATGACTGTACGCAACGGGGGTCTAGGGTAGGGGGCAGTTTCCATAAATTAAAAAAAAACAGGAAATGCAATAAATTTTCAATAATTTATTGCATTTTACCCCGGTTCCCAACATAAAAAAATATTCTGTGTGCCTATGCCTTGAGCCATAATGCATGGCCGTCCAGAGGATTTTTTTATGTTGGGGACCGGGGTAAAATGCAATAAATTATTGAAAACTTAATGCATTTTCCGTTTTTATTTTATTTATGGAAACTGGCCCCTACCCTAGACCCCCGTTGCGTACAGTCATGGTTCAGTGACAAAGCAATGGCCTCGTAACTGTGAGGCCCCAGGATCAAAACCGTGTCGATGTGCTATATTAGTGCCCTTTTGTGGGGCATTAATCCTCATTACTGTCATTTATGACTTAAGAGCGTAGGTCCCCTAGTTTATAAGCATAGTAGCATACACATGCTTGAACTGTCATGCAAACACACATTGGCAAACTATTATTCAATACAATCTGAGAATGTATACTATTATCTAGATCTATTATTTTTAAATTATTTTTAAAATAATTCCATAAATTGGAGTAAAACAAAAATATTCCAACTTTATGAGCGACAGTGTATTACTATTGCTAGTAATAAAAATTAAAGGTAATACAAAGTTTTGGCATGGGGTCATGAATTTGGTTCAAATGACCATATTGGAAGCATATGCCATCCTACAATATTTAGTGATCGTTGTCGCGGTTGAAATGGAGTCTAAAGTTTTGCAATTTTAAATAATAAAATATTTATGTCGTATAGCTCCCTCTCCAGGTCAAGATATTAATTAAGCTTTAAAACAATGTTTCTTGCCTAAAATCTACCGATCAGCTATTACCATTTGGAAATTATTTATCACAACTACATATTCTGAAATGTTCATGATCGCAGCTACCTTTGTACGGCCGTAGGCGCTATTTTAAATTTATCCAAATTTACCGGGAGCACCGGTAAATTTTTATATTGAATTGTTCTCGAAAGCAGAAGTGTTTAAGGGGCTAAATTTTCTAGAGCTTATAAAACATCCACAGGGGCATCCAAATATACCAAAATTGTAAAGAATCACTATCCACCTAATTTTCAAATTTTCCTAAAATTTTGTATTACCTTTAAAAAAATTATGATGCATTTTCATTAAACATGTTCAAATACACTTTGCAACTAGTTATAAACAGAAGTGGTGAGTTTTCAGATATTTTTTCAAGGTATTGACAGATATTTGGTGCGAAGAAACTTGGGTAGAGTTTTAGTCCAACCTGTCTTTCACTGAGTAAAGAGTAAACGAATGAACCGACATCAAATTATCTAGATCACCGAATCAAAACCTCTTGTTTTTCTCTATGTATTAAATCTTCTCATCACTCTTTCAGGCTACTAACGTACAATAACATATTTCGGATTGAGGATCTGAGCTTCAACAATATGAACAAGTTGACCAAGCTGTGAGTATTAAAACGTTCATTTTAATAAAGTATGTCATGTATACATTTAAATGGTGTTTACAGAATACCAATCACCTGGGGGGAAATGCTGTATGGCTAGAATATATAACATCAACCTCAACAAATAAATTGCATTCCATAGGTTTACGGGTGGGGAGTATGAAGAAAATAAAGGATAACAAAATCCCCCTTGTACGGAACCCAAGTCCCACTCTGTGCGCTCCCAATTCTATGCGAGCGTGAACGCTTGCGTCAACTAGTCAACTCAACAAGTCCTTTTACTGTTACTTGGAGTGTATTTCAAACTGTAATATGCCTTTCTAGAAGTAATATTTCAAGATCATATTTTGAATACAGTATAGCGACGTAGAACCTGTTACATCAAGAGCAAAGCCTTTTTTAGTGATTGATACACATAGTAATTGTGGTAGTAATATTAATACATGTAACATTGTTAACGCTTCCCATTTTCCTACAGGGATTTATCTCACAATATCATCGGTTCATTGTCAAATAATACCTTTACCGGTTTGAACAGTCTGACACAATTGTAAGTTTTAACAATCAAATTTCTACATATTAGCTTAGTTTATTTCAGCTCATATATACATGCATAACTAGATTTTACTCTCAATTGTCAATTTGTATATGTTGGAAAACATTTGCTTTTTCCAGCAAACGATCACTTGCTCTTAGAAACATTAGTATTAAGCGCTTTTTAGATAGGATGTATTATTATTATTGTTATCACTGTTTAGGGTACTAAAAAGACCCCCCCCCCCCAAAAAAAAAAAAAAAAAAAAAAAAAAAAAAAAATGAAAAAAATGAAAAAAATGAAAAAAACTTGAACAAAAAAAACACACACAAAAAAAAGTTAAATTTCATACATCTTGTTATTGCGAAAAACATTGTGTTAAACGTAAATTCAAGACACGGTCTGAAAGTTCCTGGATTATGTACAGATTTTAACTTGTGATAAGGAATCAATGCGGGGGTAGAAAATAAAATATATTAATATTGTATATATCTAAAGTCCATTTAAGATTATACATACAATTCAGGAATACATTTATGTCCTAGTGTCCATTTATTGGAAAATGTTTGGTCGCTACCGTCACCCCCACTTCAAAATCACATTTTAATCATATAAACTATAATTCAGAAAATCATTAGTCATTTACACGTTATGGAGAAACATTCCATATTGCTGAAGAACTTCTTTCTCGGTTTTGTAGGACATTAACAAATAATGAAATATATCGGATTGAGGATTTCACTTTCAATCATTTGAACAAGTTGACTAAACTGTATGCCCATGCACCATACACTGTATAATCTGACTACGATCCGATTTTTGAAATATTTACAACAGCGTGTTGATATTAACATTTAAACTTCAAAATTCTTAATGATCGATGATTTGAATAGTCATATAATTAATGAAATTAAAATGCCAATGGATTTCACGTTCCGTTGGAGAAGGAGTAGCTGAATCGGCTCAGAATCGTAGTGACGACATAGTGACGTAGCGAACAGATGTTTTTGAAGATATTGTTGAATTACCCCCACAAAGATATAAAAACGATGACGCATAATGCTGTCAGTAATCTTTTTATATTTTTTTTCCGCAGATATCTTAGTGACAACCAAATCTCCAACATTGCTATTGATGCTTTCAAAGGACTTCATAATCTGGAGTTTATGTAAGTATATCTCATGTTGATTCGACACTTAAAAGATATCATTATTTTGTTGAACCATCATTGTGCAATAGTTATAGGAAAAGAGGATTTTTCCAAAATCCTTTAACCCTAAAAAGGCTGGGCTATTTGAGGCCTTAGTACGACCCGGGAGGGGGGGGGGTGGGCATTATGGTTCCCCTTAAGATCTCGGCTGTGTAAAAAAGGTAATCACATTTTTATCCATCAATCATATTTTATTCATATTTAGGCATTCTTCTTCACTACATATATTCATCAGACCACCATCATCATCATCATCATCATCATCATCAACTTCAGGTGGCGCTGTAAAGCGCTCCTGTTGTCTTCACGAGAGCACGCCATGCAACTCTTTCCATTTCCACATCTACCATTTGTGTTGCACCTTTCATTCCTTGTCCAGACACTTTCTTGATATCATCAGTCCAAGATATTGGTGGACAACATCTACCCCGTTTTCCCTCGACTGCTCCTTGCAGTATTTGCTACTCAACACCTTCAGATCTCCTCACAATGTGCCCAAAATAGTTTAGACCATTTGGAATAATAATACGACAACAAATTTGGAAGAGCCAGCCTATTCCTTATGTTATCTCTTGTTTTGATAATTTCTTATGTATTTCAATGTTTTTTTAACTTATGTATTTTATTGTTTTTGTTGTTTTATTCATTTCTAACTACAATTAAACTATTTTGACTTCCAAAACAACCAACTAAACATTAAACAAACCTAATAACCAATGTTGATTTCCATACATTTCCATATGTTTTGTACACAAATCACGAAAATTAGCGACTTTCGGGCTGACATGCAAAGACAAAAAGTCACGTGACCTTGTTACTGTAGGTCTGATTTTCAAAAAAAATCTTTTAAAAGGATGCGCAAGACTCGAAAGAAAAAAGTCAGCGAGCGGCGCGCCGCTCGATCCATATGCGTTCCCGAACAATCAGAAAAATCCTGGGGGGGGGGGCTTATTAGGGTTAAACATATGGTTTAATTAAGATATCGAAACCGATTTTGAAAACACTGGTTCTCAGTCAGTCACAGCAAAGTTATCGTTCGACACAACCACAGGACAACCACCCCTGGTGTTTTATCATCCACCCTCCCCACCACGGGCTATCACGCTACCAAGTAAGCGCTTACTGCGATAGCCCTTCTTCCCCAGAAGAATATTATCCTGGTTCTTTGTACATCACTTATATTTGCTTGTAAACTTCTTGTCATAAAACAGGGATATGAATGGAAATAGCATCACTTCACTGCCGTCTGGAGCATTTAGAGAACTTGAGAGTATCGAAATCATGTAAGTTTGACTACACCCAGCCAAGCTCTTCCCTTCTTTTTTTTGTTGCTTTTTCTAGATCTAACATACCTTGTTAAGTCTTTGGAGAGTGGAAGGTCATCGATACCGAAATAAAGTGAACAAGTGGAGACTAAAGCTCGGTCTTAGGATTTCAGTCTCACGGGCCACCAGTCTCATGAATCTTTGATCTCGTAGGCTACTGTGTCATGTTCCATGCATCTCATGGGCTCCGGTCTTGTACGAATTTAGTTTTGTGGGAATGGGGTCCCATTGCACCTTCTGTCTCCTGGGTCTCACGGGACTAATCTGGTATATTCAGCCTATAGTGTTATGGGCTTTTGATCTAATGGGCTTTAGGTTTCACAGACGTTCATAATCATTTGTATTTGATTGTATAAATTTAGGAGCGGGCATATCGTTTTTATAGTACACTTAATTTCAGTCGTTATCTACCTTTCTAAACTTCCGTTCTGTGGTTGTCTTTGTCTCCGAAGCTTTCTTCAATTCCGTGGTCGTCCTTATTTCTGCAGTTATCTTTATTTCTGCAGTTATCTTGAATTCTGTGGTTATCTTTATTTCTGCAGATATCTTTAATTCTCTGGTTGTCTTTATTTCTGCAGTTATCTTTAATTCTCTGGTTTTGTCTTTATTTCTGCATTTATCTTTAATTCAGTTTTCTTTATTCCTGAGTTATATTTTTTTCGAAAGTTGTTTTATTTTTGTAGTGATCTTAAATTGTGACGTTGTCTTTATTTTTTGCATTATCTTCATGTCTATTTCTGAATCTTTGTTTATTTTTGTCATTGGTTGTTTATTTTTCCTCCATTTATTTTTGCCCTTTTAGCCGCCCATATTAGTCTCATAATAGGTATAGCACACCACAAATAAGTACAACAAACACATGTTATTTCATGATTGCAAATGATCAAGCTTTATGAAAGCTTCAAAAAACAAAAAACAGAATTGAAATCGGTCAATGCGTTGTGATTTTATACCATTTTTTTGATAACGCAAAATTACCGAAAACCTGCCAGAAATGGTCAAATTGGCAAAAATGGCAAAATTCGACAAAGTTGACAACTTAATTCAGCACTTTCTAGGATACAAATAATAAATTAAATTATCAGACACTAAAATATCATCTTTGTGGTAAAAAATACAAAAAAGAAGATTCATATATCTATTACCGTTTTGAAAACAGAAGCAAACAAAATAAGTAATTTTTGCCATTTTTGCGAATCTGCAGATATGAAAAAGTTGTGAAAATAACTAAGTCCGTCTAATTAATATGCGCATATGTAATCAATTCAAAACCCAACATGATACATCAATGTAACTTATGTATATCAGACAGGTACGGAAAAAAAATTGAAGAAAAAACAAATTATGAATATTCATCAAATATGCAAATTAGGTCATTTCAGCTAATTATATATATAGCAAAGTCAAACTGTTCATTTTGTTGGCATTTTTTTAAATCATATATTTATAGATCATATTTACACCAAATATTAACATTAAATTCCAAATATTTTTGCAATGCCAATAAAATATGGCGATGGAAATTACTTGGATCACCTTTAACAGCTATTTCCTCATATGTTTCACAAATTATTCAGAAAAACCGAACAAATGATAGGAATTTGCAGACTTTCAGCTACATCACAATATAGTTTTTTTTTTAAATGTCAGATTCGAGGATTTATGACGATTTTCCAAGAACCATTCAATTCAACAGACCATAACATTCCACAGGGACTGAATTTCAGAAAAAAACAAAATGTGGTGACCCCAGTACAGTTGTGGCTACCTTAAGTGTAAATAACAAATTGATTTAATGAGTGAAACACATGAGGATATTGCATTTTTGTAGGGGGGGTTTATACATTGAAGTGCATTTTCACCACGCAGAATAACAGTCAATGGGCGATCAGCGGGCCATGTCACACTTGGCTGAAAAGTCAATATTCTAATTAATAATTTAACATATTTCCCACATGCCTATAACAATGAAACTACACAGAGTTGTAGTTAAAGGTATGCTTGAAAGATATGTGAACTAAAAAATTTAAAAATATTGTTCTTTTAAAATAAAAATAAATTACGAAAATTGATATTTCTACCAACTGACTGCTGTTTTGTGTGTGTATGTGCATTGGGCAGACTGTGTGCACAGGCAGTGTAATCACCCTACTCATAATAGGGCATTTAGTCCGTATTAACTATTCGACTAAAAAAAAATTACCCGTGCAAAGATGTGGAAGCGATGTCCCATAATGCTGTTAGTAATCTTCTTATCTCTTTTTTTCTCCAAAGATATCTTCGAGAAAACCAAATCTCTAACATTGATATTGATGCTTTCAAAGGACTTCATACTTTGGATGAAATGTAAGTATATCTCATGTGATTCGACACTTAAACGAAGTAAGTAATTTGCTGAACCACCATTGTGCTGTAGTTGTAGGAAAAGAAGATCTTTCAAATATCCTTTAAATATGTCGTTTAAAGAAGATATCAAAACCAGCCTATTCTGCTTTAGCGAATAGATGTTCCCTGTACCATAATTCCCAAATAAATACATAACTCCTTATTAAATTACCCCTAGGTAAGTGACAAGGGGGAATTGTCCTCGGGCAGTCGTCTTGATACCTTAGTTGTACCGACAAGACCGACAACAGACCGACAACAGACCAACAACAGACTGAACGTAATAATACATTACGTCTTTGGCCAATAATCGGTCAGTTTGGAGACGGTCTGAAGTTGGTTTGGCGATGTGACTGATGTACAACATGATAAATACAGGTCACATTTCCGGTGTACGCTGTATGAAGTATTGGCGTACTTTTAAATGCTTTTATGAAATTAAATAATGGAATACTGTCGCCCTTTCTCTTTCATGAATAATCTCAGTTATTTCAATTATTTTATATCTATCAAATGATTATCAGTTGCTGCATGTATTCTGACCTTTGTCGTCCCTTCACAGTTTCCTATCAAATAATTCAATCAGAGAATTGAGGAAGGGAATGTTTGATGATCTTTCGAATCTTACCTGGTTGTAAGTTGATTCAATATTTTACTCCTTATTCCTTCCTACCCCAGCACGAGTTATGTGTTCATGTTTTTCATAGGAATTTAATGCTAGAATATGAAATAATTGTTATTTAAAATATTCTTTTGACAGGACACTTTGTGGGCAATGTCAACAGCAGATCTTTTCGATATTTCACTTGTGCTAAAATAAGACAGAAGATGCATATATTACTTTGAAAAGCGTGACGCTATACTTCGCTAGAGAAAGTTTTTATATAAAATAATCATGATAAATATCGGTGAATGACAAGTTAACAAACTGTTCAAAGTGAACGCGTCGCTGATCTTATTGGCTGTGTATCCAATCTAATGTTCTCATATTAAACGATATTTTTGAAGGTGTAATAAAATACCACGGAATATAATAAGAGTATATAATACAATGTAGTAAAAAAAATATGATACATGATTGTAATGATAATATATAAACACGATATGAAATAGGAATAATCTATCACGCAATGAGGATTGAGGATTTAGTGATTTGAGCAAGTATACATGGAGTGTAATGTAGCTTCTTTGCTTCAATATGTTTAACCAAAAAACTAAATAAGTACTTCGGGAGGGAAAACAAACCCTTAGGAAGACAAAAAGTGGTGAGGTACATATGAGAGAGAGAGGGAGAGCGAGAGAGAGAGGAGAGAGAGGGGGGAGATAGAGAGAGAGAAAAGAGACGAGAGACGAGAAAGAGACCGACAGGGGAAGGAAGAGAGAATTAAAATATATATTTTAACTAGTTTTGAAGGAGGGCCTTCAACATTTGTGAGAAACATACTACACTGTCGCTAATATAGTTGGAATATTTTTGTTTTACCCCAATTTATGGAATTATTATACAAATAATTAAAAATTAATAGATCTACATAATAGTATACATTCTCAGATGTATTATTATCTAGATCTATTATTTTTAAATTATTCTTAAAATAATTCCATAAATTGGGGAAAACAAAAATATTCCAACTATATGAGCGACAGCGTATGTCACTGTATATTGTACAAGCTTTTAGGTCGGTGCCATTCGTACAAAACTATATAAAACTCATCGAGACAACTGCTGCACACATGTTTATGAAAGTTACGAAATTATTATCCACCTATTGTCCGGCGGTACATTCTATGATTAACAGGTGGAACTGCTTTTTTCAACAGGGCAAACAAAAGCTGTTCATGAAGTAAATCTTTCCCTCTGGTCGTGATTATTCCTAAATGCACAAAGTAAGATGTCTCCATGTGTAAAGTATTTGAAGATATTTAGAGGTCATTTGTACAAGTGCTATCTCGGATGTTTTTTTTTTTATAACCTGGATACATTTAGGCCAGGTTCCATCCTCGACTATTTGGTTCGTGTTCTACTAATTAAAGCTATGGTCACAAATCTGAGCAGCGACCGGCCGATCAGTAGCCTGCTCGGTCGCTGCTGGAATTAGGCATCGCCCAGCGATTAGGTCGGTGCCCGGGCGGCGACCTACCAGGCACCGAGCGTATTTTGGGCGGCGAGTGAAAAGTGAGCAGGCGCCGCCCAAATTTTAACTCCGCGCTAAAACTTCAGCGGCGACCGAGCGATGCCCTAAAATCGAGCGGTGCCTGGGCGGCCTCCGCTCGGTGGCCGGGCAGCCGCCGGGCAGAATTGGTTAAAAACTCGCCGCTCGGCCGCCGAGCAGCCTACTTTTGGGTAATGTGACCATAGCATTAGGGAAAAACCAGACTTGGTCTATGAAAACGTTAAACAGAGGAATAACTAAGACCTCTGACGAAATTCCTTTCATATTGCTCCGATTGTCTCATTTTCGCTCGCTCGATTAGTGCAGCACAAACATAGCTCGTTCGACGTCACTACCAAAATAGCCAATCAGCTGTCAATGACGTCATATTGAATGCGGCGGCAAATATATTTTGTGAAATTATCGAGAAATTGACTATTTCTAATTGCAAACTAGTTTTATTTTTGGATGGAAAAGCAGCCATTGTTATCTTGACATTCATTGAAGTCATCAGAATAGGGTAAGTTACTTCTCAGATGATTCAAGAGGTCCATTTTGTAGATAATTTTTTAATTTCTTAGAATGTTCCACTGTGTTGCAGGGTACCGAGTGTATGCCATTGGGTGTGATGTGTTCGCGCGCTATAAGTACAGGCCACCGCGCCGTCGGGTGTATTCTCGTACTGATGTAGGTGCAAAGCTAGAATGGCTACCACGCCCACTTCCCTATCTATGCCTTACTGAACATTCCTTTCCTTCTCAATACAATAACTTTCACCTGCCTAAGGGTGCGTTCAATCGAATTTTCGAAGCTAGAATCACAAACATGAATCACAATTCAAAACGCCGTTACAAAAAGCAAGGTCACTGCGGTTTGCGTTCAAGCGATTTTTCATCAACGCTGATTCTAGCTCATTGCGAGCCAAACCACTGCGCATCACACTGCGCAGTATGGCCCAGGAACTTCGGCGCGCGCTTTCTGGAATTGTTTACGGCCGACTGTCGACTGCTGTTTTGAGCATAGATCGCAATAATAAGACAAAGAATGAGAAGGTGATAGAAGGAAGAAACAAAGAATAACATAAGGAAAGACAGAAAGACAGAAAGAGAGAGTGATAGAATGCTTAAAACAAAGAATTACATAAAAGGTGATAGAAGGAAAAAACAAAGCATAACATAAGAATAGAAGGAAGAAACAAAGAATAACAAAAGAGAAGGTAATAGAAGGAAAAAACAAAGAATATCATAAAAATAGAAGGAAGAAACAAAGAATAACATAAGGAAAGACAGAAAGAGAATGTGAAAAAAGGAAGGAACAAAGAATGACATAAGGAAGAACAGAAAGAGAAAGTGATAGAATGATTAAAACAAAGAATAACATAAGAGAAGGTGAAAGAAGGAAGAATCAAAGAATAACATAAGGAAAGATAGAAAGAGAAAGTAACAGAATGATTAAAACAAAGAATAGCATAAGAGAAGATGATAGAAGGAAGAAACAAAGAATAACATAAGGAAAGACAGAAAGAGAAATTGATAGAATGCTTAAAACAAAGAATTACATAAGAAAAGGTGATAGAAGGAAAAAACAAAGAATAACATAAGTATAGAAGGAAGAAACAAAGAATAACATAAGGAAAGACAGAAAGAGCAAATGATAGAATGATAAAAACAAAGAATAACATAAGAAAAGGTGATAGAAGGAAAAAAAACAAAGAATAACATAAGAATAAAAGGAAGAAACAAAGAATAACATAAGGAAAGACAGGAAGAGAAAATGATAGAAGGAAAAACAAGGAATAACATAACGGAACAGGCCACGATGGTATTGCATGCAAAGCGGGCGCGCGGTTTTTCCCAAACCGGAAGAGACTTCGTCATACAATCATGATTGAGAACTCCGTCCGTTCAATCGAATTTTAGCGACCGTGATTCTTTTGAATCATGATACAAAACGCATCTTTTTCAGCGTTTCATGTTTGTGTTTTCAAACACGTTTATTTTTACGACCGACGAAAAAATCGCTTGAACGCATTGCGTTTTAAACTAAACGTCTTTAGAAACCGTGATTCTAGGGTGAAAAAGTGTCGATTAAACGCACCCTAAGCCTCTTCCGGTTTGGGAAAAACCGCGCGCCCGCTTTGCATGCAATTTGCGTTCACTATACCATCGTGGCCTGTTCCGTTATGTTATTCCTTGTTTTTCCTTCTATCATTTTCTCTTTCTGTCTTTCCTTATGTTATTCTTTGTTTCTTCCTTCTATTCTTATGTTATTCTTTGTTTTTTTTCCTTCTATCACCTTTTCTTATGTTATTCTTTGTTTTATCATTCTATCATTTGCTCTTTCTGTCTTTCCTTATGTTATTCTTTTTTTTTCCTTCTATCACCTTTTCTTATGTTATTCTTTGTTTTTATCATTCTATCATTTGCTCTTTCTGTCTTTCCTTATGTTATTCTTTGTTTCTTCCTTCTTTACTTATGTTATTCTTTGTTTTTTCCTTCTATCACCTTTTCTTATGTAATTCTTTGTTTTAAGCATTCTATCAATTTCTCTTTCTATCTATCCTTATGTTATTCTTTGATTCTTCCTTCTTTCACCTTCTCTTATGTTATTCTTTGTTTTAATCAATCTATCACTTTCTCTTTCTGTTCTTCCTTATGTCATTCTTTGTTCCTTCCTTTTTTCACATTCTCTTTCTGTCTTTCCTTATATGTTATTCTTTGTTTCTTCCTTCTATTTTTTTATGTTATTCTTTGTTTTTTCCTTCTATTACCTTCTCTTTTGTTATTCTTTGTTTCTTCCTTCTATTCTTATGTTATGCTTTGTTTTTTCCTTCTATCACCTTTTATGTAATTCTTTGTTTTAAGCATTCTATCACTCTCTCTTTCTGTCTTTCCTTATGTTATTCTTCGATTCTTCCTTCTTTCACCTTCTCTTATGTTATTCTTTGTTTTAATCATTCTATCGACTTTATCTTTCTGTCTTTCCTTATGTTATTCTTTGTTTCTTCCTTCTATCACCTTCTCATTCTTTGTCTTATTATTGCGATCTATGCTCAAAACAGCAGTCGACAGTCGGCCGTAAACAATTCCAGAAAGCGCGCGCCGAAGTTCCTGGGCCATACTGCGCAGTGTGATGCGCAGTGGTTTGCTCGCAATGAGCTAGAATCAGCGTTGATGAAAAATCGCTTGAACGCAAACCGCAGTGACCTTGCTTTTTGTAACGGCGTTTTGAATTGTGATTCATGTTTGTGATTCTAGCTTCGAAAATTCGATTGAACGCACCCTAAGTTATTCAAACCATACCGCCTCGCCACTTCCATTACGTAATCATTAAAAGGATCCGCATATACAACATTTTCCTGCTATACGTTGTACTGCAGGAAAATACAAATCTCCCTGGTATACCTTACAGTCCAAACGATAAATATGTGCCTTTAACGAAGCAGGCGACAATCGGTGTAGCAGACGACACTTGATAGTAATTTTGTATGTGAGATTGCTTTGCTAAATATAAATTACTTTGTTAATAAATATCAACTAAAATTTCTTTTACATTTCTTTAAACCATCATTGATATTTAATAATTCATGAGTGAGTAAAAGAAACATACCAAACTATATAATTATATGAAATACTTGGTGGCAATTAGGGGAGTTTGACGTGATGACCGATTGCACCCCTCTGTTAATAACCGAATATTCATGTTTTTGCTTACCTCGGCTAAATGTTTGCTTTTACTAAATTGAAAAATTACGGTGGGGGGATGGATGAAATGGACATAATGAAATAGGCAGAAGTGATCTATGATAATTCATGCTTTTTATGTTTCGTGTGCTCGACCTATAATCTGATGACTCAAATCTTTTTCATACTTTTAATCCTAGACAAAAAGAAATTGATTTAGAAATTGTAAGTGAAAATTTAATGAAGGTGCAGGAATGGTGCAATGCAAATGAAGTCACAATTAACTTACAGAAAACAAACTATATGATTATGAAATCCAAAGCTAGATCAATAGACAAAAAGGGATCTGTGAGAATATCAAGATCAAATATTAAAGAGGTATCTGTTGCATCATTTGTAGGAATTGAAATTGATTGTCACCTTTCATGGAAAAAAACACATTCAGACGATAAACAAATGCATAAGAAAGAAAGTAGGTATTCTGTTTAAACTGAGACATTTTGTTCCCAAGAATATACTTGTGTTATTATATAAGGCTTTTATACAGCCTCACCTCTCTTATGGAGTAGAAGTATGGGGGAGCACTTACAAAAGTAATCTAAATTGTATATATTTAAGTCAAAAAATGGCAATGAGAGCAATTACATTCAGTCCACTTAGAACAGACTCCAAGGCTCTTTTCCAAAGTCTAAACATTTTAAATATTTTTCAACTTCATGAACTTCTTGTATCAACATTTATGTACGATTTGGTAAAAGGTTTTTTACCACACTCTTTAGTGGATTATTGTCAGATGATACAGCATAGATATGCAACTAGGAGAAAAGAAAGTGGCTTACTTTATCAACCAAAATGTAAGACAACGCAAGGGCAATTTTGTATTTCGTTTGTAGGAACAAAGCTGTGGAATGATCTGCCAGATGAAATTAGATTAAAAACATCAAGGTTATCTTTTCGGAGACATCTTTCCACCTACCTTCTATGTAAATGACATGGGCTTAATCCCACCCCCTTCGTTTTTTCCTTTTATATTACTTGTCTTCCTTTTATATATGTATACACTTATAGTGGCCTTAAGCTTTTACAGGATTTGTGCATGTACGTACATGTGTATGATTATTTTTATTAATACATCCTTTTCATTTTCATGAACACATTGATGATTTTATTTCTTCAAAGATTTGTTTTCTTTCATTATAATGCTTTACGCTTAAGCTTTTTTATTTTTATTTTTTCATTTTAGTAAAGAAAAAAAGTTACGTGATATAGTATTATTTTGCTGTATATATGTAAATACAAAACAAACAAGTTTTACATTCATATGTAAAAACAAATTAACAGAAAAAAAAACTTGCCAAAGAATGGAACTAGGCTCGACTAGCACTTGTGCTAACTTCTAGTTCCCATTAACAACTTCACCTATACATAGTAATATACATATTTAAGTATATATCTTTTGTACATTTAATAGTATGCAGATGTATGTCTAAAAAATATCGTTTTAAAACCATTACTGTTCAATCGACATTACTCTTATGTTATGCATACATGTATCAGTATTAATTTTTTGCATTGTATGATTGTTCATATGTACTGTCATTATTGTGATGTGTTGTTGTTAATAAATTCAAATTCAAATTCAAATTCAAATCGCTTGGCAAACTGAGTCCAAAGTTAGACTTGTTTCACATGTGTATTATAGGCAATGACGAGCTTGCAAACTATTTTGAAAAATTACGGTGGGTGAACTTTCAAAAGTCAATGAGACATGAGGGCTCCAATGAAAGAGCTAGTGATAACGTACGTCGGGGTGGATGTGCTTTTCGTTTAAAGGTAAAGACCAGTATTTGAAACGCCCCAATTTCAAAAAATGAAATGGAAGCTCTCATTACCAATCATGTGAAAGAATATGTTTTGACTAATACATGATGATAAAAAAATTGCCGGGAAACCGCCTTCTAATTCATATATTTGGTAAATTTGTTTCTCTCATGGTCGTGTGAGAGATATAGGGTAGTCCCATATACATCTTTCTGTGTATAGTGCTTGTAACTTTACGAAGAATGGGCCAAATTTCTTATCATTTTGATGATTCCAGAACCTTGCAGATGCTAGATGCTAGATGATCAACCTTTTCTGATCGATTCCACAACGTTTCTTTCACAATGCAATCGCATGACCATTACTGGTCTTTACCTTTAAACAAAAAATGAATTTTTAACGATTTAAAAAAAAAAACGTCCATAGGCTAACATGTTAGGCTGCTGACTCTGACCATGCTCTGACGATAGGGGGCGTTGTGAAATGAGACTAGTGAAACAGAAGAATATTATCCTGGTTCTTTGTACATCACTTATATTTTGCTTGTAAACTTCTTGTCATAAAACAGGGATATGAATGGAAATAGCATCACTTCACTGCCGTCTGGAGCATTTAGAGAACTTGAGAGTATCGAAATCATGTAAGTTTGACTACACCCAGCCAAGCTCTTCCCTTTTTTTTTTTTTTTTTGCTTTTTCTAGATCTAACATACCTTGTTAAGTCTTTGGAGAGTGGAAGGTCATCGATACCGAAATAAAGTGAACAAGTGGAGACTAAAGCTCGGTCTTAGGATTTCAGTCTCACGGGCCACCAGTCTCATGAATCTTTGATCTCGTAGGCTACTGTGTCATGTTCCATGCATCTCATGGGCTCCGGTCTTGTACGAATTTAGTTTTGTGGGAATGGGGTCCCATTGCACCTTCTGTCTCCTGGGTCTCACGGGACTAATGTGATATAATCAGCCTATAGTGTTATGGGCTTTTGATTTAATGGGCCTTTGGTTTCATGGACGTTCATAATCATGGGCGCTTTGGTCTTTTGAACCTTTAATCTTGTGGACCTTTAGTCTCATAATAGGGCATTTAGTCCTATTAACTATTCGATCCAAAAAAAAATTACCCCTGCAAAGATGTGGAAACGATGTCCCATAATGCTGTCAGTAATCTTCGAATCTATTTTTCCACAGATATCTCAATGACAACCAAATCTCCAACATTGCTATTGATGCCTTCAAAGGACTTCATTTTCTGGATGAAATGTAAGTATATCTCATGTTGATTCGACACTTATATATATAATTAATTTAAACCACCGCTTTGCGGTAGTTATAGGAAAAGTAGATCTTTCAAATATCCTTTAAATATATCGTTTAAAGAGGATATCGAAACCACCCTATTCTGCTGTAGCGAATAGATGTTTTTTTAAAACACTGGTACTCAGTTAGTCACAGCAAAGGTATCATTCGACATAACCACAGGACAACCACCCTTGCACCATAATACCATAACCCCTTATTGAACTACCCCTAGGTAAATGACAGGGGGGAAAGTTGCCCTCGGGTAATCGTCTTGATACCTTAGTCATACCTACAAGCATAGGCGCCGGAAGTGGGGGGGGGGGGGCAGGGGGGCAGTTGCCCCCCCCCAGTCAAAAAAGTGGGGGGGGGGGGCAAAACGCATTTTTGCCCCCCCAAAACGCCCCCCCCCCCTCCAAAAAAAAAAAAAAAAGCAGTAAAGGAGTAAACATGGTTTGTATTTTTAATCCAAAAGAACGTAACAATAATAAAAACCTGAATTAAATCACATATACAATTCCATTCAAAGAAAAAGGTAAGTTCACAGGAATTAAATGTCATAAACATTGCGCATGCCACTTATCAATGGAGGTCTCTATAATAGCGATACGCGCATATTGTGGACATATTGTGCGAGAATGTGAAAGCGTGTCCATTTTTTTGTTATAGGGGTGAGAAGACATGAGCCCCTGAACGCTGGCGTACTGATGGGGGGGGGGGGTGGTGTATTTCTTATTCGAAACAAGTGATTAACAAATGTTAATGTTGTGACATGATTTTCCGGCATTTTTTCTCCATTTTTTTGTAAGTCATACCTTTTTATGCGTTTGTTGGAAAATAAGAAATTCCCAAATTACAGTCAGGCGAAAATACGCTTATTTAGAAGCCTTTATGTCATGGTCTGCAAAGTGGCTGGGCTCGAGCCCCCCCCCCCCCCCCCCCCCTCCTTTTTTAAAAAATATGTTAAAGAGAAAAAGAAAGAAAGACGGAGACAAAAATAAGTGATCTGCCAATGTCACAAATAAGGTATAAAAAATGCTCATCTGACCGTAATTAAATGCTTAAAACCCCCAGAGCTTACGGGGGCTTCGCCCCCGGACCCCACCAAGGGACCTAAGGCGGGCCCCTGGATGCTCATCTGACCGTAATTAAATACCTAAAACCCCTGAGCTTCCGGGGGCTCTGTCCCCTGGACCCCACCAAGGGCCCTAAGGCGACCCCCTGGATGCTCATCTGACCTTAATTAAATACCTAAAACCCCTGAGCTTCCGGGGGCTCTGTCCCCTGGACCCTAACAAGGGCCCTACGGCGGGCCCCTGGATGCTCATCTGACCGTAAGTAAATACCTAAAACCCCTGAGCTTCCGGGGGCTCTGCCCCCTGGACCCCACCAAGGGCCCTATGGCGGGCCCCTGGATGCTCATCTGACCGTAATTAAATACCTAAAACCCCTGAGCTTCCGGGGGCTCTGCCCCCTGGACCCCACCAAGGGCCCTAAGACGGCCCCTGGATGCTCATCTGACCGTAGTTAAATATTAAAACCTCTGAGCTTCTGGGGGCTCTCCCCCCCCCCCCTTGGAACACGTCAATAGCCTTAAAGAGGGCCCCTGGATGCTTATCTAACCGTAATTAAATACCTAAAACCCCTGAGCTTCCGGGGGCTCAGCCCCTTGACCCCCTGCCGAGGCTCATGCCCTGGACCCCACGCCAATTTACGCTCTACCTTATCGATAATACTCCACTTTGAAAAACGTTCCGCGGGACCGGCATGTAACGTGTAAGACTGGTGGTGATGCAGATTTTTCGTCTGCCCCCCCCCCCCTTCCGAACTTTTTTTTTCATTACGTCACTGCCCCTGGAAGGTGAGCCCCCTGGAATGTTTGCCCCCCCAATCCCAAACTGCTTCCGGCGCGCCTGCCTACAAGACCGACAACAGACCGAACGAAAATAATACATTACGTCTATGGCCAATAATCGGTCAGTTTGGAGTCGGTCTGAAGTCGGTTTGGCGGTGACGTGATAAATACAGGTTACATTCCCGCCGTACGGTGTGTAACGTATTGGTGTACTTTTAAATGCTTTTTTCTAAAACTAAAAAATAATATAGTGTCACTCTTTCTCTTTAATCAATAATCTCATTTATTTCAATTATTTTACATCTATCAAATGATTATCAGTTGCAGCATGTATTCTGACCTTTCTCGTCTCTTCATATAGTGACCTGACAAACAATGCAATCAGAGAGTTGAGGAAGGGAATATTTGATGATCAATCGAATCTTCGGGTGTTGTAAGTTGATTCAACATTGTACTCCTCATTTCTCCCTACCCCAGCACGAATTTTGTATTTATGTTTTTCATAGGAATTGAATGCTGGAATATGAAATAATTATTATTTCATTCATTCTTTCGACAGGACACTTTGTGGGCAATGTTCACAGCAGATCTTTTCAATATTTCCCTTGTAATGAAAGAAGACAAAAGAACTAGCAATGCGTGATTTATCAATGATCTAGAAAGAATGTTGACCACAGGGAATTCGAAATAATGTAACATTCCAAGTGATGATGACAATGATGGAGACCTTGATTTTTAGGATGATGATGATAACAATGATTATGATAATGATCTTGCTTATTAAAAACACTCAATGGCCCAAAATTTGAGTGTAGTGACGTAGCAATAAGTGAGATTGTAAATTCATTTGATCCAGACTGTTCTTGCACCTTTTCTCTGTGAGGTCTTTCTCTAACAACCTGCTGGAATACATCGAACCGGGGACTTTCCAGAATCTGAGTCGGCTAGAATGGCTGTAAGTTTGTGAGCTTGGCACTACCAAATCGAAATACATGATTAATACAGGTTACATTTCCGGCATGCGCTGTATACACTGTATGAAGTAATAGTGTACTTTTAAAAGCTTTTTTGAAACTAAATAATGTAATATTGTCATCCTTTCTCTTTAATTAATAATCTCATTTATTTCAATTATTTAACATCTATCGAATGATTGTTAGTTGCTGCATGTATTCTGACCTTTCTCTTCCCTTCATATAGTGACCTTACAAATAAGAATACAGAAGAACTAGCAATGCGTGACTTATCAATGATCTAGAAAGAATGTTGATCACAGAGAATTCGAAATAATGTAACATTCCAAGTGATGATGACAATGATGGAGACGTTGATTGTTAGGATGATGGTGATGATAATGATTATGATTATGATCTTGCCCATTAAAAAACACTCAATGGCCCAAAATTTGAGTGTAGTGACGTAGCAATAAGTGAGATTGTAAAATTCATTTGATCCAAACTGTTCTTGCACCTTTTCTCTTTGAGGTCTTCCTATAAAAACCTGCTGGAATACATCGAACCGGGGACTTTCCAGAATCTGAGACGGCTAAAAATCCTGTAAGTTTGTGAGCGTGGCACTGCCAAATTGAAATACTATACAGATACTGACTAGTTGGCTGCGTAATGTTATACAAACATTGACTGCTTTGAGGGGCACGGTTAAAACTATTGCCCAATGTGATCTTTAAAATGTACTGTGACCCGAGACGCATTAGAGGGGCATATCAGTGGCGTAATGAGCAAAAACGTTTGGGGGGGCTGACAAAAAAAAAATCCGAATCACCCCACTCTAACATGCAGGCCCCGCTGAATTACGTTTCTCAAAGTGGGGTCTAGGGGCAAAGCCCCCCGAAGCTCAAGGGGTATGGGCATCAGTGGCGGATCCAGGAATTTCTTACCGGGGGGGGGCACAAAATGGCATGGGGTGAAATATATGTAAAACGATGAAGCAACAGAACGAGGCTTTAACGGCGAGGGAGCGGAGCGACCAAGCAGGGGGTGGGTCTGGGAGGGGGTTCTGGCCCCCTCCCAGTGTAAGAAGCATTTGCAATTTTAGAACCAAATAAGACGCATTTTTCAGGCATATATGACGTAAAATTGCTTTCTCCTACCCCTTACAAGAGTAGGAATCTTTTGCAATTTGAGAACCACATTTGGCGCAATAATGTCCACCGACACTTCATGGAAAAAAAAGAGGCACTCTGATTAGTTAGAAGTTAGAGAAAAGTGATCTGTCACGTCGTGAGACGTTGCATAAATTATGCTTTGAGACCGCACAATGCACAAAGACGGTGGTCCGGTACTTCACCAGTAGTACTTGCAAAAATTATCTCGAGTGTATAAACTGTGTCGTTATCAGGGGAGTCGCTAGATCTTTTTCAGTGGGGGAGGGGGGGGGGAGGGTGTAGAGGCCGCCGATTAACGACAAAAACGAGCCACCAATTTTATTACCGACAAATATAAAAATGCCAATGTCCAAATGTCTAAAAATTTAAGCCTTTAAACCCGGGGCCAGGAACTAAGTTATTTTTCAGTTTTCCCCTCCCGCGCGGAGCGCGGAAGCTTTGACACTTCATTAAATTATTAGAGAAAGAAGACGATCCGTTGTAATTTTCCCGATTCTTAATTCTTGTTTCGCCCCTCCCGCGCGAAGCGCGGAAGCTATGACGTTTCATTTAATTATCAGAGAAGAAGACAATTCATTGCACCGGTCCCGACTCTTAATCCTTGTCTGAATTCAGTCTTCCCTCCCCCCTCCCGCGCTAAGCGCGGAATCTTTGACGTTTCAATACATTATTACTCTTAATCCTTGTCTGAATTCATTTTCGCTCATCCCGCGCGAAACGCGGAAGCTTTCAAGTTTCATTAAATTATTAGAGAAAGAAGACGAATCGTTTTATTGTGTCTTTGTCTAAATTCAGTTCCCCCCTCCCACGCGAAAGCTTTGTCGTTTCATTTAATTATTACTCTTAATCCTTGTCTGAAATCATTTTCACGTTTCATTAATTATTGGAGAAAGATTAAGACGATTCGTTGTACCGTTCTCGACTCTTAATCCTAGTCTGAAATTAGTTCCCCCCCCCCCTCCGCGGAAGCTTTGCCTTTTACATTAAATTATTAGAGAAAGAAGACGATTCGTTGTACCGTTCTCTACTCTTAATATTGTCTGAATTCAATTTCCCCCACTGGGCCCCTTAACGGTATATGTTACATGATGTAAGTATGGAACGCTCGTTCGCAAATCTGTGCATGCTCAGCCCGAGTGGTGGGTAGCATGTTATCTCCCGACAGTGCTTTGCACAGTAGCTTCTGGAAAGGAATTAGTGTTACTGTTAGTGGCCACTATAAGGCCCTTAGTGACTATAAAAAACATATGCTCTTCCTGGCTATTTGGGAATGGGTCAGTTTGCAAGAAATAATGGAGAAACTATAGCATTTTGTTGAAAATCATGTGATATCACGAACATTTATACATTACTTGTGAAAATAAGTCATGGTTCAATTTTATTTGGGGGGGCTGGCGCCCCCCCCCCCCCCTAGCCCCCCCACCAGTACGCCAGTGGGGCATATTGTAGTCTCGACATCGGTATAAACAAAAGTATTCGTGCTTGTTACTGACAGGGGCTAAAGTAAGAATATTTCCCCAAATATTATCCATTTATCTAGAGTAATCGTAACGAAATATTTGCAGACGTCTAATTTGTGACCTCGTAGGCTATTGGTGTCGTATTCCACGCATCCCATGGGCTCCAGGTCTCGTACGAATTAAGTTTTGTGGGAATGGGGTCTCAAGGACCTTTCACTAATTGCGGTCTGAAGTCGGTTTGGCAGTGTGACTGAGGTATGACATGATAAATACAGGTTCAACATTCACAACGTACGCCGTATACGCCGTATGAAGTATTGGTGTACTTTTAAATGCTTTTATGAAAATAAATAATGAAATATCGTCACCCTTTCTTTTTCATCAATATTTCCAGTTATTTCAATAACTTTACATCTTTTAAATGATTGATTATCAGTTGCTGCATGTGTTCCGACCTCTCTCGTCCCTTCATAGTGACCTGTCAAATAATGCAATCAGAGAATTGAGGGAGGGAGTGTTTGATGACCTATCGAATCTGCAGGTGTCCTCATTCCTTCCTACCTCTGAACGAATTATTTATTCATGTTTTTCATAGGAATTCACTGCTAGAATACGAAATACTTATTATTTAAATGATTCTTTCGACAGGACACTGTGTGGGCAATGTCTAAAGCAGATCTTTTTAATATTTCACTTGTGATAAAATAAGACAGAGGATCCATATATTACTTAAAAAAGCGTGACGCTGTACTTCGCTAGAGTAAGTTTTTATATAAAATAATCATGATAATTATCGGTGAATGACAAATTAACAAACTGTTCAAAGTGAATGCGTCGTTGATCTTATTCGTGGTGTACGTATCCACTCTAATATTCTTATGTCATATGATGTTTTTTGAAGGAGTAATAATATACCACGGAATATAATAAGAGTATATAATACAATGTAGTAACAAATATAATACATGATCATTAGTAATGATAATATATAAACATGATATAACATAGGAATAATCTATCACGCAATGAGGATTGAGGATTTAGTGATTTGAGCAAGTATACATCGAGTGTAATGTAGCTTCTTTGCTTCATTATGTTTTTTTTAAATTAAAAAATGTACTTCGGAAGGGAAAACTAACCCTTAGGAAGACAAATGTGGTTGCGAAAAAGTTGTGAGGTACATATCCATTTAGGATTAATAAGTGACTGAGAGAGGGAGATATAGAGAGAATAAAAAGGGAGAGAAAGAGAGAGAGAGAGAGGGAGAGAGAGAGAGAAAAAAAAGACGAGAGACGAGAAAGAGAGAAAGAGAGTGACGTGGGAAGGAAGAGAGAATAAATATCTATTTAACTAGTTTTGAAGGAGGGCCAAGAAACATACTATGTCACTATATATTTTACAAGCTTTTAGGCCGGTATAAGCCATTTCGGAGATACTATCTGCGCATGGGCAGATAAAAGTCATTCGTACAAAAGTATAAAAACCCATCGAGACGACTGCTGGACACATGTTCATACAAGTTACGTAATCATTATCCACTTATTGCCCGGTGCCACATTACATGATACACAGGTGGAAGTATTATTTTCAAGAGGGCAAACAAAAGCTGTTCATGAAGCACCTCTATCCTTTTGGTCGGGATATTCTAAAATGCTCAAAGTAAGATGTCTCCATGTCTAAACTATCTGAAGATATTTAGAGGTCATTTGTACGAGTGCTATCTCGAAGGTGGCTTTTTCTCGAAACCAGGAGCCATTTAGGCCAGGTCTGATCCTCGACTATTTGGTCCGTATTGGTCTATGAAAACGTTTAACAAAGGAACAACTAAGACCGCAGAGGAATTTCCTTTGTTGAACTCGGTTTTAGCTTCTAAGGTCACGTTTTATCATCCACCCTCCCCACCACGGGCTATCACGCTACCAAGCAAGCGCTTACTGCCATAGCCCTTCTTCGCCAAAAGAATATTATCCTGGTTCTTTGTACATCACTTATATTTGCTTGTAAACTTCTTGTCATAAAACAGGGATATGAATGGAAATAGCATCACTTCACTGCCGTCTGGAGCATTTAGAGAACTTGAGAGTATCGCAATCATGTAAGTTTGACTACACCCAGCCAAGCTCTTCCTTTTTTTTTTTTTGCTTTTTCTAGATCTAACATACCTTGTTAAGTCTTTGGAGAGTGGAAGGTCATCGATACCGAAATAAAGTGAACAAGTGGAGACTAAAGCTCGGTCTTAGGATTTCAGTCTCACGGGCCACCAGTCTCATGAATCTTTGATCTCGTAGGCTACTGTGTCATGTTCCATGCATCTCATGGGCTCCGGTCTTGTACGAATTTAGTTTTGTGGGAATGGGGTCCCATTGCACCTTCTGTCTCCTGGGTCTCACGGGACTAATGTGATATAATCAGCCTATAGTGTTATGGGCTTTTGATTTAATGGGCCTTTGGTTTCATGGACGTTCATAATCATGGGCGCTTTGGTCTTTTGAACCTTTAATCTTGTGGACCTTTAGTCTCATAATAGGGCATTTAGTCCTATTAACTATTCGATCCAAAAAAAAATTACCCCTGCAAAGATGCGGAAACGATGTCCCATAATGCTGTCAGTAATCTTCTAATCTATTTTTTCCACAGATATCTCAATGACAACCAAATCTCCAACATTGCTATTGATGCCTTCAAAGGACTTCATTTTCTGGTGGAAATGTAAGTATATCTCATGTTGATTCGACACTTATATATATAATTAATTTAAACCACCGCTTTGCGGTAGTTATAGGAAAAGTAGATCTTTCAAATATCCTTTAAATATATCGTTTAAAGAGGATATCGAAACCACCCTATTCTGCTGTAGCGAATAGATGTTTTTTTAAAACACTGGTACTCAGTTAGTCACAGCAAAGATATCATTCGACATAACCACAGGACAACCACCCTTGCACCATAATACCATAACCCCTTATCGAATTACCCCTAGGTAAATGACAGGGGGGAAAGTTGCCCTCGGTAATCGTCTTGATACCTTAGTCATACCTACAAGACCGACAACAGACCGAACGAAAATAATACAATACGTCTATGGCCAATAATCGGTCAGTTTGGAGTCGGTCTGAAGTCGGTTTGGCGGTGCGACTGAGGTATAACATGATAAATACAGGTTACATTCCCAACGTACGCTGTATACGCCGTATTAAGTATTGGTGTACTTTTAAATGCATTCATGAAATTAAATAATGAAATATTGTCACCCTTTCTCTTTCATCAATAATCTCAGTTATTTCAATTATTTTACATCAGTTCTATCAAATGATTATCAGTTGCTGCATGTATTCTGACCTTTCTCGTCCCTTCACAGTGAACTGTCAAATAATACAATCAGTGAATTGAGGAAGGGAATGTTTGATGATCAATCGAATCTTGTGTCGTTGTAAGTTGATTCAATATTTTACTCCTTATTCCTTCCTACCCCAGCACGAGTTATGTGTTCATGTTTTTGATAGGAATTCAATGCTAGAATATGAAATAATTATTATTTAAAATATTCTTTTTTACAGGAAATTTTGTGGGCAATGACCACAACAGATCTTTTCAATATTTCCCTTGTGATAAAAGAAGACAAGAATAACTAGCAAAGTGTGAGTTATCAATGATCTAGAAAGAATGTTGACCACAGAGAATGTGATAGAATGTAACATTCCAAGTGATAATTACGGTGATAATAATAGTAATAATTATGATATAGCTTATTTTCGTAGGCTATTTGTGTCATTCTCGCCGCATCTCGTGGGCTCCGATCTCGTACGAGTTTAGTTTTGTGGGAATTGTGCCCCATGGACCTTTCATTTATTGCACCTTCATGGGACTAATTTACTATATCGTGCCTATAGTGTTATGGGCTTTTGATCTAATGGGCCTTGGGTTTCATGGACGTCCATAAATGTGGGCGCTTGGTCTTATGAACCTTTAATCTTGTGGACCTTTTGTCTCAAATTCGGGGATTTATATAATTCGTATTAACTATTTGACCCAAAAAACAAATACACAAGGAAAAAAAAAAAAAAAAGTAGAAGCGAATATTTAGTAACGAATTCTTATTTAAATTCTAAATCAGTTCTCTTGATGATTTATTTATCATCTAGAAAGAATGTTAACCGCAGGGAATTCGATAGAATGCAACATTCCAAGTGGTGATGACGATGATATTGAAGTTGATGGAGAGGATGATGATAATGAGTATGTTAATGATATTGCTTATTAAAAACACTCAATGGCCCAAAATTTGAGTGTAGTGACGTATAGCAATAAGTGAGATTGTAAAATCATTTGATCCAGACTGTTCTTTCACCTTTTCTCTTTGAGGTCTTTCTCTAACAACCCGCTGGAATACATCGAACCGGGGACTTTCCAGAATCTGAGTCGGCTAGAGTATCTGTAAGTTTGTGAGCGTGGAACTGCTAGTTCAAAGCACTATACATATATTAACTAGTTGGATGCGTAACATCATATACAAACATTGACTGCTTTGAGGGGCACAGTTAAAACTATTGCCCAATGTGATCTCAAAAATGTACTGTGACCCGAGACGCACTAGAAGGGCATGGTGCAGTCTCGGAATCACCGACGAGCTATATTTTACCCGCCCGAAAATAAGCAGTCAATATTAGTTTTTTGTTATAATATGATGACGTGGATCCTAATCAAATGATTGGTGGAGAGCGTACACGTGACCGGGTATTGCTTTTGCCTTACACGTAATTTTGATAATGACCAGTCATTATCAAATTCTAATGACCGGTCTTTAGTAAAATCATGTTATAAAACAAATGATACATAATCTTATAAAACAAATAATACACATCATTTTGTTCGGGCATTAGTAAAATTACTCACACAAGGTACCTTCAAAATAGTCCAAACACCCTCGGCTATCGCCTCGGGCGTGTTAGACTGTTCCAAAGGTACCTTTGTGGGTAATTTTTACTAATGCCATCACTGCTGTGTATTATTTGTATAGTATACCGCAGCCCCATGTAAATTCTCGTTAATAAATATTGTTACAAAATATGCCTGTCAAAATGTATTTATTTGTAGGGTCTATGGAAACCTACTCGTCTAAAAGCATGATCGTATAAGTATAGATTATAGAGCAGGTGATAGATAGACTAGCAGAAGTTTTTAACGTTAAGACTTTATCCCCTGCATATCAATTACAATATTGATATGTTCTCTAGAACTCGAACACCTAATGTCCTAAAATCTAAGCGAGTTGCTTGTAGCCACTAATTGTGATGAACATTCATCAATCTGGTGATGATGTTTACAATGATTTCTTCTTGTAGCGCCTTATTGTGTAGCGTCTGTAGCGCCAATGTTAGGCGCTAATAGCGCTCGCTCTAAAATGTCTCACAAAATTATAATGTCGTTCATTATTGTTTTTTTCTCTCCCTCTGTTACCATAGAGGCATGGTGAATGTCCAACTGGCAAATCTCGAACCAGATACCTTCAAAGGAATTACATCCCTCAAATTCTTGTAAGTTACGACTTCTTTATAATTAAATCTATTTATATAACTGTATTTGACGTAATCAAGATTATTCATACCAATATTCAATAAATTTTTAAGATATTTTTCTTGAGAACAAATTTCTTGTAATTTGTACTCTAAACGTACTCTAAACACGTTAAACACTTCGTCTTAGCTTAGACAACAGATAAGACAAAATTCTTAGAGGCGATGACGTAATTTTGGAAAGTCAAATTTATCGAGTCGAGCGGCTCAACTGCAGCTCAATTTGCCTATGCAATTTGCTTGTTAGAAATGAAAATCTGTATAAATAAATTATTTAAAAAAAATACATACAAACTTATGAAGGGAGGGGTGTCTAAACACTTAACACACATAAAGCCTTCTCCGTTGCCTTTCAATTTAACGAAAAAATATATATCAATTACCTCTAAGCGGCATTAATATTTTCCTTTATAATATTGTCAAACAAAAGTCAAGAATATTTATGAAATATTGCTTGTTAACTTCTTCAAATTGCTGTTTTTAAATCAACTGTCCGGATACACAACTTGTCCGAACACACAACGGCTGGGTAAATATAGGAGAGCAATGATGCTCACAAAATTGTTTTGGGTTTGACCGACTGATACTAAAGTAGCCTAGTCAAGACCTCTTGATCTAACAAGTTAGATTCAACATCCACCTTAGATATTTTCTACTTTTCTCTGACACAACTTCGAAGAGCCCCCATAGCACCGTCTTTATGCCGCGGGTAGCCTGGGGTCTTTGACATTAGCCGTCGCTAGCCGGCTAGTGCTAGTATTAGGGCTACCTGTTGTGACAGTTGCACTTAAATACTTTATCACCCAAGTCATTTGTTTCTAGTACTATTGATGCATGACATGAATACACATTTATTTGTAATAGCACTTCCTCACGCAAGGTGCCTAGTATAGCGCCATCTATTGATATTCACTTGATATCAAACACTCAGAAGGCTACAAGAACATGGTTGTGTTGAGGTCCAAGAATCCCCTTTTTGCCAGAGCATCAAGGAGATTTCAGTTCTAAGTTTGTCATTATGTCAGGCAAAGAGGTTAGTTTTGTTATATATTGAATGTATTTCTATGAATTGTCGAAACATAAAGTGTAAATTAGTGTGTATGTTTTGAACTTCTTACTGAGAGATGTTTATGTTAGTATGCAATGTAATGTCAGACATGCACGCCCATGCTGTTATGATATAATGTACATTTGACTTTATATTAAGAACAGTGATAACTAGTAAAGATATTGGTAAATACTTTGAAGATTATTATGAGAGTGCTGAAGCACTAAGTAGAGATTTGGAGTTTATAATTGTTTAGTTCATCGATTCAAGCTATAGTGAAATCTAGTTGTGACATTTGTAGTGTGAGTTTGTATTTATGTAAAGCCATTTAATGCAGATGGACTAGAATAGTGACTCGGGTTATTTTAATGAGTTGTGAAGATCATGCCACAATGTACATTGTTTTATGAGTTTCTCAAAGAGACTGTGTTTATTGCTATATTTATGATGCTATGATGTACTTGTATTTATGATTCTTTATCTGTGATTTATCCACAGTTTTCACGGAATATACTGATGCGGAACGATTTCTTCGATCATTAAAGCTATACGAATTCCTGTAGAAGCCTTTGTTAAGACTTTTGATTTGTTGTCGACCTCGCTGCAGCCACAGTGAAAACTCTTCTGTGTGATGACATCAGATCAAGCAAATTGGTTCATTCCAATAAGTGAATCTTCCATCACTAGCTAAAGACCGTCATCATGTCTGAAGGAGAAGAAGCGAGCAAAAGGGATAGAAGACCCACATAGAAGGGTATCAAGCACCAAGCAGATGTCGCTGTGAAGTCATGGAAAGTCGCCATTCGACTTTGGAGTAGAATGGCAAATAAGCATCGACAGCTTATTGTAGAAGACGACATCAAAGCAGAGGTGATCAAAGAATCCCGCAACAAAGTACAGGAAGCTATGGACAAAGCCATAGTTGTACAAGAAGAGCTCGCTGACTTAGCTCCTTCAGCAAGTCTCGAAGATGATGGCGAAGACAGACTTGATGAGGTGGAAGAGGAGCACTCATCCTTGATGAGAGAGACCATGCGAGTCATTCTACAGTTAAAAGGCGGCACTCACGCTTCAAAGTCTGGTTCCCGCTCAGCAAAACCAAGAGTTCGAGATTGGGTCAACGAACAAGCACCCGTCTCTCCCATGGAGCCTGCAACCAAGAAAGAGGATGAAGTAAGTCATCAACCAGCAGACAATCCCAGCAATGAAGATGTTCTCGCCAACAGTTTGAAGGAGCTGCTCTGCTTGAACAGACTACCTCTTTCGGAGCCCGGACATTTCTCAGGCAATCCGCTTGATTATACATCGTGGAAGAGAAGCTACGACGGCTTAATCGAGCATCGAGGAATTCCCATTGAAGAAAGGTTCTACTTTCTTTTAAAGTATCTCAGTGGTGAGCCGAGATCCCTGGTTCAAGGTTATTCCATGATCGGAGATACTGCAGGATACAGGAGGCAAAGAAGGTATTGGAGCAGAGATATGGAGATCCATTTGTGGTATCCAATGCCTATCGAGATAAGCTAGACTCCTGGCCAAGAGTAGGTTCGAGAGATGCATTTGGTCTAAGGAGACTTGGAGACTTTTTGAAGCAGTGTGACACAGCTTCGAAGTATGTTCATCATTTAAGCCATCTTGATGATGAACGAGAAAACCGGAAGCTACTGATGAAACTCCCAGATTGGTTGGTCGTGAAATGGAGCAGGAAGGTCGTGCACTGGAGGCGAGAGTGGGGGACATTCCCACCCTTTTCTGTTTTCACCGACTTCATTGAAGAAGAAGCTATAGTAGCTTGTGACCCTGTAACCTCTCTTCAATCTCTGCAGACCTCAAATGAAAGGAATAAATCAGCTACTTCCAGCTTTATGCAGACAGAAACTCATCAGAATCAGAGAGATGGCTCTGCTGAGAGAGAGACTCTTTCATGCACCTTCTGCAATGGTCGACATCACCTCACTGAATGTTCTTCCTTCAATTCAGAGACGATGCAGAAGAAAAGAAAGGTTGTTATGGATACTGGACTCTGTTTCGGCTGCCTTCAGAAGGGACATATTTCAAGGAGATGTACGAAGAGAAATACATGCTCTTCTTGCAGAGGGAAGCATCCAACTGTTCTACATGATGATGAGTGGAAAGAAAGACGACATGATGCTACAAACAGAGAAAGGGATAACATTGCAACCTTGGAGGGAAGGAAAACCCGATAAAACCTCAGGAGTGGGGTGGTGGCCTTCTCCTTGAATCAACAGAACATCGTTGTACCAGACTGGGAATTCATTGACCGCGTGCCCAGTTTATGTGCTTTAGCACACAGGTCAAAACTCCTTCGGGAAATCTACCAATCATGAACAAAAATCCAAAGCCATGGCCCCGAGTCCCGGTGGCTGCTACACGGCAGCATAGCGGCAGGGGTGCGAAGAATCTGCCGGTATTTTCAAGGCTGCCACCCTCCTTACAGGTACAAGTCGCAGAAGGAACAGCATACAACACAAGGAAGAAGACTTCAGAGAACACAGCAAAGAAGAGGACAACAGAGGATCCATCAAGAAAAAGTAAGACTGTGCCATCAACAAGGAAGGCCAACAAAGTACAGTCAAAAAGAGCAAGTGTAAGTAGGCCAATTGTGACAATGCATCCCGCTCGTCAAGGGAAGCTACCTGATATGACTAAGGATACACCTGGTGGGGTCAAAGTTGGGGAGAAGATGAAAACTAGAGGCTTGAGTATAGCAGCCTGGAATGTGAGGACAATGAAGACAACCGGGCACTGGGACATTTTAATGGAGGAAGCAAGGAGATTTCAACTAGACATCCTTGGCCTTAGCGAGACACACCTCACTGATGCAGAGACCCTCATTACTAAAGATGGGTACACCTTTTTACTGTCAAGCCGAAAAGACAATAGAAGCCGTGAGGGAGTTGGCATAATGATTTCACCAAATATACTCCACTGCCTACTGGGTTATGAAGCAGTATCGTCCAGAATGATTACAGCAAAATTCCAGATGAAAGGAGGAGTCATGAATATCATTCAAGTTTATGCACCCACAAGTGGACATAGTGATCAAGAGAGTGATGAATGTTATGATCTGCTTCAACTACATATCCAAAAAATCCCAAAGAAAGAGAAGTTGATAATTATGGGGGACTTTAATGCCAAGATAGGATCAGACTATAAAACATGGGCACCTGCCTTAGGCAAGTTTGGTCTTGGAGTGATGAATAGCAGAGGAGAAAAGCTAATGGAGTTCTGTATGATCCATAGGCTAGCAGTCAGTAACACATACTTCCAACATAAGGACTGTCGAAGAGCAACTTGGACTTCGCCAGGTGGCCTATATAAGAACCAGATTGACTTTATCTTGGTGTACCAAGATGACTTAAAGAGCGTCAAAAATAGTAGGTCGTTCTGTTCTGCTGACATTGGGTCAGATCACAACCTTGTATTAGCCAATGTACAGTTTCAGCCACCAAAAGCTAGAAGAATAAAGAGCGTACAGAAGTCATATGATGTGGGCAGGTTTAAAAACCCATCTGTTGCTGAAGAATTCCAAGCCCGAATTGGTGGAGCGTTTGAACCATTGTTGCTGCTGGAAGATACAGACATAGATGAGCTCTGGTTGAAGTTCATGAATGCAACCAATGAGACTACCAAGCAAGTTGTTGGCATCAGGAGAGGGAAACAAGTGAAACATCTCCCAGAACATGTGAGAGATGCTTGTGAACTCAGAAGGAAGGCTAGGGTAACTAAACTGAACTCCCCTCATAATAATCATAATATTATGAAGTATCGGCGCCTTAACAAAAAGGTTAAATATGAAGTCAAAAAGTGGAAGAGGGAGACTCTCAAGAAAGAAGTAGAGGAAATGGAGGCAGCACAGGCACGAAATGACAGCCATGAGCTATTTAAGAAAGTAAGAAAACTAGCTGGTGAGAAGGAGAAGATACAGCCAGCAGCCAAGAACAAAGAGGGGATCCTCAAGACTGCTCCAGGAGATGTTTTGGATTGTTGGAAAGAACATTTCAGCACCCATCTTAATACAGAGTTCCCGAGAGACACCAACACACTTCGCAATATACCTGAACCTCCTACTGAAAACCAGACTTCACCTTTTACCATAGAAGAGGTTAAAGCTGCGATCAAGGCTCTAAAGAATAACAAAGCAACTGGATTTGATAACATAGCAGCTGAAACACTGAAAGCTGGTGGTCCAGCAATGGCACAGATCTTGCTGAAGATCATCAACACTGCTTTTACACAAGGCAAGACACCAGTTGAGTGGAGCAAAGGCCTTATTACCCCTGTGCACAAAAAGGGGGATAAACTTGACCCAGCTAACTACCGAGCCATAACACTGCTATCAGTGCCGGCTAAAGTTTTCTGCAGGATGGTGCTCAGTAGGATCCAAGGGACAATTGAAGAGCATTTATCGGAAGAGCAGTGTGGATTCCGGAGCTCCAGAGGAACCACTGATGCTATTTTCATTGTCAGGCAAGTGCTTGAGAAGGCCAAAGAGAGACACATCCCCATCCATTGGAATTTTGTGGACTTCAAAGCAGCATTCGATACTGTCTGGAGGGATGCTTTATGGAAGTGCCTTCTTTCAATAGGAGTTGAGAAGAACTTGATTGACCTCATCAAGTATATGTACGATCAGACCAAATGTGCTGTCATCGTAAATGGTAAAGTTACGGAATGGTTCCAAGTTAAGACAGGTGTCAGGCAAGGCTGTCTTCTTTCCCCAAGTCTGTTCAACATCTTCCTGGAGTTCGTGATGGCAGATGTAAAAAACCTAGACAGTGGAGTACAGATGGGTGGCATACGCATTAACAACATCCGCTATGCAGATGACACCACTCTACTCGAACTCATCTATGACAAACTCCAAATATCAACAAACAAGCTGGTGGAAGTTTGTGGTAAATGGGGAATGAAAATCAACACAGCTAAATGCAGAATCATGACAACCGATGATGAGGAGACTTCAATAGATGGCAACCCTATAGAGAAGGTAGAAGACTTTGTCTTCCTCTGAAGTGTAGTCCCCTCAGTTACCAAAGATGTCAAGAGACGCACAAATCTAGCTTCCTGGGCATTTGGCAGACTGAGAAACAATATATGGACCAACCAAGATATTTCAAGAGCCCTGAAGGTCAGGATTTATAATGCCCTCATTCGTCCTATAGCCACCTACGGGTCTGAGACGTGGACGCTAAGGAAAACTGACCGGGATAAACTGGAGACCTTTGAGATGAGATGTCTGCGGACAATAGCAGGAGTCCATCTTCTAGATAAAATTAGAAGCGTAGACATCAGAAAGTCATTGAAAATCTCCAAGACAATAAATGAGGAAATATCCAACCGCCGCCTGAAATGGTTTGGACATGTGGTACGTATGCCACAGGAACGCCTACCAATACAAGTCCACACCAATGACTTTACTGTGCCACGGCCACCAGGACGTCCTCCCCTGAGGTGGAAAGACCAAATCCGCCAAGACTCTGGATTAAGCCTGGAGGCTGCCCAACACCAAGCCCAGGACAGAAATGAATGGAGGCAGACCACCCGTAGGAGCGCAAGGGGACACTCCGTCCTGTGCACTTAAGTCAGTCAGTCAGTCTTGGAGTCAACATCCTATGCATCGAATTCTGATTCCAGTCACTCTACAAAGTCAACAATGATCGTTCCAGTGTGGCTGTCTCATGAGTCCTGCGACAAGGATAAATTAGTGTATGCCTTGCTGGACACACAATCTGACACATCCTTTATTCTTACGAATACTAAGGAGGCGATGGGAATTAAAGGAACAGAGGTAAACCTGCTACTCTCTACTATGACCAAGGCGAATGAGAGAATTGCAAGTGAAAAGGTGACTGGTCTTCAGGTGAAAGCATTCAACGACTCCACAAAGATCATCAGCCTCCCTGCTACCTTCACGAGAGACATCATGCCAGCAGATCGACATCACATCCCTACTCCTGACATGGCAAGATCCTTCCGACATCTGTCCAAGATTGCTGACATGATAGCTCCTCTTCAAGATGTTGAAATTGGGCTCCTGATCGGCTACGACTGTGCCAAGGCTCTCGCTCCACGTGCTGTTATTCACTCTCCTGATGATAGAGGTCCATACGCAATCAAGACGGATCTAGGATGGAGCATTGTTGGCACAGTAAAGGCAGGGTATGCGGATAGTCACAACGATCCTTTGGGTGCGAGCCATCACACAACAGTACGATTTGTGCCTGATGAGGTACAGCTAAATGGACATCGATCAGATCGATCAGAAGTGAACTTCAAGAAAGTACTTGAATCAGAGCCAGCAAAAGATAGAGCTAAGGAAATTCCAGATGAGACAAAGGAGGAAGCTGTCATTCTGTCTAAAGGTCCTAAAGTGAAAGCTGTCATTCTGTCTAAAGATCCTAAAGTGAAAGGTCAGACCCATGCATCTGTGCAGAAAGTAGACGAGCTCGAGTTGGAACGATTTGGTCATCTCTCTAGTTGGTGTCGAGCGAAGAAAGCTGTGGCAGACTGTCTACGTCTCAGATCTTACTTACCGAGACGTTGCTATACAAGATGGGACAAGAGAGAAGAGAAAGGTGGTGTCAAGAATGTTGTGATGGAACCTCTATCTGCTGAACTACACCTGCAAGCTGGAAGGGAGATCATAAAGTTGACTCAAAGGAAGACCTTCGATGTAATGCAAGCAGTAGAGGGTGACAAACGCCACAATGAAAGTCGTCTGCATCATCTTGACCCCTTCATAGACAATGGTGACATCCTAAGAGTGAAGGACTTTCTTCAGAGAGAGGAGTGTGACTTCATTGCCTTCAAATGCAATGTACCTACTTTGAGCCACATGGGTGGAGTGAGGGAGAGACAGATTACCTCGAGTTACCGCGATCGCCCTATTCAAGCTAGTTCTTCTCGTTCCGAACGTAGACCAGGAAGAATTCCCGGCCAAGGAGCCACAGGACTGAAGACCGATACTTTTAATCACGAACTATAACTTAAATGATCAAACTTCAGACATTGCCTTTAATTTGAACTTTAATTCACGAAGAAATTGATTCAGTGAATGTGCAAAGTACAGACTCAAGTCAAGAATACTGATATCTAATTAATGTATTTGTTTGTTTTTATAGTCCGAGAGATAAGGATGACTGTTTGAAGAATATGAAGTATAATCTAAGATTCACCATTTAAATGCTTTTATTTGATTATGTACTTAATTCCATTTTTTGGACAGTGTATTATAACATGAGTACTTTGTTCGTTCTTGTGTGATATTGAATTTAAGCGACATATATTATGCCATGCAAGTTTTAAGCTTTACAATTGTATTCTGATGCTTTAGATTTAGCCGAGGCTGTCGACTATTTTGTTTATTTGGAATGGCGTTCTTAGGGTAAATTAATTCTTAATTTAAAGGAGCCGTGTTGTGACAGTTGCACTTAAATACTTTATCACCCAAGTCATTTGTTTCTAGTACTATTGATGCATGACATGAATACACATATATTTGTAATAGCACTTCCTCACGCAAGGTGCCTAGTATAGCGCCATCTATTGATATTCACTTGATATCAAACACTCAGAAGGCTACAAGAACATGGTTGTGTTGAGGTCCAAGAATCCCCTTTTTGCCAGAGCATCAAGGAGATTTCAGTTCTAAGTTTGTCATTATGTCAGGCAAAGAGGTTAGTTTTGTTATATATTGAATGTATTTCTATGAATTGTCGAAACATAAAGTGTAAATTAGTGTGTATGTTTTGAACTTCTTACTGAGAGATGTTTATGTTAGTATGCAATGTAATGTCAGACATGCACGCCCATGCTGTTATGATATAATGTACATTTGACTTTATATTAAGAACAGTGATAACTAGTAAAGATATTGGTAAATACTTTGAAGATTATTATGAGAGTGCTGAAGCACTAAGTAGAGATTTGGAGTTTATAATTGTTTAGTTCATCGATTCAAGCTATAGTGAAATCTAGTTGTGACATTTGTAGTGTGAGTTTGTATTTATGTAAAGCCATTTAATGCAGATGGACTAGAATAGTGACTCGGGTTATTTTAATGAGTTGTGAAGATCATGCCACAATGTACATTGTTTTATGAGTTTCTCAAAGAGACTGTGTTTATTGCTATATTTATGATGCTATGATGTACTTGTATTTATGATTCTTTATCTGTGATTTATCCACAGTTTTCACGGAATATACTGGTGCGGAACGATTTCTTCGATCATTAAAGCTATACGAATTCCTGTAGAAGCCTTTGTTAAGACTTTTGATTTGTTGTCGACCTCGCTGCAGCCACACTACCGTTTACATCGGTTACTGCTAGCCTAGTCCTATACCTTATCAAACAGTTACACATAAATTACAAGTAGTGCTATGGCTATGCCTATGGTATTTGTACCTGTTGGTGGATCTTTAACCTTTAATAGCAAAATTCCATATTCATACAATATACAGCTACGAAAATGTAGCTAGTTAGCTAGCTAGGCGTTCCAGCGCGCTGCGCTGCGCCGTCGCCGGACGATGTACGTGTAGCTTATGCTGCCGGGATATATATATATATATATATACTTAGATATAGGACACAAGGTAGATAAATAAAAACACCGGAGAAGTGAATATTCCACTGACGTTTCTCCGGTGTTTTTATTTATCTACCTTGTGTCCTATTCATTTTATGCACCGACGCAGAACCATTTATTTTTACATTATATATATATATATATATATATAAAATAAACATATATATAAATCTATATATCGGTTTGCATTGTATATATATTTAATTCTCTTATGATTTATAATACATTTTACTAGACTTAACAATATACTTGATTTTTTCTTGTTTTTTTCTTCTTCTTGTTCTTTGTACATAGTGTAAATAGTTCACAAGCCTTTAGGAATTTTATTTGTCATATATTTTATATTTGAAAGGTGTTGTAACGATTCAAGCTATATGCTTATGTTTCATCAACTTTGTGTGTTCATTCTTTAAACTGTATAATAGTTGTAACTTTTCTTTGATAAAACATTGTTATATTCTTTTTCATGTGAAGTCAATTCAAATGGATTGTAAAATTGAAAATGATTTATTATATTATATTCTTTTTCCATGTGATGTTAACTCCAATGAATTGTGAAATTGTGAACATGGAAGCATACATAAATAAATAGATATAGGTCAACTGGGTCAAATAATAACCTGCGCTGTGTGTATATGTTTCCATTCCATCCGATCGAATCCTTAAACGACGCAGTGTGCAAAGCTCTGCTCGGCGATATAAGCCCTATCTAAACATAATCAGTCATATGCTTACTCATACGGTAGTTTTCTTAGTTATCTTAGGATTATAGGACAATAACCCCCTGGACTATAACACCCCGGAAAATTACCCCAAAGGAAAGCCACCCCCAAGGACAATGACCCCCCGGAAAATAACCCTCTAACCCAATTACACCCCCTCCCCGAGGACATCCGCCCCCCCCCTCCGGAAAATTAGCCCCGTGGACAATTCCCCCCGAAGAAAAAAAATCTGCTTTTATTAAAATCAACTTATTATCAGGGTAGACTTCCCCTTTAATGAACAGAGGGGTAATTGTGTTAGGGGGTGGTTGTCCTTGGTTATCCTTGGGGTGGGGTAATTGTACTCCTTGGGTGTAATTTCCGGGGGTGGGGATATTTTTCCACGGGGGGTAATTGACCTAAGGGGTAAATTTCCGGGGGTAATTGTCCTCGGGGGTGGCTATTCTTGGGGGTAATTTTCCGGGGGTTAATTTCCAGGGGGTGATTGTCCTTGGGGGTAGTTTCCGGGGGTGATTGTCCAGGGGGTAATTGTCCTGATACGTTATCTTAGATATCCAGATTGTACTGGAATACTCAAGCTATTTAAGCGCCTTTTCTCAGATAGAATCAATGGATATTTACTTACTCTTAAGGCGAATTCCTACTTTTCAATGCTAAGACTTTTCTGTAAGCAAAGAGATGAAAAGGGGTGCCTTAATTACATGCCTAAGAAGTTCATTGGATCCTGGGTTATGTTGCTGAATCAGAAACTAACTCCGATAATACAAACCTGTCACAAATTAAATTAATCATGGATAAAGCAAACCGAACAAACAAGTACATTCCCCTTAATAGCCACACAAACTGTCGGTTTGGAGTCGGTCTTTGATCGGTTTGACGGTGTGACAAAGGTCATTAGAAACTAGACAACTTTTGCTTTTCAAAGGATTCTGTTGTTTTTTTTTCTAAGAAAACTTACTCAGACCAGAATTCCCAATATCACAATCATGATGTAAATGATAGTGCTATTCTCAAAGTCAGTAAAGCTGGACTCAGTCTAATTTGAACAAAATTGACGGAAACTTTGATTCTTTACGTATACCACCACACACAGCCCTTTAGCAAATAAGGAATTCCTTCCTTGCTCGGGCACATAACCGCCCCAACAAAAAACTCTATCAGAGAAAATGTTTATTGCAAATATTTGTGTACGTCTTTCAGGTCGACCGATGACTACAGGCTTTGCTGTTTGTTCGACTCGGAGACAGATGCGTGCAGCGTTGCATCCCCGAACTTCCTGGACTCCTGCTCCGGCCGTCTCATGCCAAACACAATCTTAAGGATAG
This sequence comes from Strongylocentrotus droebachiensis, assembly GCA_035222895.1. Classification (NCBI taxonomy): domain Eukaryota; kingdom Metazoa; phylum Echinodermata; class Echinoidea; order Camarodonta; family Strongylocentrotidae; genus Strongylocentrotus; species Strongylocentrotus droebachiensis. Next base: position 276,591 of record JAVYIG010001133.1, on the reverse strand, counting down.
CCATGTGGGTCATAGGGTGGGGCGCCCTCGTCGGCAATACCATAGTTCTTGTCTTGCGGTGTCGTACCGATCATTCAGTCAGCGCAAAGACTCAGGGACTGTTCATCTCTAACCTGGCCATAGCGGATTTTCTGATGGGAGTCTACATGATCATAATATCGTCAGCAGATGTGTACTACGGAGAGTATTTCTACCTCTACGCAGTGCAATGGCGCAGATCGGTCACTTGCAACGTCGCAGGATTCATCGCTGTTCTATCCAGCGAAACTTCCATCTTCATACTTGCAATCATTACAATAGATCGAGTCCTTAACGTCGTGTTCCCCTTCAGTAAACTGAAGTTTCGGGCTACTTCTGCTCGCGTTGGTGTGGCGCTGATATGGACCATTGCTTTTGTAGTGAGCATTCTTCCTTTGATTGTTAGCTCCTACATCAGCGGTTTTTATGGCCTGTCAGATGTTTGTGTTGGACTCCCACTAAATGTCGAGTCAGACGAGACTGAAGAATTAGTACCGGTATTTAACTATACGAGATGGGAGTGGGAGTGGGAAATACTCCAACAAGAAACAACGAAGCGACCAAGTTGGGTGTACTCAATCGCCCTCTTTCTCGGTGTGAATTTCTTGATCTTCATCCTCATTCTGCTCTCCTATGTCGTCATATTCGTTCACGTTCGCAAGTCGGCACGCAGTGTGGCCAATCCAGTAAGTGGTTCGGGTAGTATTGACCACGCCCGGGAAGTGAAGATGGCAACACGCATGGCTATCATTGTCCTGACGGATTTCTTTTGCTGGATGCCGGTGATCATCATGGGTATCCTTTCGCAAACAGGAGCTGTCACCCTCCCAGTATCCCTCTACGCCTGGAGCGTTGTCTTTATCTTGCCTATCAACGCATCCATAAATCCATATCTCTATACCTTCATCGCAATATGTGATGGTTCAAAGAAGAGATCTACCTAAAAACCCTTCTTCAAAGACCCGCTTCACGCCCGCGGTGCCTGATACATGGCATTCTGTAGGATTATACTTAATCTGGTGGTTGAAGGACGAAATCTACCTTAAATTCTGCTTTAAAGACCCGTTAAACATGACCACTATATCTGGTACACGAGCGTGCTGTAGGATTATACTTATTTTAATCTGGTGGTTCAAAGATGAAATCTACCTTAAATTCCGCTTTTAAGACCCGATATAAAATGACCACGAAGTCTGGTACACGAGCATGCTGTAAGAGATGTACTTCTTATAACAAAATAAATGGTCAATGGACCGGGGAAAAAATAGATGGTAATTTTTTTACAGTATTCCTCACGTAGTATCTGACTGACACCCGTCAACCCGTCAGTTAAAAAGGAGAACAGGTACTCAATGGCAAATTTAGCAGATAAATAGATACAGATTTTTATTTATATTGTTCAAGTCATTTGGGTATGACCTTCCTTCATATTAGCATGGTGACACGATTATTTGACTCATTTATAAGACCAACACTTCTAGATGAATCAGAGATGCGGGACGCTTTTACTGTTTACTTTGAAAAGTTATCGAAAGTTGTAAAGGGGAACTCCAAAATATATTTTAGAGAGTGTTAACTTCCGCAAAACTCTGATGCCAGCACATCCGAGGAACGCCCTACGCCACTCTCTGACGATGACTTCATACCCGGGTAACCCCTTCTACCACGCTCTGAGGATAACGGTACACCTGGGAAACTCTTTCCGCCACGCTCGGATGGCCAGACATCCGGGTAACCAATCCCGCCACGCTCGAATGAACACTTCGTGCATCATCACCGCGAGCGTAGACGTCAGGAAGCACGAGCCTCGCTCAGGGCACAACCAACAAATGGTCATCCAATGAGTGGCCGAGAGAATGCAGACAAACACAACCAGAAACGTGAACCAAATAACGTTAAAAAGAACGTTTTACTCATTGGGAATTCTCAAATAAACCATACCGAGCCTAGTGCATCTCCGTAAGATACTCGAGTACACAATTGACGATGTAGGAGAGTGGCTATGGTCGGTAGGATACCGTAGTCTTGAAAACGTAACATTGATGCCGTGATAATTCGTGAATCACTAACGATGTTAGAAATGCCTTGGCGATACACTTTGCAAAGAGAATGATTGAACTGGTAGATATCTTTGTGTTTCACTTCAAGGGTGCACAAATATAAGTGTCACTAGGAGCACCTTGATATGACAATGTTCTCTTCAATGAACGGGTTAGTGTTGTGAATACGATCCTTAGAAACGAATTCAGGTACGTGAAGAGAGTGAGAGTAGTGCATCACCCAACAAGGCGTAATAAACGAAAGTTTGTACAAGTATGATCGTTTCCACCTAAATGGAAAGGAAACAAAGGTGTTAGCCGCGAACGTGAGGCATGCTATCGAAAAGGATTACCAATCAAAACGTAATGACCGCAAGATAGGTACTGACGTATCCTATTATTGTTTATGATATATTTGATATTACAGTCTTTATAAATCGTGTTTAAAAATAATAAACTTCTGAACAAAAATGTAGATATCTGCTACTGGAATATAAATGATGCATACTGATTTATTATACATATTTTTCATCTTTATTTAATGGTTGGTTTTGATATGATTTGTCTGTTTTTCAATTATAGAAGTTGAAACTGAGTTTGGCTTCCTTTAACAAGTGTTTGTATAATAACACATAAACTGGAAAAAATTATAAGTTGTAATAATTTGATGCCTATTAGTGCAATATTGGTTTATCAAATACTGGTTTTAAAGTAGCTTGGCGAAGAAATCTCACATAATCACTAAAAATGGGCAAATTATACATGTCCGGATAGCGTAGACCAATTTAAACACACACATTCTGCTCTAAAGTCTTGTAAATATAAATGAAACACGGTATAAGCTTTTTCCAAGAACCTTCTCAGAACTTTTATTCAGTGTCTTGAACATTTTGTTCGCGCAGTAGGCCGATTATGACGTCACTGGTTAGGCACGATCGCAATTCTGGGCCTCAAGCTCGTCTCTCGCACAGCTCGCGTGCGGTATTTTGCATACATTATATACGTATACATTATCCAGACTTTGCATGCTTCATATCGTGACCAGAAAGTGGAATAACAATCTCTAGAAATCATGTAATTACATATAATATTAAGCAAATTTATGTAATATAATACGAGGGGTGAATCGTGCAATTCGATTTGTCCAAATACCCTTCCGTTCTGTGTAATTTGCTGAGATGTTTTGTATTTGTTCGGTCATCATGCATTTGCGTAATAATGATTGCTGTTGATTAAATAAGGAGACCATGATGAGTGAATCGCGAGCGTCCCTTTGCATTTTTATGATGTCCTGCAGCTGCAGTTCTATTTATGAATGGTGCATATTTGTAATTGGTTTTCGCCAAACATAATCTCACATCTAATCGTCTTTGTTTTGTTATCCGTGAAATTTGCCAAAAAGCCCTACACATCCCAAAAAATTAGAAAATGTCTCGCCCAGTCACCCCAGTGACAGGGTGCATGACAGATCGATCGCCAGTTGAGCGGGGCCGGCCGGGGGAGCTGAGCGGCAGCTCAGCCAGCTCGCGCTGATATGCTATCACTTGACCTGCACCAGCATCGACGCCGTCTTCTCCGAATTGTTCTCTTTCCATCTCTCCTACATCCCCATCATCATCATCGTCACTATCACTATCACTAGTACCACTGTCACTAGCTAGTTGTGGAGCTGTGCTCATCAACTTCGAATTCTAAATCGAGTAAAACCTCTTCTTCGAGCTCGGACATTTCGATCAGATTTTTAGCTTTCGAGTGGCGTTTGTATACGTATACTGCATGCAGGCGAGAGTTGTGTGAGAGCTCTTGGGAGCACTCTCGCGCTCATGTGCCCAACCTCATACGTCACAAATCGTACGTCACAATAGCGGGCCGATCAAGGGCGGAATAATCGGGTAGTAATTTCACCACTTTTAATAGCAGATAAGTCAATTCTGTAACAATTTTTGAAAACTGAATATGAACCATTAGAAAGATTGTAACATTAACTTTGCAATGATACCAACATTATTAAGGTTAAAAGCCTTTTGAAACCTTCGCTCAGCTAATTTAAGAATTCGGAATAAGTTATTAAGGGTTTTGTTGTTGTTATTGTTTGGATATTTAGAAAACTTTTATGATGCGTGATTTTCTCTGTATAATAAGTAACTGTACGTGTAAAATAATGGTGCTTCTATGCTCTTTTAGATAATTGTTTATTGGAACTCAATATTAACATAGAATCTAATTAGAAAGAAAAAAATAACACATGAACAAATTTCTTTAAAATTAGGAAAAACTATTGTAATAATTTGCTACCTATTAGTGCAATATTCTTTATTTCTTAAATACTGGTTTTAAGTATTTGGATGAAGTATTTAAAAAATTGAATGAATATTCGGAAAACTTTTGATTAGTTTTGGATTAGTTTAGATTACCTTTGATGAATGGATGAAGTATAAAATGGCTATTCTCTACCTTCTACCTCCTCCTTCTCTCCTCCTCCTCTACTCCTCCTCCTCTCCTCCTTCTCACCTCCTCCTCTCCTCCTTCTCTCCTCCTCCTCTCCTCCTTCTCTCCTCCTCCTCTCCTCCTCCTCTCCTCCTCCTTCTCTCCTCCTCCTCTCCTCCTCCTCCTCTCCTCCTTCTCTCCTCCTCCTCTCCTCCTCCTCCTCTCCTCCTCCTTCTCTCCTCCTCCTCTCCTCCTTCTCACCTCCTCCTCTCCTCCTTCTCTCCTCCTCCTCTCCTCCTTCTCTCCTCCTCCTCTCCTCCTTCTCTCCTCCTCCTCTCCTCCTCCTCTCCTCCTCCTCTCCTCCTCTTTCTCTCCTCCTCCTCTCCTCCATCTCTCCTCCTCCTCTCCTCCTCCTCCTCTCCTCCTCCTTCTCTCCTCCTCCTCTCCTCCTCCTCCTCTCCTCCTCCTCTCCTCCTCCTCCTCTCCTCCTCCTCCTCTCCTCCTCCTTCTCTCCTCCTCCTCTACTCCTCCTCCTCTCCTCCTTCTCACCTCCTCCTCTCTCCTCCTTCTCTCCTCCTCCTCTCCTCCTTCTCTCCTCCTCCTCTCCTCCTCCTCTCCTCCTTCTCTCCTCCTCCTCTCCTCCTCCTCTCCTCCTCCTCTCCTCCTCCTCTCTTCTCCTCTCCTCCTTCTTCTCTCCTCCTCCTCTCCTCCTCCTCCTCTCCTCCTCCTCTCCTCCTTCTCTCCTCCTCCTCCTCCTCTCCTCCTCCTCCTCTCCTCCTCCTTCTCTCCTCCTCCTCTACTCCTCCTCCTCTCCTCCTTCTCACCTCCTCCTCTCCTCCTTCTCTCCTCCTCCTCTCCTCCTTCTCTCCTCCTCCTCTCCTCCTCCTCTCCTCCTTCTCTCCTCCTCCTCTCCTCCTCCTCTCCTCCTCCTCTCCTCCTTCTCTCCTCCTCCTTCTCTCCTCCTCCTCTCCTCCTCCTCCTCTCCTCCTCCTCTCCTCCTCCTCCTCTCCTCCTCCTCCTCTCCTCCTCCTTCTCTCCTCCTCCTCTACTCCTCCTCCTCTCCTCCTTCTCACCTCCTCCTCTCCTCCTTCTCCTCCTCCTCTCCTCCTTCTCTTCCTCTCCTCTCCTCCTTCTCTCCTCCTCCTCTCCTCCTCCTATCCTCCTCCTTCTCACCTCCTCCTCTCCTCCTTCTCTCCTCCTCCTCTCCTCCTCCTCCTCTCCTCCTCCTTTTCTCCTCCTCCTCTCCTCCTCCTCCTCTCCTCCTCCTCTCCTCCTCCTCCTCTCCTCCTCTCCTCCTCCTTCTCTCCTCCTCCTCTACTCCTCCTCCTCTCCTCCTTCTCACCTCCTCCTCTCCTCCTTCTCTCCTCCTCCTCTCCTCCTTCTCTCCTCCTCCTCCTCTCCTCCTTCTCTCCTCCTCCTCTCCTCCTCCTCTCCTCCTCCTTCTCACCTCCTCCTCTCCTCCTTCTCTCCTCCTCCTCTCCTCCTCCTCTCCTCCTCCTCCTCTCCTCCTCCTTCTCTCCTCCTCCTCTCCTCCTCCTCCTCTCCTCCTCCTCTCCTCCTCCTCCTCTCCTCCTCCTCCTCTCCTCCTCCTTCCCTCCTCCTCCTCTACTCCTCCTCCTCTCCTCCTTCTCACCTCCTCCTCTCCTCCTTCTCTCCTCCTCCTCTCCTCCTTCTCTCCTCCTCCTCTCCTCCTCCTCTCCTCCTTCTCTCCTCCTCCTCTCCTCCTTCTCACCTCCTCCTCTCCTCCTTCTCTCCTCCTCCTCTCCTCCTTCTCTCCTCCTCCTCTCCTCCTCCTCTCCTCCTCCTTCTCACCTCCTCCTCTCCTCCTTCTCTCCTCCTCCTATCCTCCTCCTCTCCTCCTCCTCCTCTCCTCCTCCTTCTCTCCTCCTCCTCTCCTCCTCCTCCTCTCCTCCTCCTCTCCTCCTCCTCTCCTCCTCCTCCTCTCCTCCTCCTTCTCTCCTCCTCCTCTACTCCTCCTCCTCTCCTCCTTCTCACCTCCTCCTCTCCTCCTTCTCTCCTCCTCCTCTCTTCCTCCTCTCCTCCTTCTCTCCTCCTCCTCTCCTCCTCCTCTCCTCCTCCTCTCCTCCTTCTCTCCTCCTCCTCTCCTCCTTCTCTCCTCCTCCTCTCCTCCTCCTCTCCTCCTCCTTCTCTCCTCCTCCTCTCCTCCTCCTCCTCTCCTCCTCCTCTCCTCCTCCTCCTCTCCTCCTCCTCCTCTCCTCCTCCTTCTCTCCTCCTCCTCTACTCCTCCTCCTCTCCTCCTTCTCACCTCCTCCTCTCCTCCTTCTCTCCTCCTCCTCTCCTCCTTCTCTCCTACTCCTCTCCTCCTCCTCTCCTCCTTCTCTCCTCCTCCTCTCCTCCTCCTCTCCTCCTCCTTCTCTCCTCCTCCTCTCCTCCTCCTCCTCTCCTCCTCCTCTCCTCCTCCTCCTCTCCTCCTCCTCCTCTCCTCCTCCTTCTCTCCTCCTCCTCTACTCCTCCTCCTCTCCTCCTTCTCACCTCCTCCTCTCCTCCTTCTCTCCTCCTCCTCTACTCCTCCTCTCCTCCTCCTCTCCTCCTCCTCTCCTCCTCCTCTCCTCCTCCTTCTCTCCTCCTCCTCTCCTCCTCCTCCTCTCCTCCTCCTCTCCTCCTTCTCTCCTCCTCCTTCTCTCCTCCTCCTCTCCTCCTCCTCCTCCTCTCCTCCTCCTCCTCTCCTCCTTCTTCTCTCCTCCTCCTCTCCTCCTCCTTCTCTCCTCCTTCTCTCCTCCTCCTCTCCTCCTCCTTCTCTCCTCCTTCTCTCCTCCTCCTCTCCTCCTCCTCTCCTCCTCCTCTCCTCCTCCTCTCCTCCTCCTTCTCTCCTCCTCCTCTCCTCCTCCTCCTCTCCTCCTCCTCTCCTCCTTCTCTCCTCCTCCTTCTCTCCTCCTCCTCTCCTCCTCCTCCTCTCCTCCTTCTCTCCTCCTCTTCTCCTCCTCCTCCTCCTCTCCTCCTCCTCCTCTCCTCCTTCTTCTCTCTTCCTCCTCTCCTCCTCCTCTCCTCCTTCTCTCCTCCTTCTCTCCTCCTCCTCTCCTCCTTCTCACCTCCTCTTCTCCTCCTTCTCTCCTCCTCCTCTCCTCCTTCTCTCCTCCTCCTCTCCTCCTCCTTCTCTCCTCCTCCTCTCCTCCTCCTCCTCTCCTCCTCCTCTTCTCCTCCTCCTCTTCTCCTCCTTCTCTCCTCCTCCTCCCCTCCTCCTCCTCTCCTCCTTCTTCCCTCCTCCTCCTCCTCTCCTCCTCCTCTTCTCCTCCTCCTCTTCTCCTCCTCCTCTTCTCCTCCTTCTCTCCTCCTCCTCTCCTCCTCTCTCCTCCTCCTCTCCTCCTCCTCTCCTTCTACCTCCTCCTTCTCTCCTACTACTCTCCTTCTTCTCCTCTCTATTTCTCTCTCTCTTCCCTCTCTCTCCATCTCCTTCTCTCCTCCTCCTCTCCTCCTTCTCTCCTCCTCCTCTCCTCCTCCTCTCGTTCTACCTCCTCCTTCTCTCCTACTACTCTCCTTCTTCTCCTCTCTATTTCTCTCTCTCTTCCCTCTCTCTCCCTCTCTCTCTCTTTCTCTCTTTCTCTATCTCTCTCTCACCCTCTTGCATTCTCCTCTTTAATAATTCTTTCTCTGATTAGGATCTTTATGATTAATTAATCTATTTCCTTTCTCACCTCTCTTCCGAACACTAGTCGATTCCTTTCAGTCTGATTATAACCATCCCTCCCTACACATCACTAACACTCCTCTCTCACTCACTCTTATCTCTCTCTCTCCCTCTCTCTCTCTTTTTCTCTCTTTCTCTCTCCTTCTCTCTCTGTGTCTCTCTCTCCATCTATCTATTTCTCTCTCTTTTTTTCTCTCTCTCTCTCTTTCTCTCTCTCTCTCTCTCTCTTACCTCTCTCTCTTTCTCTCTCTCCCTCTCTCTCTCTTTCTCTCTTTCTCTCTCTCCCTCTCTCTCTCTTTCTCTCTTTTTCTCTCTCTCACCCTCTTGCATTCTCCTCTTCATTAATTCTTTTTCTGATTAGGATCTCTATGATTAATTAATCTATTTCCTTTTTCACCACTCTTCTGAACACTAGTCGATTCCTCTCGGTCTTGTTATAACCATCCCTCCCTACCACATCACTAACACTCCTCTCCCTCTCTCTCTCTCTCTCTCTTAGTCTCAGTACTACATTTTTATCATGTTCTTTTGACTGTTACTCTGGCGGTATAAATTATATATCCCATATTTTGATCATGATGTTTTACCATATTTGATTGTGATTTTGTATTACTGTAATTGTCAGTTGTCAATTTTTACAATTGTTTGATACTGTACACCTCATCATTCAACCTTGAACGGCCGCCTTTGAAGTTTTTATCGAAAACCATTATGAATTGAATTGAAATACAGTTATGATGAAGTCAGGTCCGCACTGAAATTAGAGGTAGATGAATTTAAAAAATATACTTGATAACCATGATATAATACTCCAGATTTGCTTCAAGTAATCACAACCAGAGCCACCTGTTATAACATTAGGCCCGAATGTTTTGGATGTGGTAACGGAGACAGATATTGTGGGTGTCTGGATTGAAATTGACCTAAAATGGGGAATGTCAAAGAGCGAGCAAAGAGTACACCTTTTGAGTAGATTGAAAAAGTTCAGAATCCCTCTTGAAGACTTAGTAGTTGTGTATAACTACGAGTCCTACGTGCAGCCAGCTCTTGAATACGCGGCACCGGTGTGGCACTCTGGACTCGACAATCAACAGACTAGTTACCTGGGAAAGATACAGAAGAGAGCGATGAGGATTGTTCTTGGCCCTCATGATGAGTACTTTGAAAATGCTCTCAGGAAAACCTCGATGGAAACTTTAGAAGAAAGAAGACAGGACCTAATTACAAACTTTGCCGTCGCATGTGTGCAGTCGCAAAAGTACTCCGAATTGTTCCCAGTCAATCCCATGCATCTCCGTACAAGCAGAAAGTACAAAAGTGTTTATGCCAGGACCAAACGGTACCAGAACAGCCCCGTTGCATTCTTGACCTCTTGCCTTAATGAATAAAATCAGATGGTTGTGTGAGAGGGGTGAATAATAAATGAATAATAGTGAATAATAATGAATAATAATAAATAAAAATGAATAATAATGAATAATAATGAATAATAATGAATAATAATAAATAATAATGAATAATGTATGAGCCTACATTTATACATGTTCTTTATTCTTCAATATTTGTTTTTCTTCTTCTCTTGACATGATTACAATACAACCAGATTAATATATGTAGCCTGAAATTATATAATATGAAATATGGAAAGATAAGTATACAAATAAATATAAACATAAGTGGCTCTTGGTTAAAGTATAAAGAACACCATCCATACCTTCTTTTCTTTCTTTTACTAAAATTCATGAATTATATTTGTCCTTACTGTTAAAAAACATACACAAATACTCCTTCAACTGCAGACGAGCTATCATAGGAAAATATTTATGGAAATAGTTTAAGAAAACTAAGTAATCATGTTTCTTATATAAGCTAATATTAATTATAATACATGTCAAGTATCTATTATGTAAATATCTTTTTGAATAAATGCATTGTATTGTGAAATATGTTGTTAAGAAATGAAATGTGATATTATTTTTAATCTGATTGTAAATTGTCATGTAATTCAGCTGAGGGTGCGATATGATAATGAAACAAATTGAACTGAAAAAACAGTTTATCCGAAATAAAAGTAGGTCAAGAAGATAGAAGTATGCAAATGAATGGTTTTACAGGAAAGACATTCCACAGAAAACGAAGTAAGAGAGCAACACATGACTCTGGTGTTTTAGCAATTAATGTCAGAAATGAAATAAAGGAATTGTCATTTTTTTACCTGCTCCATCGAGTGAATATGCATTGGTAAAACTTGAGAAAAGGGCGTTTAATATGAGTGAGGGTATGTTTATCTGGTTTTTTAAATAACAATCTAGAAAAGTCAAGTTATACATCTGAAATTGATGTTATAGAACAAATACAATTTGCCATAGCTTCAAAAATAAGATTAGAGAAATGTTTATTAATGGGAGGTTTCAATGGGTATACAAATACTACATCAGATCAGACTAATGTGATTTGCAATGATAATTCGGATATATTCAAGATTTTCGAGAAAATTATTCAAATCTAGATATCAGGCCTCTAAATAATAGAGGAAATTATATATTAGAACTTTGTAAAATGTGTGACTTTCGCATTTCAAACAGTCGTAAACTAGGAGATATTATAGGTAACTTTACAAGTTACATGTTGATTATGCAATAGCCGACGGTTAAGTAAATGATCAAATTACTGTGTTTGCATGTATTACCTCTTAATATATATTCAGATCATTGCTCTATAAGGTAAAGATAAAGGCTATGCACTGGTATGATGATGGGTGTATTGAAAAGGAGGGAATAGCATTACGATTACCGAATGCCGCCTTTAGATGGCAAGAGCTTGGTAGTATGCAACAGTTTGGAAGGACACTAAATCAGCCTCGAAATATTAAGAACAAGATACAGGTTCTTTTAGATAAGGATTATACATGTACACTGGATGACAGTGGAATTGATTTTGCGGTAGAGGAGATTACCGAGTTCATTTTACACATGGCTGAGTCAGCTAGAATACCCAAGAAATGTTATAAGAAAAAGACATCTGGAAGAAAGAAATAAACTAGAATGCACAGTGATAGAGAGACTGAGGCAATAGGGAAAAGAGTTAAGAAACTATGCCGAGCGGTTTGCAGGAAGCAATTCGATAGGAATTTAAGAAAGATGAATTGCAGATGTAGACAATTATTGAAGAAAAAATGAAGAAAAATGTAAAGATAATGAGGAAAAAATTATGGGAAAGTTAGAAAATTTGCAAAGTGCAAATTCACGTGACTGGTGGAATATAATTGATGAATTTAATGGACCACACATGGAAAAGGGACATATTTCTGAAAGAATACCTCCAATAGAATGGCATGATTGTTATCGTAAATTAATGAATGTCGGAAACTTTTTGAACAATAATGCTTGTATTTTTTAACATCATTTACAGGATGAAATACTAAAAAAGATTTAAAATTGGATTTTCCTATTACCTCTTCCGTTCAAAATATTTTACATGATACTGATTAGCGGAAGATTTCCTAGTAAATAGTCAGAAAGCTATATTATTCCATTGTTTAACGGGGGTTGTCGAACCGATCCTCTAATTATAGGGGCATCTCCCTCTCGAGCTCTGTTGGCAAACTATTTTGTAGTATTTTTAACAGACGTCTGGTTAAAACAGGCTTCCGAGAAAACAATAGAACCTCGGATCATACATTTACAATGAAAATATTTATTGATTAATATGTGAGAGCTAGGGACGTAAGTCCGAAAAGTGCTGTTTATTTGTGTTTTGTAGATTTACGCAAGGCCTTTGATAGTGTCTGGTGAAAAGGATTATTTTATAAAAAATGTACATATGGTAGTAAAAGAAATTGTTATGATATTATTATTACCGTTTATAAGAAATCAAGTTTTTGTTTTAAACTAAACGAAGAAATTACCCCATGCTTTCAATCTAGTCGTTGAGTGAAACAGGGTTGTACAATTGGCCCTACCTTATTTAATGTTTACCTTAATGATTTACCACAGGATTTAAGAACAACTGGTACTGATCCAGAAGAATTATGGGACTATAGTGAATTGTTTGATGTACGCGGATGATATTGTACTAATATCCAAAACTAAAAACGGAGTGCAGACTTTGTTAGATAGACGTGGGAATTACTACAAGAAATGGTTACTCAAAGGAAATATTAAGAAAACGAAAAAGGTTGATTTTTAATAAGAATGGAAAGTTGTTGAAACAACATAGCTTTAACATCAATGGTAAGGAAAGGGAAATTGTAAAGCAGGCAATATGTTTAGGTCTTAATATTTCTACATGTGGTTCATTTAGTAAAACATTAATAACTCTGGCAGCGAAATCTAAAAAGGTGATTTTTTCGATTATTATAAGTCATTTGGGGAGCATCTTTTGAAAATTAAGATAGGTGTTGGTTTATTTAATTCTCTTGTTAAACCTGTCCTTTTATATGGTTCGGAAGTTTAGGGTGCTTTTGTAGTGAACTTTGAGAAATTGGTAAAGATTAACAAAGGGAATTCAAAGAATGTTTGTATCGATGTTATAGAAAGCGTTCATTTGCAATGAATAAGAAGTATATAGGGTTTATTTTAAAAAGAGTGGTAAATAGGCTGTTTTGGCTGAAGCTGGAGAATATCTTAATATATTGAATTCGCATGAACAGTGTTAATAAAAACTCTTTGTAATATTCTTCTTTTCAAGAAAATAGAGAAATGTTAGCTAATTCTAGTACATGTTGGCTTATACTTTATTAAAGAAAAGCCATTTATTTGTTGATGTAAATAATGAATGTCTAGAATTAGAAAATATTATAGATAACAATAAAATAGTCAGAGAGGAAACTGAAATTAAGCTTCGAGAAATATAAGATTCTCAATTCATAATGGATTTAAACAATGATTACGTATACGGAAAGGAAAACCCAAAATTGCGAACATATAGATTGTTTAAGCAAAACATAATAGAGAAATATTTAACTTCTGTAACAAATTAATAAATTACGCAAAAATATTTGCCGATTTAGAATAAGTTCACATTAAATACACATTAAAATGGGAAGGCATAGACACCCGAATAAATTACCAAAACAATTACGTATCTGCAATGATTGTAATAGTGGAGAAATTGGATACGAATATCACACCACCATGGATTGTACAAAAATTGTTTGAACAAATTAGTATTATTGATAATGAATTTGAAAAATTTGAACGATGAAGACAAAATGGTAAAGGTAATGGAACTAGACGAAAATAACATTATTTGTTATTTTATTGAATATATAAGATGTGTTATATCTGTAAGAAGACAATTTTGAAAACTTTGTGTATAATGAAACTATACGTTTATACAGTTAATTGTAATATTATTGAATATATAAGATGTGTTATATCTGTAAGAGGACAATTTTGAAAACTTTTTGCATGCTGAAACTAGACGTTTATAAAGTAAATTGTAATATTATTGAATATATAAGATGTGTTATATCTGTAGCCTATGTGGAGAAATGTAAAAACTTTGTACATTTGAAGAAAAACAACAATTAATTATCAGTAACAAAATGTCATTATACCATTGACGATGTTATTTCAATTCAATTTCAATTTCAATTTCAATCATAAACATCCGAGACTTATGTTGTTACCATCGTTAAATCTGTAGTTTGTAGAATAACAGCTCGACTTTGAGGTTCAAGGACAATTACCCCCTGGACAATCACCCCCGGCCAATTACCAGCGGTACAATTACCCCCCCCCCCCCGAAAAACTAACCCCAAGAACAATCACCACCCTCCTCCGGAAATTACTCCTAGGTCAATTAACCACAAGGACAACTAACCCCTAGGACAAATACAGGGGAGCGATAATGTTCCAGGGGTGAGTGCGCTGGGGGTAATTGTCCTGATATACGAGTATGAGGGTTTCTAGTGTAGCACTCGTAATTTTGTAGATGTAGGGTACCAAAATAGATGTTACTCGTTGAGATAAGTCTTTAAAACAGGAGGCAAAGAGAAGTATTTTCTAAGGATTTCATTTCAACAAGCCTCAGCAAGTGTATGTCTTTTGTGCCTTTGTATGTGCTCCTGGAAACAAAGTTGGTTATTATATTATATTACTGGTAATGGTTACAACTCTTGTTTTTGTTTGTTTGTGTTTTGGTGGTTGTGTTTTATGTTAATCCGATCTTAGATTCCCAAGGCTACCCCCCCCCCCCTCACAAAAAAGAGAGGGAGGGAGTAAAATACCAATGACAAATTCAGAAAATTTGGAACACAGCAAAAGTGAGAGGAGGAAAGGAGGAAAGAACAGAAAAAGAGCGTAAGAGATAGGGCGGAAAGAGAGACGAGGATGAAGAGAGCGAGAGAGCGAGAGAGAGAGAGGGGGTACGTAATATCTATGTGGAAGAGAGAGTGTGGATTTGTGTATAAGTGTGTGATAGCGAGAGAGGAATAGAGGAAACATACACACACACGCACACACACACACACAACATACAAAGAGAGGGTCATATATCAAGAGAGAGATAGAGAAAGAGAGAGCTGGATACAAAGCGAGACAAAAGAGGGAGGGATAGGGAGGAAGAGAGAAAAGAAGAGTGAAAGAGAGGGGTGAAAAAAGTGAAAGATATGAAATTCTTATCCCCATATTTTGGGGAACCCCCTTCCCCTCCCTCCCAGATTTTGTTTTATGGAGGCATATAGGGATGACAACTAAACTCCCTCATTTTTGGGTAGTTGAAATTGATTCTAAAGCAGTACTCATAAAGGTGTGCTTGCCTGGATCCTGAGGGGGGCGTTCCAATAAAGTTTGTGGAACTTCGTATTCAATGCAAGTTGGGATAAAACAATTGAACTAATACTCCTCATAAGGCGCTCCTGAGTCCCCAACAAACAGGAGCGACTGACCAGTAAGGGGTACTAGTCAGTTCCCACGGAATGTTGCTTTGGAGCATGTATCGAATAGAAAGGGCAGGTCGCATAGATTTCCCGAGAGGAATCCTACTCGTATTCCTATTCCGCCCATATGGGGTCACTTCTTTAAAACGTCTTTAAAAGCTTTACTCACCAATTACTACGAGCAGGGGGACGATAGAGGAGGATATGGGATATAACAACATCCCGTTCAAGATTTCTTTTGACTGATCTATTGTTTTTTACCTTCCCCCCCCCCCCCCGGCCTTTTCTTTTCGTTTATATCTTAATTTGGTCAGCTTATAAACATAGAAATATTTATAAAAACAATCATGCCTTATTGAATTTAAGGGGCAAATAAACGCGACATAAATTACAAAGTATAAACAAACAAATCAAAAGAAAAGGAGGGGAAGGAGAGGAGGGCGTAAGTCTGACCCCCTAGTTCAGTGTTGTAGTGTTCTGAATCTCAATAGGGCATCTTCACGTATCCGGACACCTACCTCCTGGACATCAACCACCTAGGGCAACCACCCTCTAGGACGGCTTCTCCCCAGGACAACTACCCCGAACCACCTTCCCTCAGACAACTATCCCCTAGGACAGCTACCCCCCCCCCCCCCGGACCCCCCGGACAACTACCCCCGGACAACTACTCCCCAGACTCAGCCCCTAGGACAGTTGTCCGGGGTTGTTGTCCTAGAGGATGGTGGTCGTAGGGGTAGTTGTCTGGGGGAAGTTGTCCGGGGCGAAGTTGTCCGGGAGTACTTTTCCTATGGGGTAGTTGTCTGGGGGTAGTTCTCCGGGGGTAGTTGTCCTAGGGGGTAGTTGACCTAGAAGTTAGTTATCTGGGGTAGTTGCCCGGAGGTAGCAGTCCCGGGGTAGTCGTCCGAGAGGGTGTTTGCCCTAGGGGGTGGTTGTCCTATGGGGTAGTTGACTGGGGTGGTTATCGGGGGGGGGGGGTTGATGTCCAGGGGAAATGTCCTAGAACCCTATTTTCACTCTGTAGGATATTTTAATTTAATCTTTGTCAAGTGCTAGATTACTATATTCGCGTGTTGAGAACGTGTTAGGTAGGATAATTGAGTTATCTGACCTGGACCTTTCATATATACATGTTATCTGAATGCTTCGAAATTAATAATTTCTTCATAGTCAGAAGAAAAAACATCTGTTTCGATTAAACTTTCACTTGTGTAATACGTGCTTTCACTTCCACAACCGGTTATTTGTCTACTAATTGTGAAGAAAGAATGAAATATTGTTACATCACCAATAGGATGATTTTTACAGTTGTATATTTGAATGCATCACGAATATGTTATGTTTTTTTTTTATTTTTTATTTACACATAATCAGGTTGAAGGCCTTTGATCTGTATAACAAACAACAATCCAAAAAGCCCATTTAAATATCCTCTATATCAAATCATATCAATAGCAAGCATTAAGCTCTGGTTCTCAGAGACTCTGACCCTGTGTCCATGTGGTCTATTTCAGACTGATGAGCATGTTATGAATGAGTGTGCTGTAGCAGGACCCCATGTCCCTTCAATGTTATTGACAACCCACAACTGGCGTCAAATTTACACAAGTGTCAGTTTAAATAGCTTTGGTTGATATACGAAAATATAAATAATAATAGTTAAATACAATTGTTTGAACTTGTTCCAAATAAATTTGACATAATTAAAAAAGATTGCATAGATAGAATAATAAAAAGAATTCCTCAAATTTTCCATGCACACTTTTGCCTCCAAATACCTTGAAGACTCTTTGGCGATCAGGTAAAGGAAAGGGAAAAGGGGCGCTAGCATTTATTACGATTTAATAAAGTTGCTCTTCCTGTTTTTATTTCAGTATTGGGGACACGGCTCTCTCATCCCTACGGATCCGCCTATGTACCTTACAAAACAACTTTGGTTATTTATTTGCTTGTTTTACATGAGTGCTAAAAAATAATGTGGGTTTGTCATTAGGCAACCCGGGGACTGACGGCTTTAAGTCCTCTCCGAGGTACTTGATAATGAGGTTTTAATGCATTTAATACCAAAGGGCACTAGCGCATCAACTTTGTTTCGAAACTTTGACCTTCCGGTTGCGATACCGCTGCTCTACCACTGAACCACCCTGTAACTGCTATGCATGACAATGTACGACATTTACTTAACCATTGCTTTTACAAGCAATCCACGACTGCTAGTAAAATCCATGGTCAAAGGAAAAATCTTATCTTTATTGCATACTATGGTGATTGCACAATCCCAATATTCCCCGGATCGCAAGAGGGGATTACCCCATGCAATCAGTCACCTACAAATCACATTGTAATTTAACCCGGCGCTCGTAAGCTCAGGTCAGCGGTTGCTTTTCTTCCTTATATCATGTACTTCACTACAGTCTCCTACTTTGGTTTCGGACTGGACTCATATTTATTTTCATTGAGCTTCGAAATGGCGACTGGAATCAGTTGGTAATATCTTTTGGGAATCTAACGATCCTCATCAGTAGACAGTGTCCCAAAATCCTTCACAAGTTCTATTTCAGGTGATGAACGCGATATACTCTTGAGTCAGGATGTGTTAATGTGTTTCATTCTTACCACAGGTAAATATTGTACGGGTCCGTCGAACCTTACATTATGACGTATTTTACGATTTTTTTTTTTTAAATAAAAATGAAACACCTTGAGAGTAAAGTGCTAATTTATGCAACGCGTTGAATATCGAGCAATGAATACATACATTTTTGAAATATTTGATCGGAAGAGTAATGTCTCCTTTAAGATTATTTCACATGACTTATAATCTCAACCTTCTCAATGAACTAAGCATTATAGGAGTTAGTGATTGCTATCACTTTACCATTTTGTTTTATGTATGTTATGTGATATAAGCTAATGAGAGAATATTATAAGTAATGTCGAATGATCCAGTTTCGACAAAACAAAGAGATAAGAGTAAGAGCAGCATTGAAAGCAGACTGTACTCTGAGTGATAAAAGAAGATAATTTCAAACACCCTGTGTGATACATCGTTAAAATACATACAACTGTTTTAAAAATCAGCAGTTTCATTTCTGCACATATACTTCAGTGGGGCCCACTCTTAAAGGGACTTAGTAACATTGTTCAGATGAGAGTAAATGGTACTAATAATATAATATATAATGCTAGATATACAATTAAAGATAATCTGAAAGTTTGAAAGAAAACGGACCATTATTAATGATAAAAATTGGGAAAAAATGATCTGATCGATTCCTTAATTTTCCCAACTGATTTAATTTTAGGTTAATGTAAATCGTCACAAAACAATGAATTGGCTCTATATACCATTTCAGACATTCTAGTGTTGAAAGATTTTTAAAAGCCGGTCTTATGACTTATTTTCATGGAAAAACGGTTGGTAGAATTCGAAAACGGTTGGGAGAATTTACTGTTAATCACTGTTAGAGAGTGTTGCACAGTGACACCTTCAAAGAAACCCATAAATATTGTTGTGGTTTGAGAATTTTCTGAGAATGTTTTACCTGTTAGAGGGTAAGTACAGTAGAAGGATATAAAAGTAACATTTCATACAATAATTAAGCATTTTTTCTTCAACCTTCAACAATGTTACCGAGTCACTTTAAGCACAATTCAATTAATCTGCCTATATTTTAGGCATGATTCACCTTTATTAGATGTATTTTACATTGTATAATCATACGTTGTTGTGCCCAAAAGTCAAACAGTTCATACTTAAAAGTGGGGGAAACCCGATGTCCAAATTCCTTCATGACGTAATGCGCACCCCTGTAAAATCCCCGAATATACTGGTTGATTGGGCAACAGTCGCACGTGTAGTGCATAGGTAGCGTCAACAACCAAGCAAAACGAAAGCTTACCAATTTGATTTTTAGACCAACAAAAGAATTCGGGATTTTTCCCCGCTCTCGTTTCAATTTTCCCCAAGTCGTGGGCAAATGAACCACGTGAGGTTTTCTAGCAAATCCGGACTCGGGAAATTTAAATGATAAAGACCCGGATTTGACACAAATTGAGAAATGATATTGCAAAAATTGCGGACAATTCCTAAAGCACTTTTATTCGTCATTTTACGTCTACGGGATGAAGACGTCGTCGCCGAGGTGTCTGAGCGATAGACAGTTCGATGTCGGTGGGCCTTTCGATGTTGGTAGTCAGGAAGACTGTTAGACTTCATCGACCCCAGTGTTCCCGTAGTCAACGCTGATGAAGATAAAGGTGAGTTTTTACGAATATCTTATTTCGAAAATCACATGATTTCACAGACTTCAGGACAAAAACATTTTGGAAATGACTATTACATATATCATAAACCTAGCTGATTTCTACAGCTTATGAAATAAGGAAATAAAAATGCTTTTGGTTAGATTTCTTGAAAGCCTTTACGATCATGTCATGGGATAGTGCTAAGGTGACCTTTCAAAATGCACTCTTGCTTGGTTTCATTGTCGCCTGTATATAAGAATGATTATGTAATATGTGTAGCTCTTAATGTATCGTTCCAAGGAAATCCTTAACAAATAAGTACTTTTAGAAAACCTAAAAAATCTGAATTGCTTTAGAGTAATTTGTAATCAGTTACGGGGGGCACGCCCTAAAATGAGAGTGCAAAAGAACTTACCTAGCCGGGATTAGAACCCGGGCCGCGTGGGTGAAAACCACAAATCATGGCACCAGACCACACGGGATTAGATGATTCTGCAAAAAGCGATCAAAATTATATTTAAACTCGACCGAATATTGTATCGTTCAGCAACTAAATTTTATTTTTCTCACTCCATCCTTTCAAAACTTCATGTTAGTATTCGGCACTTTCAATGTTCGATCGAATGCCTCCATTCTCACATTTGTTAATAAATGGTATTTTAGATGAGATAAAAAGATAAGATTATGACACAAAATAACCTACGTACAGTGGAATAATAATCCCAAGACACGAAAAATAGCATCTCCCGTGCCGGGAATCGAACCCGGGCCGCGTGGGTGAAAACCACGAATCCTAACCACTAGACCACACGGGATTAGGTAATTCAAACAAAATGTTCAAAGTTATTGGTCATTCCTAACATGGCCTGGAACAAACTGATCGTGAATAAAATTTTAATAAATATTAATCAACCTTCTGTATAAACCAACTGAATTACTGGATTAACTTAAGTCATTAGCATTCAACAACAAATTAATATTTCTGTGAATACCTACCTAAATATGAAAATGGCAAGAACGATTTCGACCCTTGAATAAAATTATCATGAGGCGTCGAAATGAAATGGCACACTCGACTCAAGGGTATGCCCCTTGTGGTCAACATGATTAATATAACAACATAGAAAACAACGTCTAGTGAAGAAAATAAAATCGTTAAAAAATATCCTCCCGTGCCGGGAATCGAACCCGGGCCGCGTGGGTGAAAACCACGAATCCTAACCACTAGACCACACGGGATTTGTTGATCAAATGAATGAGATTATGCTCTCTGTTTAGCACTATGCAAAGAGAGAATTGTATTCCCTGTGTTGTATCATTGTTTAGAGGGTTCTGAAACAACGAAGCAGCTTTGAGAGACAATTGACCACACGGGACTAGTTGCTTTCCTCCAAGTGACATTAGGGACTTTTAGATTTGCGTGGACTGATACGTGTGACTTCCATTCAAGGCAGTGCATTAAAAGGACGTCGATCGTAGCAATCCCCATTGTCTTCGTGCGAATCTAAAAGTCCCTATTATGATATTCACTGGAACACCCAGATAGTGATGAAAAACTGCATTAGATACAAATCGACCCTGATATAATTGTCCCAGAGGCAACAAAAAGGAAACAAATGAAAAGAATTATTATAATTGATATTATCATTTCACATATTTCCTTATTTACTCACTCTGCTCTATAATTATGATACCGGCATGATACCAACAAAAAAAGGAATAAAACGCAGATTTCAGAAAAATATCAAGGGCTGCAAAAATGGATACTCCCGTGCCGGGAATCGAACCCGGGCCGCGTGGGTGAAAACCACGAATCCTAACCACTAGACCACACGGGATTTGTTGATAATGTATAAAACAGATTATGCTCTATTTTTGATAATGTACACAGATAGACTTGTATTCCCTGTGTTGTATCAATGTTGAGAGGTTTGTAAAGCAACGAAGCAGCTTTGAGATGAGGCAACTGCTGGAGAAGATGAGCGGGTCGCGAAAGTGACCTTCAAAGAATGAATCTTTTTTTTAAAGAGAGCAACAAAAAAGACAAACTAAAATAAATTATAAATACTTTGTTCATGCACGGAGTTGAAAGCTGGAAAGGGAAAAAGCATATACCCAAATGAAAAAAAAACAGACTAAAACAAAATAAACAAATAAACAACAACAACAGATACCACACCAGTATAGGACGGAGCGGTCCTACCCCTCCACAACTCTCCTTGGAACCCGAAATAAGTTATACTCTTGCAGTATGGTTACCATGGTTACGTCATGCCTGGCTACCATTTGCCCAAAGTACATTGAACCATCCCTTCTAAGGGCAATGAGAAAGAATGTCCAAGGGGTTCCAGGGCTCAAATTAATTTTTGTCCACGGGGGCTCTTCCAAAAAAAAGAGCCCCCGTGAGCCTTCTCACGGGGGCTCTTTTAGTGCTGACGGGGGCTCGTATTTTAATACCATAGTTACGTCCCTCTAATTTTTCTCACGGAGTCTTTTGAATATTTATTTCATATGTATTGATAGTTCCTATATGCAGGAGTACATTGTTGTTAGTACGTCCGCGCGTGGACGCTAATTTACGGGGCTTCTGAAATATATATCAATGAAAAACCTGAATCTGAAATACAGCACAGTACCTGGTGAATACAGTGTGAATTGAACCGACCGCTGAGCACTACGGACTCAGGATAGCTGAAGGTGAGACAGGCAAGAAATGAGATGGATGGCTAAAGAAGTATCATCACTCCCCAAAGTTTGTGAATCTGTAAAACTAGGGCATACCGATAACATTGTTGAATGTTGATGAAAGAATTGCATAATTTTTGTATAAAATGTTACGTATTATATTCCTTCTACCGTACTTACCCCCTTACATGCAAACAAACCTGAACAAATTCTCAAACCACAAAGATATTTATGGTTTTCTTTGAAGGCGTCACTGTGTGACACCCTCCAATAGTAAATCTCCCAACCAACATTTGAATTTTCCTAACCGCTTTTCCATGATAATAAGACATATAACAGGCTTTTGAAAATACACTTAAATGTTTGGAATGGTATAAAAAAAACCAATTCATTGCTCTGTGACGACTTATATTCAACTAAAATTTAATTATAATAATATAGTTGGGAGAATTCAGGAATCGATCAAAACAGTTTTGTCCAATTTTCATCATTAATAATGGTCTGTTTTCACTCAAACTTACAGATTATCTGTAATTGTACATCTAGCATTAAATTCACTACCTTAGCAACATTTTCTCTCATCTGAGCAATGTTATCAAGTCCCTTATCACTGGGAAATTCTGGTTACATTCATGCTTTTTGAAATCACTGATTTTCTGATTTGGTCGAAATTGACAAAACAAATAAGAATATTCGTTTAGGAAAAGGAAGGGATATATTTCGGTTTTACAGAGAGGGGAGCAGGTTACTGCCAGGAACAGGAACAGCTTTAAAAATAGCCAGTCGTGTCTCTAAACATATATATATATATATATATATATATATCAATAATATCATAGTTCTATCAACATTGTGTCAATCAGATTTATAGCAACGGTTGAATTCGTATAAATCGGCGCATTCAAGATTATTTTACAGATAATAGAAATTCCCCCTTTAATTATAAAGATTATCCACCTAAAATTGACCATACAAATCGGAAATTCAGAAGTTTCGAATAATGACAAAGTAGTACAGCCATTGTGTTTTTGGTTCAGGGGTTTAATGGGAAAGGTAGCTTGGAGGGGTTTTCCCATCGGTACTCAACAATAGAACGTGAATATGAATATGAATAGATTTATTTGTTCAGTAACGATTAGGTATTCTATGGTACGTTGTTCAAGGGCCAAAGTGCATATCATTTGAATAAACCCACACAGTCGACAAATAAAAGAAGTTATGCTATATTTGCATGTTCATGGAATTTATTCTTTGACATTATTTATTTGAAAAAAATAAAAAACCTACCACCTCACAACATGCATATGCCAATAGATGTATTTACTGTGTCACTTTAAACACTTTCACAGTACACAGCGACGAATGACAATATGTAACAAGATAAGCACCAAAGATAGAATCAAGACATTAACACACATATAGTGAACGTCAAAAATAATGAAATACTGTTTTGTATCTTCCGACTGGATCTAGAGAAATGTTTTTTTTTCTTGTTGGAATGCCTCTAACTCTTACCAAAATCATAAACGCTTTCAAACATGGATATACATGTATAGTTGACAGTTCAGCCTATAAAATGATACAATTATTTTACGTTATCAAGTTATTATCAATACATTTTTGGTGTAATACTCGGTACATAAAATCAATAAATCAATGTTATTCTTTTCTTTTCTATAGTTGGGTGGGAATGTGCTCCCAAATATTTTAAAATTGAACTAACCTTTGGAAAGAATAAAAATCATGAGATGTATGACGTCCCTCTTTTCAACTGCTCCATTTAGGTCGTAATGTTGATGGTGATGATGGTAGAAATGAAAGATGCATTCCCTGTTGCTATGGCGATGCTATCATCTTGTAGAATGGTCTCGATGGTTCATTGAGGAGCTGAATAAGGACAGAGGTGAATAAGATATTTGTCAATCTGTGGTATGACAAATGGAGAGAGAAAATGAAAAAAAAATCAACAAAACAACGCCGGACATCATAGATGGCGCTGTTTTAATGAATATCTTTAATACTCGAAGAACAAAATTTAGATTTACATGAAAAGCCACTTGTATCCAAGACCAAGATGAAAATGCTAAAATGATTCATGGATATATATCTTAGAACACATACCATCATTTGGAATATACTCCTTTTTCCTTTATTCGTCTAAAATATTTTCACATCTCTCATCTTTCTGGCTCTCTCTCTCCATCTCATTCTGTTAAATCGGTCATGAGTCTGACCTTCAAAACATAATAGCGCCATCTCCAATTTGTTTAAAGGCAGGTTCCAGAATCTTACAAAACTTGTAATTTTCTGAAATAATATGTAGAGGTGTCGTGTTCTCGGAGGTATGTCAACGAACCGTGGATCACATGGTTCGAATCCCACCGCGGACTAATGTCCTTTGGCTAGACATTATTCTTCATTCTCCACTCTCCACCTAGGTGTTGAATGGGTTCCAGGTAGGATACAAATTAAAGTTTCAGATTAGAATGTCTGCGCTTGTAAAATGGCGCCTGGTCGGAATACTCACCAGGGAGCGGAGCGTGTTGTAATATCATGTGCAGATAAGCAATTGAATCCAACGACGGGGTAATAATATTCACGATTACGCTTGGAAACGTAGTGTTAAAGCCCCTCTAAAGTGTTGGGAGCCCCAAATTCGCCAAAAATGTGATGGCAACATTTTACTATCAAAAATGGTATCATAATGTGAAAGAGGATGTCATTTAAAACACATTTCTGCAAGGATTTTCAAAACTAATGTATTTGAAGTCGAATATTGATGAAAGAATACAACATTTAGGTTTTCTGCGTTCAACAGAAAACACAAATTATGTATTCTTTTATCAATATATACAAATGTGATTATCATTTGGCATATACGTTGTTAAGTACACGTATTATTATACACTTTTTTTTAATTGTACACATTATCGGGGATATCGTCTTCCACTGGTTAATACAAATGTACATTACTACACAAAGTGAGTGGAAACCGTTTTGATATTTTTTTTGTTTACATTAAAAATCGTTGAAAAAAGGTGCGCAGTGTCAATTTAAATCTTTTGATGAGAGAGACATTAAGATCAATGTTATTTTAAAAGAAGTTTACCGCATTCTTGGGGAATTGTTTAAGATCCGTCAATTTTTGGAACATGGAAACCAACTACAAAATACTAGTTTTCAACAAGTATTTCCGTGAAAAGATGATGCAATCGTTGAATTTGTCCAAGCACTGTTAAGTATATCAACACTATTCAATCGGCATGCTTCTAAGAAAAACGCAATTTAACAATTTTCTTTGAGATTGAAATTCCACCAAAAACAAATCTTTGAGCAGGCCCCTTTTTTTCCTACAAAATTATTTTGAGTGAAAAATTTCCTTTCAAAACGGATCAACTCCGACTAACGCACAATGAGAAGTTTACTTATTTAGAGCCAGTTCGCATCGCATTAATCCTATATACAACATTATGTAACTATAAACATTCCCTCGGTTCCTAAGTGACAAAATGCTTATACAAATTATGAATGGGCTTAAGGGAAAAGGGTAAGTAAAAGCCTCTTTATCTGTTGATGTCGGTTGTCCGGTTTCAAACAACTTATAGGTATTCCTATTCCAAAGAATATGCGTAGTGATACCGTAAACGATACTCCAAAATAGGTATGCTGATGTACAATGGGCTTACTTACTCAAAGTATAACCAATGATAGATATTTCCCCACGCATTCAATTTGGGGACAAAGTCAACTTGTTTCATTCCTTTTATTTTCCTTTTAAGAAGGAGCCTTTCCTTTTAAAAGGTAGCCATGGGCTTATCGTTAGCCCCATGAATAAATATGGGAGGAACCTGAATGTCCTAGTCCCTAAATAGACGTTGATATTTAAAATGATCTAAGCTCTAGATGTGCCTATAGCAAGCAAGAGGTATGCGCGATTGCATCATCTTTTAAATAAAAAATAACAACATCTGGCTATAGTAGTACATAAAAATGCGTTATACTTTTCACGACGTTTGAAAATAGAACGCAATATTTATTTTGAAGTCGATTTTAGAAAATAAACATGCAAAACACAAAAATCAATTTGAAGATGATTTCATCATCGATATGGAATTTTGCTTAAACAAAGTTTAAACTGAAATACTAAACATTTTACACATTCCATAATCCATCATGTTGCCATGATTGAATTAAACTTTATCTCTTACATCCTCCATCGAATCAATTCCTCTTGTTGCTCGAATATAATCTAAGAATATTTTGGTTGCCTTTAAAAAAAAATCATATGATGAAGTACAATTTTTTGTTTCTTCTTTTTGTTATTTTGTTAATGAATAGTCAAAACATTGATTTTCTTTCACTACGATTCCCTTTCAGATCTTCAGTGTGTCCTTGTTCGAATAGATGATGAAATCTTCCTTCGTACATCTTTAAGACGTCTTTGAACTTTTGTAGAGTGGGTGAGTTTAACATCCATAATGACTTTTCCTACAGATTACTTATAAGTTTTTTATTATGATTATTATGATGGTGTTGATGATGGTGATGATAATGAAATAGTAATAGTAATAATAATAATAATAATAATAATATTAATAATAATAGTAATAATAATAATAATAATAATAATAATATTGTAATAACAATATTAACGATGATGATAATAATAATTATTAGTATTATTTTCAAAACATAATTATTATTTTAACAATGATGATAATGATGAATATATTAATTAAGAAATTATTATAATCAAAAGTGAAAATTATCATATTTCAGAGAGTCTGTCCATAGGATACCGTGACAAAAATAAAAACCATGTAAATAGAATGAAATGAAATGGAATGAAATGAAAGAAATGAAATGAAATGAAATGTCCCGTTACAATAGATTTATGATCAACATGAATTTCCGGTCGACTTCTTTATTTGTCCTTTGTCACGTATATATTCTAAATAGTTTGTTCGATACTATCATTCACAGGGACCTAAAAAAATCTCTACAGCATTTAAATCTTGCTCATCATTTGCAGAAAAGATTAACATTCCGAGTAGAGATGATGAAATCGTTCTCCTTCCATCTTATAGTCGTCTTTGCAGATCCGAATGCCTCAACTCTAACAACTAGAAAACCTTTCAACTGAGATTATACTACTTCTCATTCGTACATTATGTATTCACCAATTATCCCAGTTAGCTTTTTCTTCCTTAATCACAACACTGAGAAAGGCGTTTTCTTTTCTTACAAAAAAAGATGATGAAATTTACTCGTTGATACTTTCTTCTTGTTCAAAAACATCAAAACAAACACAACCAAAACAAATCAAAACAAGACCACCAACGAACAAAAACAAAAAACAGGATGATGCAATATCCCGATAAAAGTTGACTACCAGGAGGAGTAATGAAATGTCCGAGCTGTAGGTTCTGTTTTGGGGGAGGGGGGGGGGGGTATTTTTTAAAAGATTGTTTAAAAAGAAGAAAAAAAGGAGTTAAACTTTAAAAATTATAATGATCATAAAAGGAAAGGATTTTTTCTTTAAATTTTCTCACATGTTTTGTCTAACAAGTTATCATTATTATTCTATCCATTTACATTCTGTACTTTCAAGTTCAGAGAAACCACTCTTCCTTTTAAAGTTGATACTCTAAGACAATCCCAAATACTGAGATAATTACATAAATAGAAAGCTTTTAACCCCCATAATAACACCAAATGGTGTCCACCCGACAAAACAAGTTTAGAATAATGAATTTATTCGAGTAAACTCTACCAAAATATCGAAGTCTGAAACCCGGAAGTGCACGTAGAGTCGGGCCTCTATCCGAGACGTCACGAACGGGACTCGTGGGCTCAGTGAGAGTGAATGGCAGTGATATCCCTACGTAAATGCTATCCTGTCAAAGCTTAGATTTGTTGTTGTTAAGGAGTATATTTGATGGATTTTCTGTTTTCATTTGAATGAAGAATAACGAAGCAACATTTTCCAGTCGCTGATTTCTTTTTATATCCTCATATTCACCTATTTGGTAGATATTTAAGACGAGTTTACTGCTTAGGAATTAAAGTTAAATCGTGCATGTATGAATAGGCGAATGCATTATATTGTCATCAGATAAGGTACAGGAGCAGTTTTGTAAAACGAATAGGTCTAGAACTATGATAGTACTTATCATAGATGTGTGTGACTGCCTCAAAAAAGGATACAGTACCAGTTAAACATTTTATGTTGTAAAATATCAAACTTGAACGAGATCATGCAAGCGCGCTTCCTCTATAATATTTTGGCGAGTGATGCGGCTCTTGCATGAACGTTCGTGAAGCGAGCAGAATCGGGATGTAAGACCAAGCCGCTGCTCTAGGCGCTGCTTGCTTGTGATGGAACGTACGTGCGCTAGTTATTATGTTTATCGGCAATTGCAAGAGAATGAAAGCGACGTTGCCAGCTAAGAAAAACAACTAACAAAGACTTGCTCCTGACTACCGGTGTCAGAATTGGTAGATGAAGGATCTTCAGGGTCAAGGAAGGCGAAAGACATGGGAAAAAGGAATCGGGAGATGGGTAGACAGCTACTGTTCACTCCGTGCCTGGGCCGAGCAACACCAAAACAAAAATTACATGGTGAAAATATCGACTAATAGCACATCGTTGGCATGTACTATATGTCATAA
Organism: Strongylocentrotus droebachiensis; assembly: GCA_035222895.1. NCBI lineage: Eukaryota > Metazoa > Echinodermata > Echinoidea > Camarodonta > Strongylocentrotidae > Strongylocentrotus > Strongylocentrotus droebachiensis. The sequence goes on along the minus strand of JAVYIG010001133.1, from coordinate 247,973 downwards.
TTTTTAAAAGGGGAATTAATATTAATACTATGAAGTTCTAGGGGAAGGTAAAGAATTGTACATAGAATTATGATTTATTAGACTTTTCAGCCTTTGAAACAAAAATAAGCAGAAAATCGTATCACTCTGCACATGTTTGCTATGGAACATCCGGGTACGTGAATATACTCTTTCCCGGACGTGAGGTCATAAATAGTAGACCAGCGCCGTGACTGATTTTCTATGCAAAGAGAGGCGGATATTTTCGACATTTCAATTGAGGATTTTGAGTAGACAGAATTTTTTTGTGATATACTAAGTAATTGAAAAACTTAAAAATAACATATACTTGCCGTAGGTAAAAAATTAAGGGACATTTATTTGCTTAGAGTATCAACTTTAAGAATATATATTTCATATTTTCTTTACCATAATTTATGTTCTACAGGAAAGCTGTTCCGGAATGAAATGTCTCCCTCTGGCGGTGTAAGCTTGTTTGCGCGCTACTCACGATAGATGCACTGACCTCTACAGTGGATACATGTGGTAAGGAGGATTTTTTTTTTTTTTAAAGCACTGTGAATAATCAGTTGCGAACCCAGATTCTCTGAGGGCGCGGTGGGGGAGATATGGCACATAACCGAAAATTTCATCAGCTCATGAATCATCCTTTCTTTCTCCTTTTCATCCCATTTTCTTTTTAGGGTGGTGGGGGCACTGGTATGTCTCTTGTTCACCGGCTTTTTACCGGAATAATTCCCTTTTGTTGAGTGCGTTCTACAAACCTACCAGACTGCGTCGATTCCAACCACACCCATCATAATCAAACCCCAAATATGAACAAAATAGACTCCTCCAAATTTGAATAAACATTCCCAACGGCAGGTAAAGGTCACTCTCAGACGACAAAGAAGCCGAATTGCGTAGGTTTTATCACAATCTATCAAAACAAAATAACAGCGATTTCTCTGATATTTGTCATAAACAATGATTCATTTTATTAATTAAAAGAATGTAGATAAAAATAGCGTTCATTATGTATATGTAGGAAATGAATGAGTGCTTCGACTCTACTGGTGTGTAATGGAGTGTATAGAATGAAAATAAAGACCTTTGTACTCAGAGTGCGTAGGCGGTTCACATGTTTATTAATCATGCTATTATGACCACTGTATTTGAAGGTGAACATGGACGAAGACTAATCCACGACACCACAACACCTCTACTTTTATAATATTGGATTCAGGATATGATGCTAGGCAAAGTGCAGGGTAAAAGGAGAAGAGGATGGCAAAAATGATTGGATGAATAGATTCAATAGAAGGTGTGCCCAAATAAACAGACAAGTAATTAAGAGAGATGTGCATACTTACATAGGACAGAGTAGCATGGAGAGGGTTTGTCCATGGGCCGGGTCATCAGGAGCTGCAATACATCTTAACTTAAAGCCCCACTGCACTACTTATAGCTACTTGCGCCCTCTATGTAGCAAACAATGCCTAATCGGTGACCATTGGTCCCCCATGACCCCTTTTTCTTATGTTAATTGAGAGCTTATTTAGTGGGATAACCACCTGTCAGTGACCATGCTGGGAGGTCTAATCCATCCAGGCCAAACTAGTGCAGTGGGACTTTAAACTTCACATTATGTGTTGTGTAAGTATTATCACTATATGACATAATTTGTTATATCCTATCACTAAGTTAAATCCCAATTGTATGCGATTTCTTTCATAAAATTCTCTGTAATCAGTAAAAAGAAATCTAGTACCATTGAACTACACAGTACAATACAGACTTAGAAACACATATGGCATTTCCTTGTAATTCATACAACATATCATCTGATGGCTTATTAAACTTTTGTAATTCAAAATCGTGACAAAGCTAAATCTAAATTTATTTCGGAGAAACCCTAGGCTATGTCTAAAACGAAAAAAAGAGCCTTTACCTCATCAAGGCCACATAATATAAAGCTTATAGTGAGTGATGGTAAGATCGATTTTTACGACTGAATGCACATATTGTTCAAAGCAATCACTAGCAAAATTCAACCGGATGATCAATTGATAAGCTTTGTGTTACTGGGCCCAAGATCGCCGCTGGAGGGAGGTCACGTGGTGTGGGGGGAGGGGTGTAACCTTGCTACCCTCCTCCCCCATTCAAACATTTCTGTCGGGATATTTTTTCTTCTTCACCCTTGTCGATAATCTAAAAAATGATGATTTGAAAAGAAGATCATGTGATAAAACTTATTTGTCATTTATTTTTGTTACTTCATAGATGGGTGCTCATTACCAGGTTGGGACTCTAGCACCAGTCGAGGTTTTGGCAAGATGTGGAATGGACCACAGTCCGTATGAAATGGTATGAATAATCTACACCAACTCGACATACCACAATACAACATATACATCAAATGTACTATTAATCAACAAAAAGAGTATTAGTGATAGTCACGGCATCCCAATCCAAAGCAATCTAATGATAATAATAATAACAATTGTTTACTAGAAATATTCTCCACGATGATCCAATGCTTCATGCCTCCCCGCCACCGCCCACTGATATAGCATTCTCAAAGCATCAGCTATAGTCGTGACAACAGTTGAATTAATGAAAAATGCAGTGATTATTGGAATGTTAGCACACACACACACAATAGGCAGCGCATGCCTATAGTCGTCTTCTGAATATAAAAAAATGAGTCATCTATTTTCAATCCAGAACTCGTAGGCAATGCCCGAATCATCAGTTGAGTCGCGATAGCTCAGTCGTTAGAGCAGTGGTCTCGTGATCCGCTGACCCGGGTTCGAAACCAAGTCGATGCGCTAGTGCCCTTTGGTGAGGACCTAAAGCCGTCGGCCGTCTGGTTGCTTACTAACAAGCATTTATGCCTTTCTTAGCAGTCAAGTAAAATAACCACCACCACACAGCTTCGTTGGGAACAACTAGCCACGATCAAAACCCCTGCTGCATCAATTCAGCCTTCAATCTCTCACTTCTTGTGTATTCTATATATCACTTTTATTGGAAACTGATGTTTTGCACTACTGACGCAATTATATAGATTGAATGTAATCCTATATTTTATATTGATCACAGTTATAGGTTAATTTATTTCTCTGGAATCAACCCGTTTGATAATACAGGTAGCATCAGATATCATCTTGACGAAAATACGTTGAAGTTTGTTTATGTGAAAGAAAGGACGCACATGTACTGAATTTACCATTGCATAAAAAAATATGTTTCCTGAACATTATAAGGTCGTGCTTGAACTGTTTGAAATCATACGGCATTGTTTCATCCGAACTGGGCCATGGGTGTATGAGGCCTTGTAGCCCTAATGCCAACTCTATTTATATCAGTTTTATTAACATTTTGATTGTCATGCCCTTTTTATGTGCATTTGATAGATCAAAAAGGTATTGGCTCCTCTCCAGGCAAATTGCATGGACACCACACATCAACAATAAGACATGCCTTCGCGTGAGAACAAGACGCTACCCCCCCCCCCCCCCCCCTGTCGCCTCTTCTTTTGCACTCGGACTCAAAAGGTAAGTCCATATTTGTCACAAAGCCATCATGTCAATTTCTCCCTTTTGACCAATGAGATAGCGTCCTGTACTGATATCCCGCCTCCAAATAGTCGTCCGCGACGTAGAGGCCCTGAAACGAGCATGGATGTCTGGCTGAAAATCTAGCACAGATCCAGGGTAGCTCAGTGGGCCTGGTCGATTTTTGAAAAGAAATTTGAGCTTCTTGGATTAAACAAAATATAGGAATAAACGATAACAACCAAAATGGCAATCGATTGCATATTTTGTGATCGAATGAAGAGGTAGAGGTTTAAGATACATGAAGCTAAACCGGGGAAAACAACCCAAGTTTCTGCCGGGGGGACCATGAGGTTGTATTTAATGGGTACAACGCGGTCCTGGCTCACTTCTCCGAGTAAATCCTCTTCTTACAGACAGGGGGTAATCTTCAGATAATTTAGAGTTTATAGACGGAGCAATTTGTGGAGTCATGGAGGCATTTAACATGAACAAGTCGAGTCCAGGCTTCCGCGAGAAGCACACGGATGGACCTTGTTCAGTGACACCTAGCTTGGCCCATGTTTTGGCTGTAGTAACTGCTCTAATGCTTATCGGTACCCTTATTATTTACTCGCTCTCGACGCTGCGAGTTCACGCTGCCCTCGTAGCCGAGCTTCAGGCCGAAGTGACAGCGCTGCGAGAACGGGTTGAACGTCTCGAGGCACTCGATACAACACAAACCAAGACGAAACAGAACCAAAATCAGGATAAAAATCTGAAAAAACTTTTGATGGATTTTAGCAAAGATCAATTGAAAGGAAAGGAGATGGAAACTGCAGATGATGATAAAGATAATTCTGTTACTTTCTTGGAGAAGCTATTTGGGCATCGAGAGCTCGGTTCAGAATCTGATACACAATGGGCAACATACAGAGATAATGCAGGACCCGGTGCACTTGAACCAGAGGTACACTCTTAAAACTGAAATGCTAAATCACCATTTAAAAGGGCCGAGGAGTGACAACTCTTTCAAAATGGTAGGTTAACACTTTGAACATGCTGGATCCAACCTTTATAGTGTTGGATACAGCATGTTCAAAGTGTTAATCTACCATTTTGAAAGAGTTGTCACTCCTCGGCCCTTTTAAATGGTGATTTAGCATTTCAGTTTTAAGAGTGTACACAGTTTTGTCTTCGTCTATAATTATGTTCATCTTCATCATTTTTGTTGCAGTTTATCCACTTGTGACACCTACTTTGTGTAATTCATGATGCCTACCTTTAATAGCATTATGCTTCACACTATTTTTCATGTCCACGGTTGGTATGTAATTATTAGTGCTCTTATTGATCGTTTGCCCTTTTTTTAATGTGTAACAGCTTCCCTCTTTGAAAAGAAATCATGGTTTACAACCGCCATCATGATTATGTCACTAACATCACATATCATATCTTTCTTTTATTTTTCTGTCAGGTGTTGACTGAATACAAAAGCCATCAGATGTCTGAGGAAGAAGACGACCTCTTTTACCCGACGGATCGTTCTCATGAAACATCCCTCCGTCAGCATATCGGCAAACTTTCCACCAATCACCAGTCAGAACGCGATGACGTCGGATGGGAATCCACCAGTGGGGATCGAGCGGGAAAGCGGAGCAGACGACAGGCAGAAAACCGTGAGTCAAGGAATCGCAATCGCGATCGAAAGGCCTCGAAAGGGGCTAGTAAAAGGAACAGGGGCAATCGAGGAAGCACAAGGAGACGAGAGCAAGAGACTGAAGAAACTCCACAGCAAAATGGAGGAGGTAATTTGCATTCACTGATGACAAAGTTTTCTTTGATAAGGGAAAGAATATTGTTTTGACGTATATTCTCCACACACACAAAAAAAGAAATTTACAGACATATTTCATCTTAGGAATGTTTATTACGTTTCTTCTAAAGTATGTAAGAGAAGAATTGTGTTGATTCATCAGGGGTATAACAGCTACTTAAAGTCAATTCACATGAATTCTATTTTTAGAACATCGATTGGTAGCTTTCATGATTATTGATTATATAGATCATTGATTGACTTCATCATATTGATGAAATTTATTCCGAATGCCCTTTGAATATTTGATGCATTCATGGAAGAGAAATTAGATCTCAGTGGTTCACTTTGGTAAGAACATTTGTCATCAGTGTCTGAGAAAATATCTTCAGCTCCCCCTGCATGTGCTTCCGTCATGTAATCCGTATGTGATTTCAAGTACACTACAGGCTTCATAGATGTAAAGCTTGTAGGAATAGGTGCATGTAAATCAATATAGACCAGTTCGGACTTAGCTTTGGAACAAATGACCCTATATATCCACAAATAGTTTCCACGTGGAGACGTCCCACCTTATTCATTTTAGAATAATCACTGCCAAAGTGATGGATGTGCTTCATGGGTATCTTCTGTTTGCCTTCTTAAGAAGAAGAATTCCACATGTATTCTATAGAATGTACCGTTAGTGCTTAAAGTGAATAATGATTATATAACATTCATGAGCACGTGTCAAGTATTCGTCTCGATGGGTTTTACAATTTCGATACAAATAACATTTATCCCATGCGATGATTGTATCTACAAACGCCCTTTTGGCTCTATGTAGCGTAGCCACCAGTTAACAGGGACTTTTAGATTCTGCACGACGAGAACGTGGACTGCCCTTTTACAGCAATGTGATGTCCTTTTAAGGCACTGGCAGTGACGTCACATTGCCTTAAAAGGGCAGTCCTCGTTCTCGCCGTGCAGAATCTAAAAGTCTCTAATCACGCCGATCAAGTTTCCAACTAATCATTCGACAAATTCTCGGCCAAATATCAAAGGTTGTGAGGGATGTCTTGAGCTTTACTTACAGAAGATGCAAAGACAATTAACCAAACTAGTCTTGAGCACCACCTGTAGAAAGTGGACTTGAAATCACATCGTGTTATGTTGTTTTGTGCAGTGGTCTAACAAGCTCTAACCATCCAAGAGCAGCTCCATTTCAGTAACCCTTATATTTTGCATTCGTGATAAAAGTACCGCATTAACATTACTAGTGTCTATTACTATCGCCAAAGAACTCTCGTTAGGCAAAAGGATTGATAATAAACAATTTTTGCCAACTGTATAGAGCATTTAGCTTTAGTTTATTTTCAAGAAACAACATTCACAGTATGTTTCCAAAGGAAAATAGACTGAAGGGAAGCGAATTGATAAAACGTCCGTATCGACAAATGCGTTCGACTGTAATATTATATACTTAAGTTTGCAAGATAGGTATTTGAATAAGATATGTTTTTGTTGTTAATTTTATGCAATTAATTCTCCGTTTGATTTTCAAGCAGTAGTCTACTGCTCGAGGTGTTAGAAATAACGTGCTTGAATAAGAGATTACGTCAGGAGCATGATACTTGTATTGTACTCCACATGCCCGATCTGGGAGTATGATTGCATCATCCTTTCCCCTGACAATAGATTTGATCTTTCTAGACCACGTGTTTAGATGAGACGGTTGATTTATATAATACTTAGCCCTAAAAGGAACTGTTGGTTTGTTGCTTGTTGGGAGGGGGGGGGGGGGGGGTGGGCGCTATGACCAAACATAAGTCCAATTCAAAAAGTGAAATGTATTTCTTTCTACAGATGAGATTCGTTGTAGATATTGTAATGATGATGATCTCTTTGACATTAAGCGCTCGATGAGTGTATAAGAAAAGAGAAAATTGACAGCATATTTTATTAAACTAATGATATTTTTTTTCTCGAAAGATTCTTCTTTATGGGTAATGGCCACTTTACTATAGATTCTGCAAAAGAGAAGAATTGATTTTTCACTTTACGATATCAAGAAGACCATGCATGTGATCCTGGTACTGATATCGCTTGCGAGCTTTTGATTCATATCCATGCATGTCTGTCATATGTGGTCTTCATCTTTTCTTTTCATCATTCTGCATGTTGCTTATCCCCCTCTGATTGAAGCAAACATTCATTTTGTAATGTTGCGTTCAAGCGACGGTCAGTACCATAGGGGTGCGTCTCACTTAGTGGTATGTCATAATATAGTACAATGGCACAATGGGGTTATGTTCAAATTGGCTAAAAGAGAAGCACTGACGGAGGAAAGAACTTCAGTGAAAGTTCGAGGAATATATAATAAAGTATTATGAGTCTTTAATACCTCTCGTATACCTTTTCTGTACTAGAAATGTCATGAATTCTCAATTTTACGAAGAAAATAATCCATTCACCTTTGTTATAAATATTATTTTAAACACATATTTGTAAACACCCTTATTATGATAGAGATCTCCCAATTTGAATTGATTGAATTTTCAGAACAAGGGAAATAGAATAGGCTTCTCATAAGGTAAATCACAAAGTTGTAAATCTGTGTTTAAAAGACCACATAATTATATAAATAATCATAGGATCACCTTTTATGTATGATTGTTTGATATAAGTTACACAAAAGATTTGCAAAAATAATCACAGCATGAGCCCTAATTTCTTGCTCTATTGTTGTCAATAATTCTAAGTGAAGAGGAGGTGACCCTTTCATGACTTGAGAAGTGGTTCGTGATGCTACAGATAATCCAAATACTGTTCTAACGCATCGCACAATATTTCTATTCTGATTGAGACAATGAAATAATACCTTCTTCGCAGACGATAACTTGGTTCTTTTCATGTAGACAGTTGTTATTAATAGATGAAAGCTGCATGGCAATGGCGTCGGTACAATAGGGGAATGGTGGGGTGTAAAGAAAAAAAGAGAAAAAGCAAAATGACACACATGAGTGCTTAAATAAGAGCTCTTAGTAGTGAACTCCAGATCGCTGAACTATGTGGCTGGGAAAACGTTTCTATGGCCAGAGTATAATAATGATTAGATCAATTTATATTGCGCAGCTACTATATAATATATCTACTGCATTGTGATGAAAACACAACCCTTAATAGTGCTATATTTACAAACACACAATGAAAATATTTTTTAAAAACTATTCATGAGGTCCTGAAAACAAGTGCGTTTTCAACAAAACTTTTAAGACAGCAACAGATGAGGCTTTTGTTATGTCTAATGGTAGGTTAATCCAATGTTTTGGAGCGGCGAAACTGTGCCAGTAATGTCAAGGGCAATACATTTATATCTCCCGTAAAGAAACAGGTTGCGTAATACTTGCTATGTATTAAAATAATATTAAACACTTCTGCTTTATGAGGACTGATTATAGCCTAAACAAAAACTTACAGATATAGGATATAAACCATGTCGGGGCGAAATTGTTCATTCGTCCTGTCTTCTAAACGTTTTTCCTTTTAAACCATTTAAAGTGAAAATGAATGATTGATAGTTATCTCAAACAAACAAAAATATAATTTTGCTTCTGATTATATCCCATTTTATCCTAAATCAAAATATTCTTCCAACACGATTGCTGCACACATCAATAGCATGTCACCACTTTCACCTCGCGTGAATTAACACACCATCCGCTCGTTCCCATTATCTAATCCAGTGTTCCATTTGCATGACAAAGCTTTAAGCTGTAATAAGATAGCAAACATGCTTCATTGCAACTGATGTCTTCGTATCCACCATGGCATGTGATAATGAAGATATTCTTATCTCCATTTATCACCAGAACGAAGGCAAAGACAAAGGTGTCAGTGTCCAGATGGTATGTGACACCATAAAATACTCTCATAATATCGTTTTACTTTTTTTGATAACACACTGTTACTCATAAAGTTGGAATAAGTTTCTTATGATTTTTTTTATAGAGAAATTTTATTTCAGAACTTTACAGATCAATTTCTATGAATCTTTAGATAGACAATAAATAATAATAATAATAATATTGGATATTTATATAGCGCACATATCCACCCTGCAGGGTGCTCACAGCGCTCCAATATTACCCCGGCTCTGCTAGGCTACCGATGTCGGTGCTCACAGCATTCAAGGAATCCCTTCCTACCGGCCCCCATTTACTTCACCTGGGTGGAGTATGGCAATTGTAGATCAATGTCTTGCCAAAGGACATTAGTGCCGCGGCGGTACTCGAACCGCTGACCTTGTGATCGACAGTCCGGTGACGTATCCACTCGTCCACGACACCTAAGACCATGAAAACTTTATATATCGAGAATAAATAACATTGTCACAATCATTTCATGGAAATATTATGTAGGATGTCGAACGAATGACATTTAAAGCTGGGAGTTTGTTGATATAAAGGAAATAAATATCGCCTTAATAACGCCTTATCGGACGTGTGACCAACATGTCCGACGTAGCACTCATGACGAAGGACTATAAAAGTACACCGGTAAAATAGTCCGACGCTATTCTTGTTCAATGAGATGTATACACGTTTCCGATAGGATGTAATATGATTCTGATCACCGGACGTCTTTCCGATGTAAACCTTACATTATACATATACACTAGGGTTTCATAAGACACTACGTGACATCCAGTTTCAGACCAAAAGTTTGATGATTTGTTTACTCCGTCATTTTTTTCGATTGAATCTATTTTTAAGTTTATCTCTGAGATGCCTTATTTGACGTTTAAGAAAATTATCGATGTGTGCATGTACTTAAACACATCAGCTTTGATACACTATGTGTTGAATACGTTTTTTGATGATGCCGTTTGATCAACGGTGTCTTTCATTTTTTCAAGATCCCACATATCTCTGTCTTTATTTCTTGGTCGACTCCACGGATCTAGATAGCTAGGAGATTATTTTAGGGGGGCGAAGCGCGCTCTCTAGGGGTGGGGGGGGGGCTGGTGGATGCAGGGAGGGCGAAGCGCGGAAGCTTTGACGTTTCATTAAATTATTAGAGAAAGAAGACGATTCGTTGTACCGTTCCTGTCGACTCTTAATCCTTGTTTGATTTTTCAAAAAATAATATTTGATTAATTTGTATGAAGTGGCGTAATGAGCAAACACGTTTTTTTTTTTTTTTTTTGGGGGGGGCAGAAATCGTCCACGACCTGGTATGTTTAACAGGTGTTGACCAGCTCCCCCCCCCCCCCCCCTCCCCTTCTTGTTGTTTCGCTTTTTTAATGGCAAGCCACTCTCTCCCTTTGACATATATGTTTTTAGTTTGACTGAGGGCTGCAAGGACATCAAACTTCGTGCTTACGCTTTAGCCCTCCTACATCATGTTTATCTTAGGCATATATGAAATAAGCGTATAACTTAATTTGTTATACCTTTTCTAATTTCATGTACTGTATTGATAAATGTATCAATATTTAAATGTATCAATATTTAAATGAATCAAATATGAAATATCACATTAATGCACATGAATATGTATGTTCGAAAAGATGATAGTTAATCAGTAAATCAATTATCAGTTTCTGAATACGTACATGTGTCAAAACGGATTTGTTTATTCTCCTATTCTGACAAAAACATACGGTGAACATTTATTTGCCCATGCAGCCCCAGTTTTATGGAATAGCCTCCCCGACTCTCATAGAAACGTTAATTACATAGAAACGTTCAAGTCTGCCCTTAAATCACACTTGTTAAAGAGATAAAAGGGATTCAGTAACCTTTTTTTCTCTTTGTTTATATTTTCTGTTTCTTCCCAAGTGCATAGAGACAGTCTTATGTAATGCGTTATGCGCTATACAAGAAAGGTTAATCATTATTAGCATGAAGGGATGTAGCTATAAAGAGAACCAATTATGTTTATCTTGTAGAATATGAGTTATTCTTTCTGATAGCCGCCAAATTAGGAAATTACCATCTATAAGTACTTTTATATCAAAACTAATAGCACATACTTTTTATTTAATTTCATGTGCTAGATATCAAGCACATCGGTAACTCTTGTGGCAGAGGAGAATTATTTGCTTCGTGTCTGCGCTTTATAAATGTATAATATTATAATGATTAGTTTCAATCAGCTCTTCTTATGCGTCCTGAAATACTGTTTTGTTGGATAATGTGCATGTAAGCAGTGGCACATGTTAGTTGTAGTTTCCTTCAAGTACTGATCCGTATAATCATCCATCAAAGAACCATCTATCGATGCTTCAGTTCTCTTTCAAAATAAGATCTTGAATGCAAAAAGTGTTCAGATTGATCTGGATGTCTTAACTCGAGACTGGTGTTCAGATTGTTCTGGATGTCTTAGCTCGAGACTGGTGTTCAGATTGTTCTGGATGTCTTAGCTCGAGACTGGTGTTCAGATTGCTCTGGATGTCTTAGCTCGAGACTGGTGTTCAGATTGCTCTGGATGTCTTAGCTCGAGACTGGTGTTCAGATTGCTCTGGATGTCTTAGCTCGAGACTGGTGTTCAAATTGCTCTGGATGTCTTAGCTCGAGACTGGTGTTCAGACTGCTCTGGATGTCTTAGCTCGAGACTGGTGTTCAGATTGCTCTGGATGTCTTAGCTCGAGACTGGTGTTCAGATTGCTCTGGATGTCTTAGCTCGAGACTGGTGTTCATATTGCTCTGGATGTCTTAGCTCGAGACTGGTGTTCAGACTGCTCTGGATGTCTTAGCTCGAGACTGGTGTTCAGATTGCTCTGGATGTCTTAGCTCGAGACTGGTGTTCAGACTGCTCTGGATGTCTTAGCTCGAGACTGGTGTTCAGATTGCTCTGGATGTCTTAGCTCGAGACTGGTGTTCAGATTGCTCTGGATGTCTTAGCTGGAGACTGGTGTTCATGTTGCTCTGGATGTCTTAGCTCGAGACTGGTGTTCAGATTGCTCTGGATGTCTTAGCTCGAGACTGGTGTTCAGATTGCTCCGGATGTCTTAGCTCGAGACTGGTGTTCAGATTGCTCTAGATGTCTTAGCTCGAGACTGGTGTTCAGACTGCTCTGGATGTCTTAGCTCGAGACTGGTGTTCAGATTGTTCTGGATGTCTTAGCTCGAGACTGGTGTTCAGATTGCTCTGGATGTCTTAGCTCGAGACTGGTGTTCAGATTGCTCTGGATGTCTTAGCTCGAGACTGGTGTTCAGATTGCTCTGGATGTCTTAGCTCGAGACTGGTGGTTTCAATAAAGATCTTGAATTAAAGAAGTATTTTAATTGCTCTTATTATTCATTATTTTCTTACAGGAGAATCTCCCCCACTACCAGAGTCTGCCTATGTCCACTTCGTGGGAAACGTCAGCTCTCTAGTAGACACTCGTAAGTATAAATCAAGTAATATATTCTGATCAAACATAAATGTCAAATCATAATAACATACTCTTCATAGTCATTCTTAGTTTTTAATTAGTTTAATTAGTTTTTAACACTTTTAATGCAATAAAAAAAATACATTTCAACTGATAACTACGTATATTACGTATATATGAAGTGTATGCTCAATACCACCTCCCTTTCGCATCTCAATATTTGTGTATAGGGTAAACATATTATTTGATTTGGCAGAATTATATTCTATGATTCTAAAAGTGGTAGGTGATTCGAGATATTATATTACGACACCGTATCTTAATCTATATAAAACTAACCGACCACTACTAGAAAATAATAGCTAATTGTTCTTTCTTTTTCTTCTAATCATTATTTTGGCATGCTATCCATAATTGAGCGTCATCTTTTATTTAAATCACTTCATAAACAAGAAGCTTCCATTATATCCCTCAAACCTCGCTGGAATCCAGAAAAAGACCGTTGCACCCTTAGGAAATCAGTTCCTCCCCCCCCCCCCAAAAAAAAAATGAATAAAACTAGACACATGCTGCGCCACTTTCACTTCCCTACCCCCCCCCCCCCCCCCTTAAAAAAATATTTCTTAACAAAAATAAAATAATAATGATGATGATAATAATAATAATAATAATGATAATAATAATAATAATAAATAAATAAAATAAAAACGGGCAATTATTCCCAAAACGAGTTATCTGCGGGCAGAAGGGTAATATAATACGTACATGAGAGGAATCCCCCCAGTTCATTAGTTGTTTTAAGTTTTCATAGGGGGTTGTTGTCCGGAGGAAACGGTTCTACAATAGAAATTCCAGCCTTTAGACTCCAGTTACGAATGACATTCAATGGTTCCTTCATTACGTTTATGGTCTGTACTCATGATTCAAGAAAAAGTCCTATTTGATCTTTATACACTTGGTGTACTAGTGCGTAACTTTTGTTTTTTGTTTTCTCGTGGAGGAGGAGAGGGGTGGGGTGGTGTTGAGTCAATAAATGCATAATACATTTCGTGCTCTCCTGTTGTTACCCCCCCCCCCCTCCACCCACCCATTAATGAAAGGTAACTATATGAATACATATATAAAAAAAACTATATGGAGTAAACTGCTTCCATACTTTATATTTGTCTTTAATCTTAATAGATCCAGAAAGATTACATCCACTCTCTCCCAGGATGGTGAACATCTCTGGTATGTAAAGATATTGATGATTTAAAAACGCTAATCTCTAGCTTTTCTAACTTGAATATACCCAAATTAAGACCCGTTAAATCAACGACGGAATATATATTCTGCAACGTGACTCTGGTAAAATAATTCTTTGAAAAGGGAAAAGTGCTGGTTTATTTAGGATTTGGATGGAGGCCCTATTTATACATTAACCCGATTGCCTGCAAGGACCCAGTAGCCCCTGCATTAAGCCTATATTGGGATGCGAGAATTATGTAGTCAATAAGTTCACTCGAGGTCAGTTTGGGAAATATCACTATTAACATAGTTTCATTTTAAATCTGATTTCATTCTGGAGATTAGCCCAAATTATTTCGCTCATTTAGATACCTATCTCTACATCTCATGTTTAATATAAATGTATCACTAGATTAGAAACATATTATTAATCAATTATCCATTGATTTCTGATAAAAACATTTTATTCCAAGGAACATCGCTCATTTAGATTACGTGCTATACATTCCATGCTTAAAATTGTCATACTCTAGAATATAGAAGCATATTATCATCTATCAATTTATATGATTGATCATTAGGCATCTTATTCCAAAGTACAATACTCATTTAGATTCCTTATTATACATTCCATGCTAAACATAATCATACTCCAGAATATAGAAGCATATTTATTAATTTATATGAGTAATCATTAGGCATTTTATTCCAAAGTACAATGCTCATTTAGATTCCCTGCTATACATTCCATGCTAAACATAGTCACCCACTAGAATATATTTCATTATCTTTAACACGATATCAACTACTTTCGAAGCATCAACCTCATGCAGTGTGTCACCTATTGTAATATGCGAAGCAGTGTGTCACCTATTGTAATGTGCGAACACGATAATGACGTATTATTTAATCTGAACATAGTTTCTACGGGACATACAATTGGTTATTGAAAATACCCTTGAGTTGACTTTTCGAAAATAGTTGCGATAGCGTTCTTTTGATTTCTTTGGTCAAACACTGGATATAGAATCCTTTCATTCCAAATCACTCCACCGCCACTCATTCACATTCCTTGCTTCATATCTCATACTATTAATATTAATATTATCAGAGTCCATCGTTATTTGATTTGATTTATTTATTTCTGTTTTATTTTCTTTTTCTTTTGCATTTTTTCAAATATATAACAAACAAATATTGCAAATTTACACTTGACAAAAGAATATATGTAGAATAAAGTAAGGCTGGCTGTAACTAATCGAAAACATCAAACAGGAGGGTTGTCAAAGTAAGCAAAGCTTGATAATATGACTACCCTTAAAGGATACATAATAATACAATGTTGCAAGGTACGATATTGTAGCTTTCTTAGTGGCCAAAGTATACAGTCTTGTCGCTTTATGTACAACACTATCTGACTAATTTTCATTGCACGTCATCACATCTTAGATAACAAGATAATTTATTTAATAATAAATCATGAGAAGTTTGACCATACGTAGATATTGTGCTGACTGCAACGACCTGATTTAAAATAATTCAATTTATTGTCTATGACATGATTAGTATCATTTGATTTTTGATTTGATTTTGGTTTTATTTTCTTCTGCATTCATGTAAGCACACAGTCGATAACAATAATGATATAACGTAAAATAAGTATTTTTCTGACAATGAATCATAAATAAGCAAATAATTATTAATAACAATTATTTTCAGAAACGAAATGATAAACTGTCATAAATACTAAATTTCCTCAAACATTATACAATTATTTGCGAAAGAAGGACTGTCATTGTTAGCAGATTGCTTGATAATACGACAGCCCCAAACAAAACTCATGTAATAGATTAACACATTTATTAAGCAGAACGGATAGGTAATTGAAAATACAAACTTTGATGATTACAGAGGGACAGTTTTAAAAGATGTTCTCAACTGTCTGAACAGTTTCGTGTAGTAGCTGTTTTGCATGTTTTCAGCAAATATTGTATATCAATTAGTTCTTTACAGATTATTATTTTCTTTGAATAGGATCATATACTGACAATCAATGTTGAATGTCAGAAGCTTGAACTATCAGAGAATCTGGACCTGCGGATGTTAAAGTTTTCATAAGCACACATTTGAGACGGTATAACAGTCGACCAACAGTCCTTTTCAGGACTACACTCCTCCAAGACTACACCAACAGTCCTTTTCAGGACTACACCGCTTCTGTACCTGTTATCAATTTAAATCATTATCTCAAACAAAATACTCGTCCTCCGACCCTGAAAGGTATATTATTTCCAAACTCTTTCACAGAGAATCTGTTAAGTGACTGGGGTTACGCGACATGGACTCTTGCTCGTCAGAAAGAGAAGTTTGTATTAAACAATGGCGTCGTCACGGTCAAAGAGGCTGGAATATACTTCATCTACAGCCAGGTAAATATAAATATCTTCATACTGAAGGAATGTTTCAGCTTCAGCTTCAGCTTTTATTTTCATTCCCGAAAGAACAATCATCATAAAATATTATCAAATCGAAGCGTATACATTAATATAATGCATTTTGCAATCATTAGTCGAATCGCAAATGTAAGCTCAGTTTAGAGGAAAACTGTAAAAATGGAGGGATTGTGAAGCAGGGCTTGTGGAATTTCGATCCTCAAATAATAAAAGTTATGAATTTATAGTTATAAATGTTAGATGATTAAAAGGATTTTAGTTTGCTCTTTTCATCAATGATTCGGACTTGTTTTTTCAGAGTCGATGTAAATTATGAAGCACATGTGTATTGCATTTCTAATCCAATCCAATAAAATTAAGATAGTAAAAACTCTTCAAAACACTATCTTACTATGATTTTCAAAGGGCTCTTGCAGTTCAGTCCTTCATACCTAATTGTGTTCCACAATGTATAAGAACCGCCTAAACAATTATTAATACGCTTAGAAAAACACCAGTTGAGCAACTATAAATTTATTACAATCCATGCTCTACCGAAATAAGTGGGAATATTGAACTGGTGCACAGTATAACAGTCTTCGTTATTTTACAATCCGGTTTACCTAATGATTACGAGGCCAAAAAGAAAACTATACGTGTACTTTCGATCTGATGTGTATTTAATCTCGTCGACAAAATGGGCTAGTGAACCCTCTTTTTTTAATGTCAATCTGGCGAAAGCATAAGTACATTGATATTTAACAAAGATATATCACCAGAAACAGATTATTCAATCTTTTTTTTTTTAACTGTAAGTTCCCTGTAAGTTAGCGAGAGCGTAAAAACATTAGTTCAACAAAATACAGAGATAGAAGTGAAACAAGTCAGTCAGAACTTATCATCTTTGAACTTTAACAGGGCATGAACAATTAGATTCAAAACAGTTATTTCACCTTCGATAAACATCAATGTGGTATGTATGAATTTGTACCATTGTTAAATGCAGGGGCGGTAGCAAATGACACTGAGAAATGAGAATACCATAACAATCAAACAAAATACTTGATAGTCTGCTGTGGTTTGATGAGTCATTATACTGATCAGACAAAGACAAAAGAGATCAGAATATGCAGAATAATAGAACAGAAAATTGAAGATCTATCAATCTACTTTCATTTCTATTCACAATCGTTTATTTTTAACTTCTAAATTAGTATTATGTGAATACTTAAGTTCATAAGTTCATAAGTTAAGTTCATTTTATTTCCATTTCTCGTATAAAAAAAATTTAACAATAAATTTTACATATAAGCCAATATATAAATATAAATAATACAAAGAATATGGAGGAGCCAGCAGAGGCCATTGGCCTTTCAAAGGCTGGGCCCCAGTGTCCTCAAATAATAATACAAGTAAAGAGAAAAGAAACAATGGGTAGTAAATAAATAAACAAATGAGTACAGGCTAATTAAATTAAACATACGATAGGAATTCCTTGATTAAATAGTTCTTGTATTTATGTTTAAATGAGGCAATACTTCATATTTTAATTGGGACTACTGATCATTTTAGCATTATTCTGCTGAAAATTACTGCCGATAAAGGGCTCAAACTTCCATTATCGAATAGTTCAGCGATGGTAATGGCTCCAGAATCAATTTTCTGACAGGAACTCACTTTGTTGTTATGATTTTGATGATTTTTTTCTCGAAAATATGACAGAAAAATGACATACCCTTTCTTGTTTGTGAGGTCATAAACAAAACAAAATTATAATTGTCTACTGATTTGTATCTTGTTATGAAAGCGATTGTTATATTGACAAACGTTTTTTGTTGTTGGAATTATTTATAATGATTCGTGTCAATAACTCCATTTGTAATCCTATATGGATATCAGTAAGATGAAAAGTGACATAGAGCAAAAGTTAGGGAACATTTCAAAGAAAGAAAGTGACCCAAAAAATATACTCAACATATACAGGGCGTCGTGGAAAACCACCAAATTTGTGATATGTGCCACCCTGTATAAATATCAGAAATAAATAAATAATAAATAAATACTAAATACATTATCTTTTAGAATAAAAACACCTATTCCTAATTATAATAGTAGCAATCCTTAGGACTTTATCTGTTTCGTCTTCCACAGGTACAATTTTTCGACGATGATCGTTACACGGGGCACGCCATTACGATCAACGAACAACCGACATTTAAGTGCGCCGAAAGTCCGCCGCTGCGTCCTCGCAACATGCATACCTGTTACGTGGGTGGACTAGCCTACCTTCATCGAGATTCACGGGTAGCTGTCCACCTGGCTTTCTCTCAACGATGGGTCAATATGCACAGTGACAGCGCATACTTCGGCATGTATAAGGCCGCCAGTTTTTCATAGGAACAGTGATGTATTACTGAAATGGGATTATGTTTCGGTTCTGAGAAATTACCTTACTCTGTCGTTTTGTTTAACAAGGAATCAAACCAAATGAAAATGATGGTCTAGGGCGAAAGACCACAGTAAAAATTATAATAAATAAATATTTGAAATATAATAATTTGCACAAACCGTCATTAATGACAGACATTTGCAATGAATATTTTTTTTCTTCTATTTGCTCTATGAATTCCGAATTGAAAGTGTCCCTAAATAAAATCAGATTTTTTGAATTTGTATTCAAACACAAACCATCATTAATAACTGAGAAAAAACTTCTGTAATAGTCTGCATTTATTCGCTCTATAAAAATGAATATGTCCAACGATTATGAGGCAATTCGGATTTAGAGAAACAAAATGATCCAAGATCATTTTTTTTTACATTATCTTTACCGCAATACATTTAATTGAGCCACGACATAGGAAATGGATGATGTATGTTTTACTTATAAAGGTACAAGTAAACATCACAACGTGAAAGCAATGTGAATATGATACAATCAACAATATTAAAAAGAATTGGGTACAAATTTGCCCAGCACGAGATTAGTTATGTATTCAACCAACTTTTGGAATTTTTTTTTCTAAACTTGAAGAATAAATTGTCCAATTAGAGTTGAATATTACTTTACAATGGGCAAAATATTGAATGCCCATTGCAAAGTCGGATGCATATCCTGATGGCAAATTTACTGGGCATTTTTAAGAATTAAATAATACTGATATACACCTTAAAACATCCCCGATTATCCTCTGTTAGCGACTGTTGGAAACATTGTCGCTTTGATTATCTTATAACATTTGACTACACCTTCAGTATAAGGATTCAAATCGCATTATCCTGCAAAACGAGATAATAAACTTGAATGTTTTGACCATCAAAATGTTTCTGATAAGCAAAATCTAGTAAAAATCTTCCCCGTATACACCCGAACCTCCTAGAACCCCCTGTTCGACCTCCAGCGCCGCCCGCAGTTTCCCCGTATCAATTGAAGAGGATTCGGTCAAACTGGATAGACCACGGGTGATAGCAGCGTACAGAATGGATATAACATGTGTGTGTATTACATAGAATAATCGTAACAATAAAAGTAATTGTGCCAAAATCTGACGTATCTATCCTTTTCAGTGAAAAAAAAAAACAGGTAGTCATTATCTGTTACTAAAACGGCAAGAGGGACTCATAAGAAATGCATTGGGTCCAGTTTTTAGTCACCAACTTAACATTAATTTTTGTTCAAAGGATTTTCAGTTTAAACCTTATACCCTAATACGAACGGGAACTATCCCACTAATCTGTTTTATCTAAAATTGTCAAAATGTTGGGTAAAATCGCCCAGCATGAGGGTAATTGTAATTATGTCTATCAATTTGGGGGCGATGTTCTTGCTCAACAAGGGTAACATTTTACCCTACCATGCTCATCTTTTACTTCAAATTTACAACAAATTGCTCTCACGTTGGTCGCCTTTTAACCCCAATATTTTGTTTACAGTGAATTGTTGTAATTGTGCACATCCATATGACTGGAGATTCACCATACTGATCATGAGGTCTACTTTATTCAGAATAATTAAACATTAATGTTAAGCGATTTATGTTTTTTTAAGTTATATTGCTGTGATCATGCTTTCATTTTGTCAAAATGATTATTTCAGAAATCAGGTTGCTTGAGCTACTTGTGATGGTATCCTTTTGGTCAAGAAGCTGTTTCGAAAGGTTAAGTTAGGGAAAAAACAATTATGTAACCTTAAACATAAACATGGTACATGACGTCACATTTTCTTTCAAGTATATTGTCTTGAGTGACATACATTATAGTGCGTATGGCCCAGGAAGAAAATAATCAGGAAAAAAATGCAGTAGCGCATAATAAATACAGAAACAAAATTCACACAACTTTGATCATTATAAAACTATTTTAGCGTATCCGGTATCATAACGAGTTGTAAAGTAGTCTATTTGTTTGCACATGCTGCAGGTCGATTAAGGTTTTACTCTGCCTGATGATTAAGAAACCATGAAATTGCAAATATCTAATGTAAGAGACATAGTGACATAGTATATGTCAATTTGGTGTTTAATACAAAATAATTTGTAAAAGGCGTTCATGTTTGTTACTTTTCTGATTGTAAAATAGCTACGTAGAATATATACAGTTAACGGTTAAATTATTCTTACACTTACCAAGTTTTTAAAATTTTGTTTAAGTATTTGAAAAATTGGTTTGTCTCGATTTATGTTTCTTGAGAATGTGACATAATTATTAAAGCTTACATCTAAAAAGGGGTGCATAATTTATTTGTTAACTGTAGATAGGGCCTACCTCATTTTTTTGAATTTGTCTTCCTTTCTGACATTTCATTTCGTTTTCTTAAAGGCCCACTGCACTACTTGTAGCTACTTGCGCCCTCTTACAACAAACAATGCCTAATCGGTGACCATTGGTCCCCCATGATCCTCTTTTTCTTATGTTTACTGAGAGCTGAGTTGATGAGATAACCACATGTCCAGTGACCTTGCAGGGCGCTCTAATCCCTCCTGTAAACTATGGCAGATAAGCTTTAAAATAATCACCATGATCTCATTTGTTATTTCTATCAATAAGCTTGTCAGAATCTTCGTGTATTTCAATGTTTAGTTGTTTTTACTCTGCACCTGATTTTGTATTTGTAAATAAATAACACAAAATTAATGTTGAAATGACGAATATCATTTTAAGATTTGAAGTCGAGTAGCTTCAGTACTTTGTCAAAACTGTGTATTTTTGTAAATAGTATCGTTGTATATTTTTGTAAAAACTACCATTTATACACTGTAGTACTAAGCCTATCACTTTTGTTGCTTTTATACGAGTAGCACTTCATCATTTTACCATTGTTTACCTTGATGTACAGAGAATATTCCCTAAGTATTTGATTACTTGGTGTTACTTTAAAACTTGTAATTCAGTCATACTATACTAAATTGGGACTAGTGTATATCAAAACCATTGTACTTCTATTTGTATGCAACGTTTAACTCAAAAATAGAAGGAAATTACATGGTTACAAAGGGGATAACTTTGTTATGTATTTAAATGTGAAAATAGTGTTATAGCCATGGTAATACGTGGGCCTGCCCTTATAAGCAATTCGCTTCTTTGTGGTCCTGACCATATATTTGCTTTGTATTTTGTATGTTTTATGTATTCTATTTTCTGTTGTATGTTTTGCTTTTACATGTATATGGTCTAATAAATTCAATTCAATCATGTGTACATAGAATGTAGTACAAAAATTAATTTTTCGATGCAAACTTTGCAATTTAAGCAGCTTTTCATTTCTGTATACATTAATATGATACAATATGCATGATGTAAAAATTATAATTCTGACACGATAGCGTGTAATAGAAGAGACAAAAAGAATATTTGAAATTACTAGTAGTGAATGTTAATGTTTATTGTCATTAGTTTTACTCACAGGATATCACGTTGTGTATAGCAATCGTTGAGGCTAAACAAATAAATGTTGATTACTTTTTTTGGTAAAAGAGATTAAACGTTTATAGTGTTCCTTCATCATCGCTTTTATGTTTTAAGTTTTGTGTGTTTTATGAAAAGGGAACATCAATACATCGGAAAATATTCTCAAACTTTCAATAGCTGAATATAAAATTAATATCAAAAGGACTGAGAACGACAGCGTTTTCAAAATGGCAGATTAATACTTTTAACTTGCTGATTTAAACCTACATAATATATCATATACAAAATATACATGAAGCATTGTCAACGCGATTGCACAAAATGTTACATTATGACTGATATTTCCACATTATCCACGCATTAGATTGATGGCTTCCTCTTCTCACACAACCATCTAGCTGAGGATGAAATATGATCAGATAAGATCAATCATTCTATACATCTTAAATTCCTTTAATATGAATAATGATCTCCAGGTATAAACCTCACAAAGACATGTGTGTCATGCACACTTATCGTAATGAATACACAGGAGAGCTATCTTTCCCTTCGTTGTTACGACTTGAAATGAAATAAATCTTTTCTTTTTATCTGAAAAGAATTAATTACTTCCGAGGAAATAAATCTGAATAAGACTCACAAGTAAAGGCTTGATCCAACAAACCATTGTCTGTTCTAAGATATAATCCAGTATCAATCTGTGTCGTTGTTAGCTGACTTCTAGAGCTCAAATCCTTTTCCGCTTCATCTGTTGGTGTCTGTCAGAGTTTTAAAACCACAAATTCATCTTTTGTAAAACTCTTCAGCAAATTATCATATGTTACTATTTGTGTAGTGTTTCGAAGAAAAGCTTCTCTCATTGAAATAAGTTATGAGTCATGCCATCGTAATCTACGCTTAAGGTCCGGTTTCTTATTAAAAACCCTCGAAGGGGGAAAACCAAAATGATGTGCTCTAATTCAACACCTTCAATTCAAATATAGGCCCATTCAGTAGAACTTAACCCATAACATACTAGAACCAATTGGCCCCTGTATAAAGCCTATGAGAATGAATGAATCCGGTAATCAGCGGGTTCATTTTGGAAGCAATTTGGTGTTGCAGGAATGAAAGCTATTCCCCAAGTTTTATACCGATAATGTACCAAGACAAGCTTTTCTCCGTTTCGAAACGAAATTAATAATCTTACGCTTGTATGACTATTAGTTGTGTTTAAGAAAAGAATTATAAATAAATTGATATCTATATTATGTTCGTTAAACCTGTATTGAAAAGAAATGACAGGAAACCTGTTTAATGGTCCTTAGAAGTGTAGAAACAAATATACTTCTTCAAACTTAATAAAACCTAAATAGAATAAATAGATTATATTTATCGATGTATTTAAGGATCTTCAAAACTAAATAATGTTATTCTTTTCATCAATTCTTCCAAACTGTAAACAACTGTTTCTTTGCTTTTCCTCCTACTTCAACCCAAATCGACATGATGTCAGGGTATTTAAATTTAATGATACTTAGAATTTTAAATACGATCGCAAAGATTTTCAAAAAATGAACCTCAGTCATTTTAAATTGCCGAAGATGATTGGCAGAAGATGCAATTGAGTATTATACTGGAATTGAGGTGATTTCTCGAGAGTCTTTGTCATCGGGTTGTTAATCTATAAGCAGCAATAGAAGCCTTCTTCTTGATAAAATTTTCCCCACCTCTATAAGAAAGAGAGAGAGAGAGAGAGAGAGAGGGGGGGAGAGAGAGAGAGATAGAGAGAGAGAGAGAGAGAGAGAGAGAGAGAGAGAGAGAGATAGAGAGAGATACTAGTCAGTGTGTAAAGGTTGTAAAGATAAATTTCTGATAAAGTTTGTGAATGTTAGACCACTTTCATTTAGTCTACAGATAAAATCAGGCGCGGATCCAGGAATTTCTTACCGGGGGGGCACACGGGGGGGGGGGGGGGCACCGTGTGGGAAAGAGAACATATATATATATTTTTTTTAGTCCCGAAAAAATCGCAACGACTCAGCCAGCCGCTGAATAAGCGGGGGGGGGGGGGGGGGGGGTAAGCGTACACTTTTAAAAAATTTTTTTAGTCCCGAAAAAATCGCAACGACTCAGCCAGCCGCTGAATAAGCGGGGGGGGGGGGGGGGGGGGGGGGGGGGTAAGAGGACACTTTTTTTTTTTTGGGGTCACGAAATTTTTTTAATTTGACATTTTGCTTCGTTGGAGGGGGGCGGGTAAGGTCACCTTTTTAGGTCAGCCATTGGCAATTTTTTTTTTTTTTATAAAAAAAAATAAAAAAAAATAAAAAAATGTTTAGCCGGGGGGGCACGCCCCTTTTTTTCGGTATATTTTGGGCGAATTTAGGGCTGATTTTAACATATTTTTTTTGGCCGGGGGGGCACGTGCCCCCTGTGCCCCCCCCCTGGATCCGCCACTGAAAATGATAACATCCGCAAATCATGTTGCGATGAGGGATGGTATATTATTCTAATGAGGTAAACCACCGTTTGTTTATTTGTTGTTGTTTTTAAAATCTTTTTGAACGGTGGGGATTTAAGGAACGAAGACTTGATCGTTCTATTATATTTCAACCTGCCCACTTCGTGATCTTGTAACTCGACATACTGGAGGGGTGATTTTATTTGTTTACCCAAATGTATTTTGTTCACAGGAGTGGGAGAAGGCTGACACCACCCATACCTGAACCCTACATCCATTTTTTCTTCTCATTTCTCTTCCCTCCCCTCCTCTTATTATGGGGCGTTTTGCCTACCCTCCATGAGGCGAGTTGGCTCAATCGGTAAAGCGTATGTCTGTCAGTTCAAATATCGTGCACAATATTCGAATCCAATCCAGGTGGATGATAGAAGCCTGCGTTGTGTGTTAACGTTCCCGTCCCGCGTTTCATATATACGCAGGCTTTGTAACAGTAGGGGTTCTAGGACACCTACCCCCTGGACATCCACCCCCGGATAACCACCCCCTAGGGCAACTACCCCGAGACAACTACCCCGAGACAACTAACCCCAACGATAACCACCCTCTAGGCCTACTACCCCCGGACAACTACCCCCAGTAAACTACCCCCTAGGGCAACTACTCTCTAGGACAACTACCCCCGGGACAACTACCGCCCGGACAACTACCCCAGACAACTACCCCTAGGACAACTACCCCCTAGGACAACTACCCCCGGACATCTTCCCCCGGACAACTACCCCTCGGACAACTACCCCGGACAATTCGGGGGCTACTTTTCAACCTTGCTTATATGAAAATAACACTCTTTAATTTGTTTTGCATTGAACTCTATGCAAATTTGGGGGGCTCTTTTAATGACTTTCTGGGGCTCTTTTTGGCATTTCGGGGGCTAATTCGCCCCGAGCCCCCGTATATTTGTTCACTGCTCCCCCCGGACAACTATGCCCTACGACAACCATCCTCTAGGACAACTGCTCCCTGGACAACTATCCTAGGGGTAGTTGTCCGGGGGTAGTAGCCAATATCCGATATGCCTCGGGCTTTATGGCAAGTGTACTAATCGCGATACGCCCACGCCAATGTCTGTCTCCATAGTACACTTGCCTTAAATTAAAGCCCGACGCATATCGGATACGCTAGGGGGTAGTTGTCCGGGGTTGTTATCCTAGGTGGTAGTCGTCCTAGAGGGTGGTTGCCCTAGGGGCTAGTTGTCCTAGGAGGTAGTTGTCCTAGGGGGTAGTTGACTGGGGTGGTTATCCGGGGGTGGATGTCCAGGGCGTAGGTGTCTGGATACGAAAAGTAGGCGGTCATCCCGACAGCACACGGACCGGCATTGTCGAAAAGATTTTTCCTTTTTTCACTAGGCCTTATAAACCGACAGCCCATAAGATTGGAACAAAACAAGCTACAAAAAAAAAGGAAACTTCCAAAAAGTTCACTAGAACAACAAACCACAAGACCGATAAGAACAAATATAAACACACGTGAAGAAAAAGTGTCTGATCCCACGGTTAACTGTCGGTCTCACTGACTGTCGGTCTAATGGAAGTGGCTAAAAGACGACCTGAGACCGACATCGTGGGTCTCATCATGGTGTATAACATCGCAAAGTCGGCGGGTGATAAAACAATAAGACGTGAAAATATACGTAGCTGTTAACATAGTATTTTGTATATTTATATCCCTCACGTTTGTCAATATTTTTTATCAACAGTTTATACGATGGAATCAGGTAAAATAACAGGTCAAAGTGAGCAAACGATTTATTTTTTGAGAAGTTCGCATATCATTATCAGATCCAAATTATGTGTTTTCTATATCTAATATTTGAACTGCAAATCGCAAGCGGAATAGCATGTTTCGTTATCATAGATATATATTTGGGGAATAAATCAGTCATTGCATGACCCTTGCATAGACTGCTCTCATGATACATTGACGTTACACACAATACATCTGTGGGAATACCAACATGTGTAACAGGTCATGGATTTATTTCTTACTTCAAAACGCGAGCTAGGCAGATGTTCGTGATCTGCGCATGCGCTGGGGAATCCCAGTATTATTTTTGTCTACCAGGCCAGCCTTGTGTACACCGGCGGGGGTTCAGGTTAGATGGCATTGTTATTTTGGGAAATAGAATTCATGTTTTTCCTGTATACCATACGCCTATTAAGAACTTTGTGAGCTTATATACCTGCAGTAATTCTTGTTGCGTTTGTATTCCCTTCGAGGTTAAAACATTCTTTCTTCTCCATTTTAATGAGCTGTGCTTTAGATGAAAGATATATACATGTATATTCTGCTATCTCATTCCGTCTTATTCTTTTTCCCCTCCTCTCTCTCTCTCTCTCTCTCTCTCTCTCTCTCTCTCTCTCATTCTCTACCCCTTTACTCTAACTCTCTCTCCCCATCCACCCTCTCAATATGTCTGCTGTTCTCTGCCCTTCCCCCTAACCCTGTTTCTCTCTCTCTCTCTCTCCCCCCTTCCCTCTCTCTCTCTCTCTCTCTCTGCCTCTCTATATCTCTCTCTCTCTCTCTCTCTGCTATTATATATCTATCTATCTATATATCAAATCTCTATTCTTCTATCGACGTTAATATCATCTTATTTTAAAACGTTGACTCTTGACCTTCTAACCCGACATTCGACCTCCATTGAACTCTACATGTAAGTTTAAGCTTATCTAAATCTTAGTCTCTAGTGGTTCTCAATATTACTCTAGAATGTTGAAATAGGAAGGTAAAGGGGGAGGGGGAGGCGATGCAAGTCAAGAGCAGTCATCGCCCTACAAATGACAAATTTTCCAATAATTTCTACCAAAAAAACTATTCACGTCACGATACGGAAAACGTGCCCGCTCCGCCCTCGCCGACTGGTCCTGCGTCTATTTCCTGTGTGTGTTTACTCGGCTAATCTCTTATTACCCAATTATGTTTGATATGATCAAAAGGTCAAATTAGATCAATAGTGGGATAAACCATGAACCTGTATCATTACTCCGTGGTTTTCCCCAAGAAGTATCAGATCTTTCAGTTTAAGTTGATTTATGTTCTGTCCTATTAAAGGGAATGATTATGTGTATGTGTGCAGTACACCAAGTACGAGCCCAAAATTTTTGTCCCATAAATCTAAGATTTTAATATATCAGGTCACCGTAGGCCTATTAACTTAATAACCTTATCAAAAGCTTAGATAGGTTGATATGAGGTGAAGTGAGACATTCAATTTTAAGTTGTGTACCGGACTCCACAATATATTCGGTTACGCACTGGAAACCATAATTATAGCCACGCATCTTGCATGGACTTCATCACAAATTCTAAGGGGCAACAATGGACAGTTAAAGTCATCAGTATCCTCCCTATCATTAGAAGTCTTTGAATCTATATTGGTATTCTGATATAAGGCGGTGTACATGGCGTTTTAATGTTGGAAACACGTAAAACGGTTTGAGCACGTGTACTAACGATACAAATATGCTCTAGAAAAAATATTTACATTCACGACATGAACAGATTTTACACAATGAATGAAGGAAAAGATAATCAATGGTAGGGTAATCAAACATTTAGTTTGTAGGGCTCCAAACGTTCTTACCAAAAGTAATTTTTTTGAAGAAAAAAAAAGAGAGAAAACGTATTTGAATCATTGCTAACTTGCGGCGATGCTTTATGTAAAAGAAAAGCAGTAAAGATAAACAGAGGTTCTATAAATAGAAGGAGAACAATTTTTTTTTTTTTTAAAGCTTTTTTGCCTTTATTCAGATCTTCATAATTATACAAAATGATGAATAGGAACACAACTGTTCTTACAGTATAAACATACATGTAGTACATTGTCTCATACATTATAAACACAGACATATTTAAAAAATATTTTCCATAAGTATCCAAACTAATATAGTACACATTCAAACAAGTGTACAGCATGTGCCCCAATTCCTTTAAAAAAAGGAGAAGGTGACGGTAATACTTGAATACAACATTATAAAAAGGAACAATTTTTACAACATAATATGCAAATTAATTAGTTCAATATAAATTAAGCAATCTGAACAAAGATTTTCTTTTATAAACAAAAAGTATAAGGTGAAGGTGCTGCTTCATAACCCATGACAAAATATGTTATATTTACATATACTAATACGGTGCATTTTTCATGCTAACTATATAAGGGTCTTGTATCAGTGGAGGTCTGTAACTATACCGTTATTTAAAAAATATATAAATATAAAATATAAAAAAACAAACAAACACGATAGCAGATAAATGTTCGGATCGATGGGAAAGTGAGTGAGTGAACAGGAAACAGGAATTACAATATATATACAATCAGTTCCCCTGTCTTAAGGGGTAAAATTTTCCCATTTTTGATAATGTATTGGCAGTTTGTCCTTTAATTTTGCTTTTTCATGTTCAACTTTTTTTGAGTTCTCTACAGCCTTACATATTTCTTTACTAGTTGGGAACTTTCCATTTTTACGATTACTGTAAATCATATATTTGACCATAATCAATACATGATTTAACAATATATTATCTTTCATATTTTTTCTGAAACCAAGCAACACATCAATCCATTGCATATTAAGAAACTGAAACATCTTTAAACTGTTTCCCATCTCATTCCATATTCTGGTCCCTTCAGAACATTCAAAGAAGATATGACGATAGGTTTCTACTTCTTTTCTACAAAAGGAACATAAATTTGACCGTATTAAACCAAAAAGATACAATTTATCATTACAAAATATGATGTTATGTAAAAGTTTATACTGAAATTCCCTTAACTTCCCATCTAGAGTGGAAAATCTGGGGATTGAGAAACATGTTGTAGTTTCCGACTTATCTAGATTTAAAGCTATTACCTCTGGATGTTTAAAAGCAAATGCATCTTGTATTATAGCAATAAAAATGTTATAGAGCATTTTGGAAGAGACAGACTCAAAAGAATATACTGTTTTGTTAATGATAAAGTTAATGTTGGAAAGATCAACAGTGTCATTAAGAGTATCATCTCTCCCTCTGCAAATCCTCTTAATCTTCCAGGCAGCTGGCAATTTGGTGTATAGATCATTAAGCAAAAACAGATCGTCTACATTAAGACCTTTCCTTATGAAATAGTCCCCTGATCTCATATCACCTTCTGCGTCGGTCAAATGTTTAACTTGAAAAATGTTCACATGAAATAATTTTGCATTAAAAGCCTTCGCTATATTGGAATGTCGCCCTCTCTCGCGTTGATCGATCTACATTGTTACATGTGTACACTTGATACAGATTTAGTTTAGGTTAATCGAAAAAGAGAAGAAAGATACGTTTATTCTTTATGCAGTATACTTTCTCAACAAATGTAAGTCAAATACAATGGTTCGTTTTCAGTGAAATAAGAGTTGGCAATTATTTCTTTAAATTATTAATCTCATTATATTAGCCTTAAATGCATAATTTACATACTTGCAGATTACATTAACTAAAAACGAGCAACATTTTTAAAGTAAGCTCAATAAATGCTTTAGTATGTCTCCTAATGTATACTTCTTGACAACTAAGGATAACAAACAAATACTTAGTATCCCCCTATTGTTGGTGTTTTAGTGAACAGGTATATACTCACAAAGCAACTAATTTTATGGTTGTATACAGCTGATTTAATCATAAGAACTGAGAGGAAGTACTCCATTCAAAACATCATACATGCGACATATCCTGCGTGACTAGCTATCGTAAATATTCTGGGTAAAGTTAAAGGTCTACAAGGGGCCAGTGCTTAACTTCAATTAAACTCAGAATGGTAAATCATTTTTCTTTTGTATTCTCCCACGTGATTTCATATTCTATGAATTGTAAATTTGTTGTTGAATGGAAGGGAGCTGGTAGGGAAAATCCCTTTTCTCCCCCTGATTGTTTACCTTTTTATATGTCATCATTTCATCTATTATTTATCTTTTCCCGCCATTTCTCTCTTCAATAAGAACTTTGCAACGACAAGTTTGTTTTTTTGTCTAGCGGAAGCAAAGTTTATTGAACACGCGTCATCCGAAGCTAAACGAGACGAGTCCGAACAGTTAATAATTGTGATAACAATAATAATAGTAAGAATAATAATGAAAATAATATTAATAATATTATTAAATCCTTATCAGCATAAATACCGTTCTTCCTGAGGCCCCTTAAATTATTAAATACCCCAGTAATTAACACGTGGGTGGAGGGTGGCAAAATAATGTGGAATAATGTCTTGCCATAGGATATTAGTGCCGGGCGGGACTCGAACCTCAACTCTTGGATTGAGAGTTGAGTGAATGAACCACCGAACCACCTCCACTAAACACTTTAACAGTAAACCCCAAATAGCGACCGTTGGATAATACCACATCGCCATCGCTCTGGTAAACTATTCTAAGGCGCAGAGGGAGATTATTATCCTGGCTTTAGCACGGCCGCCATTACGGCGCTCCAGCATTTCAAGGAATAAATTCCTGCCAGGTACCCATTTACATCACCTGGGTTGAGTGTGGCAAATGTAGATCAATGTCTTGCCAGAGGACTTTAGTGCCGCGGCGGGGCTCGAACAGCGGACCTTGTGATCCACAGTCCGGTGACGTATCCACTCGACCACGACACCTCTAGATGAGAGTCAAGTGAATGAACAACCATCAGGGGGATGTTTCACAAAACTTGTCATCAGTGACAAATGACAGTTTGTGTTATAAGCTACTGAAATCCTTGCTTCTGATTGGTTATCAACAGATTTGTCACTGATTTATGTCATTTGTCATTGAAAAAAGGCTTTATGAAACGGGTCCCAGGTGTATAACACGACACCTCTACATGATTATTACATAGCGATGCTCCCAATATAGATCTTAGGTACAAGTTTTTCAAAAGACCCAAAAAACAATAATGTTAAGAAATTACTAAGTTGATGATCTCCCTTCCAACACAAAAATAATCCCCATGTGAGATATTCTCTTTTTATGCTGACATAATAGTCTCTCAGAGATATTAGTAATATTCTGTTCAAAGCACATATCACATTATGATAAATAATATCCCTATTTAAGGACTTTGAATATTATTATATTCAAGGAATAAAACATATCAGGGATTCACTTACTACACCCGGGTCTAGTGTAGCAAATGTAGATTAATGACTTCTCAAAGGACGTTAGTGTGGTGGTAGGGATTCGAACACTATACCTTCTGATCTACTGTTACGCGACTAATCTTCTAAACCACAGCACCTCAACACTCCCCTCGCCCTATCGTCGTCCTTCCCTCAATTTCCTTTCTCGTTAAACATGTTAAATATGTTCATCTAGAAGAAATAATTAATGAGCCTCCCAACCAGCTTTTTTGTTGTTCTATTATTGTTGATTTAAAGCCACATCGTAGTCAGTCAGTTTACATGTGTATTGCATCATAATTCGCTGACACCAACTTTGGTTGAATTGACAATTCAATGTGTACATAGGTCTATTAAGCGGCGAAACCGATGTCTAGCCACAAAGTACTCCAGTTTTCCCTCATATCTCGAGGGTGAGGAAAGTTTTTACTATGGTGATAATTTATTATGGTTCAGGGTAAAGTGTACTACACAATATCCGTTGGTCGTAAACGTGAAGTCCACTCATAGTGACTGACAACACCTGATATTAGGTAAACACTCGAACAGTGTCGAATTCCCCCATGAGAACGCAAAAACTATGAGCCTTTAAAAACACGCCCCCTTCTCAAAAATTGAAAGCGATAAATTTACAGTTCTCTCTTCGATTTAATATAGAACTAATTATAGTAAATAACCCTGAGCATGTCCTGGATGCTTTTGCAATAGATATGCCCTCTTCCGGCTGTTTATGAAAGTGAAATATTCACCAAAAAGCTTCTGTAATCAGAGAATTAGTTTCTAATTGCAATAATTATTTCCAATCCTTATATCCGCTAGGCCTGCGATTACTTTACTATTCTATTGTTACGATGGGCGTGCTCAGTTTATTTCCGATTCGTCTTTATAAAGTTAAGTTAGGCCAGACCTTCATTTTTTGGGTCAAATGTATTTTATGATGTCAATGACATGGCGGGCATATTTAATATGAAATATTTCCACAGGTACACATATCAGAACAACATCCCATTGAAACACATGTTAATGATATACAAGCGTGGGAACGGGATGTCGATGAACTTGTTCTTATAACAGTTTCGTGAAACGCTGCCCTGAAGTTTATGTGGGAAAGGTATTAGATATATTTTACGATTCTGTACAGTGTTACAACATTTAAAACAAATTATCCATTCATCGTGTTTATTTCTAATTAAAAATTGACTAATGGTATCGATACAAGAAAGGAAATGGCCATATGAAGATTTGGGTTTTGTAATTGTTCCAAATACATTGTTTGTTTGTTGTATCAGCGCTCTGATCAGTATTTTGTAAAAGCGCTTAATAAGAATCAATTATTACCATAGATACCGGAAGTGAGGGACAGGGGGCAGGGGCGGCGCTCGTGGGGTTTGTGTGACTGCTAAAGCATGTGTGTGCCACTATGCTAATCAACTAGGGGACCTACGTCCTTAAGTCATAAATGACAGTAATGAGGATTAATGCCTCACAAAATGGCACTAATATAGCTGATCGACACGGATTTTATTCTGGGGCCTCACAGTAACGAGGCCATTGCTTAGCCACTGAATCATGACTGTACGGAGCGGGAGCTAGGGTACGGGGCTGCCCCGATAAATAAAAAAAATAAAAAAAATGCAATAAATTATCAATAATTCATTGAATTTTGAACCCGATCTCAAACATAAAAATTCTGGCCATGCCTTGAACCATAATGCAATGAATACCTGGCTGTTCAGGAAGTATAAACGACCTTGTTCAAAAATTTCTTATAATGCTGATAAAAACAATTCTCTGAACTGCTGATTTTGATTTCCGTTTCGTGTGTTACTCCTCCTTCTTTTGTGAAAATGATGTGGTACTGTATTTTTCTGTGTAGTTGATTGATTAATATTTTTGATTTTGTCGGTGTGTGGGTTTTTGGGGTTTGTTTTTAATTCTGAGAATGATCAGGTATAGACTTTCCAGGAAATTCTTTTGAGATTAATACAACGGAAGTTGTGATAACATTTCATTTCATACTTTATTCTTAATATCATTTGTTCTATTCATTTGAAATGTGGTTA
Source organism: Strongylocentrotus droebachiensis (assembly GCA_035222895.1). Lineage (NCBI taxonomy): Eukaryota > Metazoa > Echinodermata > Echinoidea > Camarodonta > Strongylocentrotidae > Strongylocentrotus > Strongylocentrotus droebachiensis. The sequence goes on along the minus strand of JAVYIG010001133.1, from coordinate 214,034 downwards.
TGTGGTTGAATCCATTCACGGAGACAAGGCTTTAGAGAGAAACCTTCCGCGTTTGTGTAACACGAATTCCTCAAACTAATCTAGTTCAGTTAGTCATGAAATGTGAGAATTGAAATGTTCTCACATTCTACTGTATGTATATTCCTAAATTTTCATAGGTTCAATTGTGCTTCTTTTGTATAATTTCGATGAGAAACAATATATACTCTGTATGCATATATCATCTTCTTTTATTATTTTCTCCCATCTATATATTCAATTGACATTTTCAATTTACAGTTATGTTCATTAACAAAGAAATGCACAATTTGGTCGCTTTACTAAATGGTACCTAACCTGTTTCTAAATCAACTTGCTTGCTAGTTATTACGGTGAAAATGTGAACATTTCCTCAGAAAAATTTACACCTAGACCCACGTATTGACTTTAAGAGACTGGCGTACGTGTGACGTCATTGAGAAAAGCCCAACACGAAGTACAAGGTTTAAAAAACCTGGTAATATCGCAATGATCTCAATAAGTGGGGTGGAAGCCATAGCCCCTCACTTCATAGGTTTAGAGACATATAATGTATATACGTTTTTTTCTCTTTTCTTTCATTTCTCCCTGTGAGTTGTACGGGTCGAATTATTGTCAATTGATCAGGGTTTCATTTCGCCAAGTTACATTTCTTCGATACTAAGTTCATTGAGGCCTACATGATCATTTACATCCATTTCATCTGCTATCTAAATCTGTTATCCTAATTGACATAATTTGTCAAATTCTAACATAGTATAATTAACACTTGGTCTTATACTAGCAGTTGGAAAATGATATTAATATAATCATTATATATCTTGTTAATAATGTTCTCTCAGAGGGCCCTGCAATTATATTATTACCCGCAGATTTTAATAGCAGAGCTACTGTGGTGCACCGCTCAAGCATCCATGAATTTCTTCCTGCCGGCCGGGTACCCATTTACTGCACCTGGGTGGAGAGTAGCAAATGCAGATTGATATCTTGCTAATGGACATAAATGCCGAAGCGGGAGTCGAATCATGAATCATGTTTTTCACGATCGGCTTGTAAAAGTCATGGGGTTCCTGACTGACCTAAAGGTTTATAATTATCATTGCAGCATGAGCTAAATCAAGGATCTAAGACAAAGTTACCGGATCCCTTTAACGTGCGAAGGCGGTGATCTACTCTAGACGGGGTCTCCAATTACCGTCCTATCCAAGGGACTGTGTGTTTCCACTTAACATAGCCTGCGTCTATGGAACAAGGGGAGTGGTACGTTACCACACAACGCAGTCTTAACCCTAATAAGGCCGGGCTATTTGAAGTCTTACTACGGCCGGGGGGGGGGCCATTATGGCCCCCCCCCCCTAAGATCTCGGCCGTGAAACGGCCGATCTCCGCGAAAATTTGCACGCATGTCAAGTGAAGTGTATAGAACAATATGATGATTTCAATTTTTTGAAAAAAATCCCTCATTTGCATATTTATGGTAATTTATGCAAATAACGTCATAAAATCACATTTTTACCCATAAATCCTATATTATTCATATTTAAGCATTCTTTTTCACTACATATATTCATTAGACCATTTGGAACAATAATACGACAAAAAAAATTGGAAGAGCCAGCTTATTCCTTATGTTATCTCTTGTTTTGATAATTTCTTATGTATTTCATTGTTTTTTTAACTTATTTATGTTATTGTTTTTTGTTTTTTTTTCATTTCTTCCTACAATTCAACTATTTTGACTCCCAAAAAAACCACCTAAACTTTAAACAAGACCCAATAACCAATGTTTGATCTATTTTTAGGAAAAATGACATTTCCATATGTTTTGTACACAAATCACAAAAATGAGCGATTTTTGGGCTGACATGCAAAGACAAAAGGTCACGTGACCTTGTAACTATAGGTCCGATTTTTTTTTTTTTTTTTTTTAAAGATGCGCAAGACTCTAAAGAAAAAAGTCAGCGAGCGTCGAGGCGCCATCCATATGCGTTCTTGAACAATCAGAAAAATCGTGGAGGGGGGGGGGGCCATAATGGCCCCCCCCCCCCCGGCCTTATTAGGGTTAAGTCGTCCGCCTGGGTTGGATTCGAACCCACGATATGTGGTTCAACAGGCAGACGCTTTACCGACTGAGCCAAGTCGCCTCCTCCATTTACATTTTTCTGAACAATCAGAAAAATCGTGGAGGGGGGGGCCATAATGGCCCCCCCCCCCGGCCTTATTAGGGTTAAGTCGTCCGCCTGGGTTGGATTCGAACCCACGATATGTGGTTCAACAGGCAGACGCTTTACCGACTGAGCCAAGTCGCCTCCTCCATTTACAGGTGGTATTAATGGAGGAGGCAGCGAAAGTAAAATTAGTCTCCTTCTCCTCCTCCTCATTCTTCTTTTTTCTTTAATTCCTCTAATCAGTTGATAACTTCAACTTTGTGTTTCAAGTTGTATACGCCTCCATCCCACATCCCTCAACTTGTTCCCAGATGTATACGCCCCTATCCCACACCCCCTCAACATGTTCCCAGATGTATACGTCCCAATTCCACACCCCTCAACATGTTCCCGGTTGTATATGCCCCTATCCCTCACCCCCCCCCCAATATGTTCCCGGTTGTATACGCCCCTACACCCCTCAACATGTTTCCGATTGTATATGCCCTCATCTCACACCACTCAACATATTCTCGGTTGTGTACGCCCCCACCCCCACACCCATCAACATGTTCAGGTTGTATATGCGCCCATCTCACACCCCTCAACATTTTCCCGGTTGTATACGCCCCCATCTCACACCCGTCAACATGTTCTCGGTTGTATACGCCTCCATCTCACATCCCTGAACAAGTTCAGGTTGTATACGCCCCCATCTCACACCCTCAGCAAGTTCAGGTTGTATACGCCCCCATCTCAGGCACGTAGCCAGAGTTTGATGTTTTTTTTTTTTTTGGGGGGGGGGCACATATATTTAATCGATCGAGGTCAAAAAAGGGTCAAAAAAAGTTCAACCGATTTTGGAAATTTAGGGGGCACGTGCCCCCTCCCCCCCCCCCCCCCCGTGCCCCCCGTGGCTACGTGCCTACCCCATCTCACACCCCTTAACAAGTTCAGGTTGTATACGCCCCCACCGTACACCCCTCAACATGTTCTCGGTTGTATACGCCTCCATCCCACTCCCCTTAACAAGTTCAGGTTGTATACGCCTCCATCTCACATCTCTCAACAAGTTCAGGTTGTATACGCCCCCACCGTACACCCCTCAACATGTTCTCGGTTGTATACGCCCCCATCTCACACCCCTCAACAAGGACAGGTTGTATACGCCCCCATCCCACACCCCTCAACAAGTTCTCGGTTGTATACGCCGGCCATCCCACATCCCTCAACAAGTTTCGGTTGTATACGCCTCCATCCCACTCCCCTTAACAAGTTCAGGTTGTATACGCCCCCATCTAACACCCCTCAACAAGTTCAGATTGTATACGCCCCCACCGTACACCCCTCAACAAGTTCAGGTTGTATACGCCCCCATCTCACACCCCTCAACAAGGACAGGTTGTATACGCCCCCATCCCACACCCCTCAACAAGTTCTCGGTTGTATACGCCGGCCATCCCACATCCCTCAACAAGTTTAGGTTGTATACGCCTCCATCCCACTCCCCTTAACAAGTTCAGGTTGTATACGCCCCCATCTAACACCCCTCAACAAGTTCCGATTGTATACGCCCCCACCGTAAACCCCTCAACAAGTTCAGGTTGTATACGCCCCCATCTCACACCCCTCAACAAGTTCAGGTTGTATTCGCCCCCATCTCACACCCGTCACTGTCTTGTTCTCGGTTGTATACGCCGGCCATCCCACACCCATCAACATGTTTAGGTTGTATACGCCGGCCATCCTACACTATTCAAGATGTTCCCGGTTGTATTATAACTTTGGCACTTTTTTAAACCTAACATGGTTAATTTTTAAACCTAATTGGGCGATATATCACTCAAGTTTGCTAAGGAAAATGCCTATATTTGGTTGGATACATAATGACCAGCGTGCTGGGCAAAATTCACCCAATATTATTTTTAATCGAACATTTACTTTTGGTATTTCTTTGCGTCAGAATTGGGAATGTTTGAGTAATATCCATGATTTCCCCGCCTTTCTATGATCTATTTTCTATAAAACCGACTTTCGTATTCCAGATGGTCGCATGTTGACCACTTTCTTTATGTCATATCCGTAAGTGAAATTGCTCAATTGCTTTTACCAACCTGTTTCGATGCAAAACAAGACGGGACATAATGAGTTTGAATAAGTATAAATAACTTTTAATGGTCTTAATAATTGTATAATGACGCTTCCTGGTCTTAATCACCGCAATTAAATTAATTAAATAAATAAGATTGACCATTTAGGCGTCACCTAAGTTTTTATTACGTCTTAAAAATGACAATTCGTAGAATTATTTTAAATCGTTCTAATTAAAGAACCAATGTTATGATTAGCGGAGGAAAGTAAATTAGTCCTGTTCCGGTTGCATAGCATTAGTTTCTACACGGGAAAAAATCTTCAAAACGGTGATTTCAGAAGGGAGAATAGATGAGGCATCCATTTTCTTGGTCTGTAGTAGCCAAATGTTTGAGGACAAAGATATTTTCCCAATAATACATGTGTTTGAATATCAGAAGGTAGTCAGTAGTTGTTAAGGTTAATTCTCTATTTGTTTGCACAAAATAGATGGATCAAGTAAGTGACTATGAAATTAAAATAAATTTAAGACAGGAATTCATAATTCATATTTTTATGAAGAGTGTTGAATAAACTTTGAACTTGAATTGACATTATCACATCTTCATCAGGCTCTGTAAGGCTGGGAGACTCCCTTCTATTTTTTAATGTGTAGTACTAAATACATGCCGAAATCATTTTAAAATAAACAATTATCTATACATTTTCTTGAGAAGGATTATTGTTCTTATTATGTCAATAATGTCATAATGAAAAAAAAACTAAACTTTGTACTGAAAATGGTAGTGGTAGTGGTAGTGGTAGTGACAACAATTATTCAAACATTCAAATTAATTGATTAACCACTCATTAATTATCTTTAAAACATTCGCAATCATTATGATTTATTAGTCAGTCATTTTCAATAATGGTCTTTCCGAATACAGGTTTAGTTTTAATTCAATTCAGTGTAATTTTCCACAAAATTAAAACTAATCACAAACAATGGAAACTAGGAAGAAGGGGAGAAAATAACCTGTCAAGTCGATCTCAAAAAAAATCATTGGATTCAAGGTTCAAACTGCAACATGCAAGCAACATATGTTCAAGTCAACACTACCAGGTATATTGTGAAATGCTTGCAAAAAAAAGAATAGTACTTTCCTCGGTATTGGCCATAAGGTTTGACAGTGCAATGGATAAAGGAGTTTTTAAGTTGAAAGTAGTTTGTCTTTAATTGTTTCAAAATGAAAGCTTGGAGGGTTATTACTTTCGAAACGCAGACAGGTACTCTTTTACGTGTAGATTTAGCTTTCCATGTTACTTCAATATCAAAGGTGATTTTTTTTTTTTGAATTCTTTTTTATCTTGTCATCTTCTTTATCCTCTTTTGTATCAATGTATATGCCAATTTATGGAATATTCATGTGTCGTTTTTTGTAAAATGATTGCAGGCTTTTGTATACAATAAGGTATTGTGGATTAAAAGGAACGGCGAGACGTAGACTTGTATCGTCTCTATAAAAAAGTGAATGAAAACACGATAAATCTTTTAAAAATGAAGAGGTACGGTTCGTTTTCAGAGAGACCCCATCATACTTGTTTATTTCTTCCACAAATTTGATAGGATTTGATGAATATATAAATAGACTTATATACTTAGTCGTATTCAAGTGTGGTAGAGTATTGTTACGAAGAGGGAGTGAACAATTTGCAATCCAGTTCGCATATTTTCTCTGAAACATCTTTATGCTTCTTACATTCAAATATAACCACATTCCTCTTTCCTACAATTTTGTGCGATATTTGTTGTATTTGACTTCTCTCAGCTAAGAGGACATGGATACCATTCTCTTGCGCAAAACACCATTATGATCATGATGATAATTATGTAAGCGTTTTTCTATCGCATAGTACAGAACACTGACTAAGATGTTTCATCCTTTGCAAAACGACATAAAACGATTTCAAAAGGAGTAACGTATTGCAAAACTGTAAAAGCAAAAAACAAAACAAAACAAAAATCAAACATGGATCGTACTGTAACACGTAGAAACTGGTAGAAATGACACGTCACCATTCTTTGTGTTGCGGTTCGTTTTATTTCATGTTACAAGGCAATTTAAACCAAAAGCGAAGAATGGTGACGTGTCATTTCTACCAGTTTCTGCGTGTTATAACATGGCGTAATCGGCAGGATTTCATCACTGCAAGTGCAAGCCCTGGCTTTCTGAGCAGCTTTAATTCTACATCTGTTTGGGACAGCTCGATCGGACACGGACGTCTAGAAACGTGTAAATATGGACGTAGAGTTAAGATACGAGTGTGTGTATTGTATGAGTGTAATATTGTAGCTAATTAGTCAGTGTGATGCTTTATTAAGGAGCTACATTGTGTTTGTTTAGAATAATTTTCTTGAAATTATCTTGTAATGGAATACTTTTAGTGTATTCAGGTTAAATTGTTTTGGGGAAAGGAATTCTTCTATTCATAGGTTATTTAGGGTGTCGTGGTAATCCTGTGTTTGGAACAATCCATACCCCCTTTCATATTTAATCTTGGCTGGTTAGATGGAGCCTCAGAGTGATGGCATACAAAGACACCGGTATTTTATATATCGATAGGAGGGATAACAGTACATGTAGGTGTAGAGCAGGTATGAAGCTCTAGCTTTATCACTTATGAATAGTTGGAATATTCCTTTATTTGAACTTGTAAATTGTTGAGATTTAAAGTTGGGCATAAGATTTGTTAAAGTTAAAGCATGGGGCAGGCAGAGAGGTCGTCGCTCAAGCTTTGGGGTTACATTAGGTGTTGACAAATGACATCAACATGTAAAGAAGCGGGAACAGAGGAAACATTGCCAGGGTTGAAATTGCCTTGTAACATGAAATAAAACGAACCGCAACACAAAGAATGGTGATGTGTCATTTCTACCATTTTCTGCGTGTTACAGTATGATAAATGCAAAGTTATATCCTACTAAATATAAACACAAAGCGTGTGCCGCCTGGAGTGTGTAGACTACGCAAGCTATACAGATGATACATGTGCGTCTGTAGTGTGTAGACTACGCAAGCTATACAGGCGATACGTAGAGCGGCGGTGAGCGGGGATTCCCCCACGTGAGTCATACCTCGTGTTCGTCAAGACTCGATACCAGCACGGAGATAACGGTTGCTGTATGTCGTATGTACACCCTCGACACAGGCGGGTGGGAGATGGTGTTGCGCAATGTATCCATGGTAGGCAAACCCTGGGAGCACTCCTGCCTCGTTATCTTGAAGACACTCCCCCATGCACTGGCATCATCGCATAAATCATTTCCGATGGAGAAACCCCCTCTCTGTCTATCGAATCAAAATCGAAATTGCGCAGACGGAGGAATCCCCATGCAGGAGATGGAAATACTTTCCAATCTATATTTAGATCATCGACCATAAATTGCTATATTTCACGGCCGTAAGTGTAAGCTATACTGTATATCACCTCTTCAGTAGTGAAAATGCCGCAATATCCATCACGATCAGAAAGTTTATTTCGAACATCGGGTTTTTTTTTTTTCTTCTCTGCTTTTACCCTCGGTAAGGTATAAATACATGGTATTCAGAAGAAAGCCATTTAATTTGTGTGAGGTACTCGACTTGGAAACATCAAAGATTGTAATCCAGTTACTAGCTCAGAATAACATTGAAGACAATTATTTGAAGGAAATTGACCCATTATATGGTAAGTCTTATTTGATTTTGAATTAATGCATTGATGTTTGTTGTATAGTATAATAGATTTGTTATATTTTTTATATTTTTTAAATGAGATCAGATTAGTTTGTGCATATTAAAGGCGTTAACTTCCGTCGCTTGTATTACTTGTCTTCTAGAAGGAAGATTAATAATCCTCTTATCATTGGAAAATTAGGAGTTTGGGGTGTTTCACAAAGATCCTAAGTGGAACTTGACTCTATTAAGTTGGACTTAAATATTATGGAGAGCCATTTGTAGCCTTAAAATAAAATATATTCACAGCGCAAATTCAAGTTTTTTAGACTATTTATAAATCCCACATCAACAACATGAAATCTCCTTGATAATAGAAAATATGAATGATCTGAATAGACATTTTATGCCTTTTAAATAACTTTTACAAAATATTTTCAAAGATGCTAACGGCTTTCCATAATTGTTAAGTCCAACTTAGAGTCAAGTTCGACTTAGGATCTTTGTGAAACACCCCCCAGGTGTTTAATTATGACAATTTACACAAAACAGCTAATATGCCTTCATTTTGACTTGTAACTTCTTCTTTTTCCCACTATTGTCACGAAAACACCAATTCTTATATCATGTCTATTCTTTTGAAGCACTGTAATTTGGCAAACCTTGACATATATTTCCTTTTTATCCTTTCGGGCGTCATAAACGACCACACGTGGATTTAATATCTTTATCTGGGCATCATTTTTACGATACCGTCATAAGTTTAAGTTCGCCGACATCAGATTGAAATTAAATGTTTTAATGAAAAGTCAGCGAACCGGTGCTTATGACGTTTTTGTAAACGATACTCAGGTGTTCATGTATAGCATAAAATGCTTTGTCATAACATTTCCCCCAGCTTTCGTCGTTCTTGATAGAAACAAAAATTACTTATTTAGCGATAGGGAAATGCCATGTCACGACTACATCATCATTCTGTAAAAAGCACTTTCTCGTTAACTGATCAGTTATTTAAAGCACTATAGATATGAAAGTGTATAGGTGTAACCTGAGATATATATGATATATTATATACTATTTGTTGTTTCTATTCCTGTGTCGGTAGTCTATTTATATGAAAACTCGCATGGTATTTCTGGTCATTAATTGTAATGCGGTATTCGAAGAACATCTCGTTTGGATCGAGAAAACTTTTTACACTACACTTGTCTTGTATCATTTTCATCAATCTGAAAATTGCTTCTTAAAGATTGTGTCGGGGAAAATTTGCAATTAGAGTTTTACTTTACTTAATTAGTGATTAATAACGACTTTATAAAGAACTCATCTCCTCTGAATCAGAAAATTTGAAATTCAAAAGATTGCATACGAAAACTTTCACAGACGATAACTTGTTCAGCGTAAAAAGACATCGCGCGCGTGTGCAGCCTTTATCTGATTTTTCTTCTAGACAGGGTAAGTTTCTCTATCTCTCTATCTTTTAATTCTGAATCGTAGAGCATTTTTAGAGTATGTCTGTAATAGTTAGAGTAACCTCTTCTAAATAGTTTTTGATGTTGTCGTTTTATCTCCATTCGCCCAAACTACAATGTATAAGTGTTTAATTTGATCAACAATGTTTCAATCATACATCATAATTATTAACAAAATACTTAAAATGTAATAAGTGGTTTTACTGAATTCAATTAGCATCTCCATGACTCTGGTCCCCTGTCACAAGTTACACTTGACTAAAATCGCTTTATCTGTTTGACCGTGAGCATATTGTAGCAGTTGATACTTGCAGTCTTCTTCTTCTTCTTCTCTTCTTCTTCTCTCCTCCTTCTCTTCTAATTCATTTTCCTCTTCTTCTTCTTCTTCTTCTTCTTCTCTTCTTCTTCTTCTTCTTCTCTTCTAATTCATTTTCCTCTTCTTCTTCTTCTTCTTCTTCTCTTCTTCTTCTCTCCTCCTTCTCTTCTAATTCATGTTCTTCTTCTTCTTCTTCTTCTCTTCTAATTCATGTTCTTCTTCTTCTTCTCTTCTAATTCATGTTCTTCTTCTTCTTCTCTTCTTCTTCTTCTTCTTCTTCTTCTTCTTCTTCTTCTCTTCTTCTTCTTCTTCTTCTCTTCTAATTCATTTTCCTCTTCTTCTTCTTCTTCTTCTTCTTCTCTTCTTCTTCTCTCCTCCTTCTCTTCTAATTCATGTTCTTCTTCTTCTTCTTCTTCTCTTCTAATTCATGTTCTTCTTCTTCTTCTCTTCTAATTCATTTTCCTCTTCTTCTTCTTCTTCTTCTTCTTCTCTTCTTCTTCTCTCCTCCTTCTCTTCTAATTCATGTTCTTCTTCTTCTTCTTCTTCTCTTCTAATTCATGTTCTTCTTCTTCTTCTCTTCTAATTCATTTTCCTCTTCTTCTTCTTCTTCTTCTTCTTCTTCTCCTTCTCCTCCTCCTTTTTCTCTTAGTAGTTGTTCTTCTCCTTCTCACCGGGTCAACATGAGTCTTGCAAATCAATATTTATTTCCTGTCATGCACCATTTATTATTCATTATCATTTTAGAGAGGTATATCAATAGTAAACCAATAAACCATACTGTTTCGAACAATATTCTGCTCATGTGCAACCAAGAAAACTTTGACCTTGATTCGTTATCTTTACTTTTGCCGAAAAACAAATAAGGTCATTTCCGCTAATAACTCAATGAAACTGTCTATCATACCAAACAAACTCTTTATTTCTATACTTGTTAAACAATTTCACAGTTAAAGGCATCGTTTAACAATGTTAAATCTGAGATGCGTGGCCATACGTGTTATCAGTGTCTGTGATTGTGTTATATTGAAGCCCTAAACAAATTGCGCTTCAAAATAATCATGAAATGCCTCAAAAAAGTAAACAAATCTTTGAGTGACCGGTTTTCCCATTCTCATTTTCCCCATGCAGTAGGCTGTAGTGCTTAAATCGAATTCTAATCATAAATATCTAAATGAGCAGACAGTCGATCGGCTTGTAAAGGTCATGTAATTCCTGACTGACCTAAAGTTTTATGATTATGATTACAACATGAGCTAAATTCAGAATTTTATTTAGAGAAATTGTCATAATACATTTATATTGTACTGATATTGATTGATAGTATATTACACCATGAACTTAAAGGTAATACTAAGTTTTGGGAAATTTTGAACATTAGGTGGATAGTGATTCTTTACAATTTTGATATATTTGGATGCCCCTGTGCATATATTATAAGCACTAGAAAATTTAGCCCCTAACACACTTCTGCTTTCGAGAAAAATTGAATATAAAAATTTACCGGTGCTCCCGGTAAATTTTGATAAATTTCAAACAGCGCCTACGGCCGTACAATGATAGCTGCGACCATGAAAATCTTAGAATATATAGTCGTGATATATATAATTTCCAAACGGGAATAGCTAATCGGTCGATTTTAGTCAAGAAGCATTGTTTTATAGGTTAATTAAAATCTTGACCTTGAGAGGGAGCTATACAACATAAATGGTTTATTATTAACAATTTCATAACTTTAGACTCGATTTCAACCAACACAACGATCCCTGAATATTGTAGGATCGCATATGCTTCCAATATGTTCATTTGAACCAAATTCATGACCCCATACCAAAACTTTGTACATACCAAGTGACAATATTTTTTTTCCTACAATTTGGTAAATAAGAGAAAAAATAGTTTATTGATCTGTTTATTGGTTTAAATGACAAGTAAGCAGGGTTTGTATGTTATTTAATAATCTTAGCACTTAAAACAGAAATAAATTGGTATTTCTTTTGACCAATTCCCAGGCATTGATTGTTGTTTGATTATTTATTATCATTATTATCATTATTATTATTATTATTATTATTATTATTATTATTACATGTATTACTATTATTGTTATTATTATATACTATATACAAAAATGTACATCTGGAATTCAAGTGTAATTAACCACCTTCGGCAACTGCAAGCAGTCCGAACACCTACGGCTACCGCTTATAACGTCGGGTGTCGTACTGTGCACTGTATACCTTACTGACGCCTGCACTCATGTACATGTACATAGTTCATACATGGTTTGACTTTGAAATCTTTGTCATGCTGTGCATACACAAATGACAAAGCTGTCTTTTTTTTTTAATTCATGCCTCTGGGTCTGATGTTTACTACCCACAATGAAAAGGTTCAACATTCCCGTACAAAGCCGTGATATCACTAACAAGGGAGCAGACATAATTCGAGTTTCCTTATTAATTACCAAGGACATAAACTGCAGTGGCGGATCCAGGGGGGGGGGGGGGTTGGGGGGGTTGCAACCCCCCCCCTTGGGCGGCCCAAAAAAAAAAAAAAAAAAAAAAAAGGAAAAAAAAGAAAAAAAAAAAGAAAAAAGAACGCACGCTGGAGAGAAACCCTTTCAAGTGCAAATATTGTGAGAAGATATTCAACTCATCTGGTAACTTAACCAAACACATGATAACTCTGGATATAACTATGTATTAAACTGTTACTTGATTTAAAAAGACGTTATCATGCACTGCTTTTTATGGTCTCCATTGTGTTAATAGATGCCAGGAAAACATCACTTACGGGGTTCAAATAAACACCCCCAAAAAAATCGGCTCGCCGCTTCGCGGCTCGTGGACGATGCTCCGCATCGTCATTATTTTGGTCAACCCCCCCCGTAGCAAAAAGCTAGATCCGCCCCTGAACTGTACATATACTACCACTACAACTATCCCTCCTACTACTATTACTACTACTACTAATACTACTACTACTACTACAATAATAATTATAATGATAATAATAATTAAGATAATGTCATCATGAAGCGCCTTTTTGATTAAAGCCCCACTGTACTACTTGCTCCTTAGCTACTTGCTCCCTCTATATACATGTAGAAGACAATGCCTTCTCAGTGATAGCTGAATTGATGAGCCACCCGCCAGTGACCACCCTGTGTGGTCTAATCCCCCTGGCCAAACTAGTACAGACGGCCTTTAAGTAACAGATCAAAACAATTTACAGTGTACTTTCACGATCACTAGATTCAGCTACAATTCTGCTCTCTAATGCACATTCACCACTCCCTGGGGAGCATTCTAAACTGGTGGCCATTTTGACAAGCCACAGTGATATGCAATTTTATCCACGATGACATTCCATCATAACAGAGGAGGAGCAATGGAGATAACAGGGTGGTATATACAAATAACGCACGGCCCAGAGTGCAATAGCGGTGAATGCAGTACGCGCGAGGTTTCTTTAGATTGGTGCCGCTCCGTGCAACGAGCCGCTTGCGGCGAGTTGACAGTGCGAACCATCTGAAGAAACCGAGCGTTTACTGCATTTACGTTTTGCACAACAGGGTCAAGTGCGTTATTTGTTTTATAAAATAGCGACACAAATAGCAACAAACGAAACTTTAGATCTAATAAGTTAGAGTCTACGAGAGTTCGATCTAGATCTAGATCTAGAGTTATGTTGGTTCTACTTCTAGACTAAGACCTTGCAGGCTTACCAAAAAGTCAATGGGATTCATTGCCTTGATTAAAAATAAAATCCATACAGTGGGTCTAGAGACGAGTCTACATCAGACAGCTGAAATTCCTGGCTTCATTATAAAATCCAAAAGTCAAAACAGGCCTAAATCCAAGGCAAAAGTAAAATAAAAATTTGCTTTTTAATAATACCCCGCTGGCCGCTCTATAGCTAGCTAGCTAGAGCTAAGCTACGCGTACGTTGCGCTGGCCTGGGGATGGTGGAGCGTACAATATTAGCTACGCGTAGCCTACAATAATTGCAATGCACTCGAGGGAGCGCGTACTACACGTACGCGCGCGCACTGGATCTCCATGGTCACGTACGCGCCGTGCAATATAACTTTTTTTTGCGCTTTTTCTGCACTCATTTCTGCAAAATCGTGCTTGCATCAGAAATTTGTCAATGTCATGTGACGCGTATTGACCAATCACGATGCTTAAAATACTAGAGCCATTTTATAAATATATATAATGAGGGAATCCACCTTATTGCTATGTCGGACAATTCTCGCTACCCTAAATAGGTACGAAAATCTCGAAATTCGCGAGACGAGGTAATTTTCACTCTCTCGGGTCGTCACTACAACTTCCGGTATAGAGTCCCATCCCGCTGTGCAGAGTTTTCACGCACGCTAAAATCAGGGTTCTTACGCTTGGAATCATGAGCCCAGCACTGTGCAGCCTCACAAAAGAAAACCATCGTCACTGATGTCAAAAGACGCAAAAAACAACGAATGAAATGTTCAAATAAACGTTGAAATATTTGCGAAAAAAAAACAAGACCAAGCAGACGACATATTCGGTGCATACACGTTGTGTTTTACGTTTGCGCTATCGCGCCTAGTAATATAGCGCCTGCACAGGAAGCTGTAATGTCGAAAAGCTATCCCATAATGCAATGCGCGTTTTCAGGATTTTCCCCGGATCTCGGCAGAATCGCTATTTGGGGTAGCGAGAATTCTTGGACAAGCCTCAGTGCCGACGCGGAGATTTATGTTAAAGAAGTACATGCACGAACAGTATATACAAACAATTTTACGTCGTTAGTAATGCCAATACGTTTAATTCGAGTCATCAACTCGTCGCGTTACACAACCTTTCGTGAAACGAAAATGGAAGATAAATCGACCTTTCGTAGATTTGTCATAATTATGGTTTTCACAAAGAGTCGGGTAATTCGGACAGACTATAAGTAAATTATAAGTGTATATTTTACAAACATTAACCCCTATATTTCGTGAATAGAGAGTCACATTTTCACAAAAGGTCGGGTAACGCGACCACCCGACCCGACCAGACCAGAACCGATCCAACGCGATGCCCGATGACTCGCAGTAAACCATTCAGTAGTATAGTACAAATATTTTTTGCTAATACCCAAGGAACGGACTTTTACGATATAGAGGTCTAGGAAGGCCTATTCATTATGTATGCATATTTTTTGGAACACAACTAATTGGACAATCTCTAAAGCACTTTTAGCCCAAAAGGAAACATTTTTTGAACAGGTAAAAGCTATTTATACTATACTTTATTTATACTATTGTGAAAGACTGAAGAAAAAAAATCAGTTCCAATGTAGTTTAAAATTGTCTATTTCGCGCGCAACCAAATAGGGGCGGTACATGCCTTCACTTAATCATGAATATTCAGTGCTCATGTTTAATGCATGAGTTCAGAAGTTGAGGGAAAGAAGTGGGGTTGTCCCTTTTTCTTATACCCTTTGTGTGTGAAGGTAAACAAACCACGAAGTGAATTTGTGTGGACCCTGTGCGTAGGTGTATATTATGTGCCTGGATTCAATCTCTCGCTCTGCTGCTTATATTATACTCTCTCTCAATCTCTCTCTCTCTCTGGGTAGAGAGAGAGACAACCCTTGGCCTATATTTATTTTATAATGATGACAAGGTATTTTCAGCCTTCACCTACACAAGCTGTACTTTTCTTCTCCTGACAGTAGATTACATAATTAAAGTCAAATCTGTCAAAAGGGCTTCAAATGGAACAAATGACCGTTTCCCATAGATGGCGATGGTAGAGGTGACCGCAGTAGACAGGTGACCTTTTATAAGAATGACCACTACGACAGGTTCGACTTTCAGTATTATCCTATGGGTCAGGTGGTGAAACAGGTAGGGACCAGTTTTGGAAACGCCCCCCCCCCCCCCCTCTCAAAAAATGAAATTGAAGCTTTTATTACCAATCATGTGAAAGAATATGTTTTGACTAATACGTGATGATACAAATTTTGCCGAGAAACCGCCTACTAATTGATATATTTGGTAAAATATTATATATCTATTTGGACCTGATAGATATCGCACACGTGTCGCGTGGTCCCATAAACATCTTTCTGTGTACAGTGTTTGTAACTTTACCAAGAATGGGCCAAATTTCTTATCATTTTGATGATTCCAGAACCTTGCAGTACACACCAATACTTATATGCTAGATGGTCAACCTTTTCTGATCGATTCCACAACGTTTCTTTCACAATACAATCGCATGACCATAACTGGTCTTTATCTTTAAGCAAGGGTATTTTTATATGTAGTTATAATCCATTCTTACCCTATAAGTCTAAGAAGTATAAACCTTTGCTAATACCATTCCATGATTACTAGATATCGTCTTCCATCCACCACCTCCCTCCATCTCTTCCCCTTTTCCTCTCTCCCTCTCCCTGTCTACCTATTTTTCTTTCCTCTTTCATTCTCTCTCTCTCTCTCTCTTTCATTCTCTCTCTCTCTCTCTCTCTCTCTCCATCTCCATTTCCCTCTCCCTCTCTATTCACCGTCCTATCTCTAACAACCCCTCTATCTCTCTGCAGCTGGTATTCAAACCCAAAAATATTCTCACGCAATCTTTCAAAAATCTCTTTTGATGATACGATTCTGAAGTCGTTAACCCCCTTTCAGAGACAATAGCAAGAATAAATGGTATGAGAGGAGAACTATTGCAAAGTCACGATGAAACGCCTATTTATTTAGAAGGTGGGTTCATTGTTCCTCTCTTCAATCTGACATTACGGTCACCATGCGACCACTGTTTAAGGCGAAAACAAACAAAACTCAGCTCAAAGAAAGCGCTCTTACGCTGTCCGTCACGACTCTTTGTTTGACGAAAGTTGTTTATTTTACAAATCAAAATTATGATCAGGTTTAGCTGTACCAGTACACAATACAATATTTGTGTGCACGTTTTCATTACTTGTCAACGTTTACAGGTCATAACAGCAATTGAAAGCAAATCAAGATTATGCACAATAACAATTATTTTATTAATCATACATAATGTATTCCATACAAACGTGAACCAACAGAAAACTACACCGTGAAATAGAATACTGTTTACTTTATCAGCGGGTAAAATTAACATTTACATAAAATAGCGTTAATAATGTCCATCATACCATATAATGGTACATTATAGTATGTTTGAATATTCATTTTACAAACATGCCTCATGATCATGATCATGTCGTGATCCGAAATTTGATTTGCTGCTGCGGAAATTATTGCTTCCGTCTTCTTTGTTACGTCAGAGGTATAGGGTTGGGATTAGGGTAGATCTATCGTACTGCACGGGGTCGGGATTGCGATGGGGTTTTAGGTTGGATATACGAGTCAAGGGGGTAGGTATACTGTTAAGGGCCAGGCTTTAAGGTGATAATTCGGTTGGTGTATATGACATTGAGGTAAAGCATTAATGACGCAGAGCATTAATGACGCAGAGCATTAATGACGCAGAGCATTAGAGCCACAGGAGCATGCGTCGTACAATCGACAAAGTACAAGAAAAGAATTCTGAGGTAAACAAAAGTATATGCCAACTAAGTCGACCTGTCAAATGATAACGAAGAAAGCAAAGGTTGTTTCCACATGCACAGAACGGGGCGAGATATGACAATGAATTTTGTAAAACAGACAGAATTAAACCGTAAAATTATATATACATGTATATGTAATATGAAAAAGTGTCACATGACACTTAACATTTTTTTGAAAAAGACGATCGCAACTATTTTCGAACCACCAACTTAAGGGCAATTTAATACCCTATTGTCCAGAGAAAGCATGTATGGAGTACTTTATACGTCATTGTCATGTTTACGCATTTCAATAGGTGACGCTCAAGGCTGTTGAAATTGCCTGAGGTTGATTTTTTGAAAGTAGTTGCTGTCGTGATTATTTCATATAAATAACTTTTTGAATAGTTTCAAATATCTTTTATTACAATCTTCATATTATGTGTGTTTGGTCAGAGGCTGTGACTTTCACTCAGTTTAATATTAAATCTTTTAGATCACGGAAGAAAATTGTAACATAATGCTTTTTTTCTCCTCTTGTACATTCACAGTCGATAAAACAAATACCTTCTGGCTTATTTCTGGTTGCTATGGATATTGTTATCAAAACAATTTAAACAAACACCTCATTTCGTCCCGGTCCTTTGCTTCTATACACTCAATTTATGACGAAGGGTTGTGGTTCGGTGAAGATGATTAACCTTTTAACGTTTGTTTGTTTTCACCCTATTGCTATTAAATGGTTTTTATTTTGTATAATCTTCCATAACCAAATATTGACTTGCAACGCAAAACAGATTCGATGTAGGACGGTACCACGTACACTGACGTTTGTACAAGACCGGCTAATGTAAATAAAACAATGATACAAATCATTGAAATATAATTGAATAGATTAGGTGAGGGAGGAAAATAGCAAGGGAGAGGGGGCAGACCGACATGGTGAGAGGGGTGGGGAGACAGGCCGACAACGGCGAGAGGGAGAGAAAGAGAGACACACAAAAAATGAAAGGAAGGTACAAAGAACATCCATTAGCTAGTTATAGGGTGTCCCAGTTGCATGGCATAACAAGATGAAAACTTGAGAGAAAAGGGAGAGAAGGGAAGACAGGGGGCAATATAAAAAGAGATTATGTGACCCCTCCCACACATTCCTTTGACACGATGTCTTTGGTCTCTCGCAAATCATTCACCTACAGGACTGGTATTAACGGTTTTTGTCTGATTTTGTTTGTTTTTGCATTAAACATTTTGACTGTGTTTTTAATAGACTAGATGAATTATTAGAGATTCAATGTCCAAATGACTTAAATATTGGGCAAAACTGAGATGCCCTTCATAAAGTTCATTGTATTCTCTTTCTTTTTTTCCTTTATCTTTGGTATAAATGCTCATATGAGAACGCGGGTGTCTGTTTTATAATGATTCGACAGATTGTGTCATTGAACTTTGCACCGTGTTTAGTCCCAAAGTCTAAATGATTTTCTAACGTCACGCAATTTATTGCATGCTCCGATAGATTTTACACACAACAACCAGGCTCTTAGTGATCCTCGTTTAGGGGCCCTCATCATCACAGACATTAGGGTGGAATAGCGTTCTACCATTACCTTTTGCGCTCTTTAGAAGGCCCATACCACCGTCCCGTTCGGTTGAGCTTGCTGCTTCTCGAAAGCAATGGTTCCCGATGCGCTTGTGATGAAGGACTTGGCAAGGATCAAGTAGATCAATGATGAGCACTAACCAATGAATTCGTTGAATTTCTTCGCGCTTATATCTCTGATTTCCAGCCCCATTGTTGGTTGCGAAGCAGGATAGCTTAACCAGTGCTTGGATATTCCGAATTTAAATTCCACTTTGCTTGTTAGAGGATAGGTCGTGACGGCTTGATACAAGAACTCTCTGTTTCATTCATTTCATCTCCAGTTCTTAACTTCGCAAAGATGGATCAGAATCTGCTTCCTACGTACGCGCCAACAACCATGGACCTTACATCACCACCGGCTAAGTTGCCGCTGAGATTCTCGTCATTGCCGCCTAAATGGACGGAGCCACATCAGACAGGCGAATCAAGAGACGATCGCTCCAAGGGAAGTTTGTGTCGCACTATCGTACTCTGTGTTCTGGCTCTGGCCGTCTGCGCTGGCTTTGTCATGCTCTACCTTCAAATGAGGGACCTCGAGCGACAGGTCCACCAGCTAAGAGAGCTTACCTACGAAGCCGGAAGTTACGGGTCATCTGACGACGAAGAAACGCAACCAGGTCGGTCGTCCCATTCCCGAGAACCTGAAAAGGTAAGGAAACTTAAATAAGCGATTTGTAGTCGGTACTGTAAGCATACACCTGTTATTGTTGAAGTACGATCTATTTCCACGGATACAGTCAAAACAAGATTGAGAATAAAAGGATGAATGAATAACGATAGTTGTGACGCACATACAGATTGCAGAAATCTCGAGTTTATAAATGAAGCCTTCTTTTGGAGTAAAGATAAGGTTTCTATTTATAGATCTAGTTCTTTCCATAATTCGTCGAAGAATCCACGAACCGTCACACGCGACCGCTAAAGCGCATAAGCACATTCGGAATAAAACGCGATTAAAGATCATGCCTTATTTCAACCAGCTAATTCGAGGCGCTTACTTCCGATAAATAGAACATATTATGTATGAAAAGAAAGAAGAGAATCTACTCTTTCTTTCCACACATAATATATATCTGACATGCGTACAATTATAACACAACAAGGCTACACACACGTGTGCCGCTTCGTGAATTCTTTCAGCGCGCACGTAAACAAATCCACGAAGTGGCACATAGCCCTCGTGCCGCGCATAGCACACTTGATCTCGCGCATTAAAAAATCCACGAAGTGGCACATGCACTTGTGACAGTGGTGTAGCGTGGTCGGACTGATTGGGGGGCATGCACATTACTAGGGGGAGGGGGGGGGGGGGGGGGGAGGGGGTATAAACCTTTTGTATTTCTTTCCAAAGCTGACCCCTTTTCTTTTATATTAGTTTTTTCTTCAATTTTGGTTTGAGGGAACAACCCCCCCCCCCCCCCCCGGCCCCTCCACCATTTGTGCTATAAAAGCAACCCTCGCATAAAAATGATTGTTCCAATTTTCAATAATTTGGAACAACACCCCATGTGGAGACTTCAAGAAATATCAATGGTCAGAAATTCAAGATCGCCTTACAATTTCTGTGTCAAATTTAAACAATGCTTTTGTAAAGATAATGACAAGAACATGGGGGCCTGTTAGGATTATTCAGTTAATTTAATTTCGATATAATTATATTGATACAATTTCCCAGTCTCATATTAAATTCCATGCTAGAAAGGTGGATACATTATTAACTCCTTTAATTTTTGCGCTGTGGAACATTGAACTTCCATTCTCGAAGACGAGTATCAATAAAAAGCCCCCTTAATTCCTTGTTAAACATAATATATTAAATCATGTATTCCTAATACATAATTGAAACTGGTTATTTATTATATTATATATCGTTTAAGATGATGTTTCTAGCTTTTCAGAATAGTTATATTACTTGATTCAATCACCAAGCCTTGCGACTAATTATTAAATTATAATCACTATCATTCATTCTCACTTCAATCTCGAACTTCAAGCTTGTTTTGTGTGGATCTGTCTACCCCGCCCCCTCATGAACACACACACACACACACACACAATCGCATAGTAGTCAGATATGATTATGAATTTTTACTAGAATTTATTTCAACATTTCATTATGTATTAAATGCAACATTTAAAGTAACTTCATTTCATACTGAATTACAGTAAAGTTGTTTTTTACACGTTACAAATCGTTATAAAACATTTGTTTAACCTCAACGATGTGACTATTACACAAACAAAAGTATATGACCTATCACGATACCTTTATGATAATTCATTGCTACGATTGACTTACTCTGATATCTCTTCTCTTCGATAATTTATTGAAATTTATTTCGCTTTATGAATACAATACTACACAATACCATTATTAATTGAAAAATCATTAGCAGAGTTTTGTTCATGTACGTGAACCTGTTATCCCTAATCATCTATGCTAACCCGTTTAAAACAGCGACCTGGAAGAGTAATGGTAGCACAATAACTAGATGGGCACATATTTGAAGACAACAATGCAAAGAAGCAAAGAAATGTATAACTATTTGTTATGGATTGAATAGAGAAGCAAGCATGAAGATATATAAATATATAACACTTGAAACGGTACTTTAAATAAATTTTATTATTAAATTCAATTCAATATCACTTCAAATTTACCATATCAACTATTTCATTTTTGCATAATGAATAAATATATTTAAATTTAGCAATCTTTATAAATCAACTCAACTACATGCAATTCAATATATAACTTACCATGTGTATTCAAACATCTTTTCATATTTACAATAATAACTGTTTAAAGCGTAATAAAACAAATCAATTGCAATATAATATTTCTTATCAATAAAAATTCCATTATCTGCACAAACTATTCAATATAATTTACATGTACAACTTATGCCTAGTGTAAAATATCTATTCATCTTATACACAATTGTGAGGGACATGAGTAGTATTCATTAGTCCTGAAATTGGGGACAGTATCAATGAGTGTAGAATATTCAATATACATTGTATGTACTAAATATGTATATGCTAACCCAAATTCATACCTATTACAACACATGAATTAATGAGACAATTTGGGGATGTAATTTCCTCAATTATTATAAATGTTCATACAATTTAATAAAAAATCAAAATTTATTATAAATTGTTATCCTGCCTGCCTGATTCTACTTACCTACAAATTATTAAAAAAAGGAAAAGTTGGGTAAATATTGTTTTATGAGATATGTGCCTCGATGCAGAAAGAGTTACAATCGATTGTAAGTTACAATTAATCGTTTTCTGCATCGGGGCAATGGTAAGATAAGTGAAGTGACAATAGCATGAACTACAGTAGATTATATTCATAATGTATTCCAGAAACTATCTTGTGCAGAAACGTAACCTATTTTGAATAATTGTTTTATTCTTTTTAGCAAAAATAACAGACTGAAGACAATTCCAATTTGCTTAAGTTTGAAGGGATAAACCATAACAAAAATGATGTATTGCCAACTGTGTTATGTTTGTTAAACAAGTATAGCATATTTTCCCATCTCACGATCTTTGACTAAACATGCATTTCTGATTGCATATCTCACATATTATACACAATTTCTGACACAAGCATTATATGATTATAATTAAAGAAGGTCACGTCGGTAAACATCTTACATTTCACATGTTAATTTAGCACATTTTGAAATAACAGGAGGGTTGCAATATAATTATTAGCATCCAACTAATTATCATTTTTGTGAATAATTTCATCAGCTTCCCTCTAAAAAAAAGTGGTTCCTTAGCGACTGGCTGGAATACTCCCTAGGGAGTGGAAATTGTGCCCTTTGCGTGCAGGAATGATTGCAGTGTGTATCCGTTGACGAGGGTAATAATAGCGCTTAGAGGCTTTGTTGCAATTTGCGCTATTTAAATAGCCACTATTATTATTATTATTATTATCTACTCCAATCACCTTTGGCTATTCTGATTGCCTATGATGAAGTTTATCCAATCAACTGCTAGCAGATGTGCCATCATCAGAGGACCTCAATCTCGGGACTCCCCTTTTCTGACTGCATGTCATCTAATCTGTGACATCTACATCCTTGGCATCTTCTTCTACAAGAAATTTATGCAGATTTGAAGCTATCTCACAAGCTCCACACCGTGTCTGTCCTTCATGTGACAAAAAACATGTACACTCTTTGGAAGCAAGGTTATGCATGGTGAAATTGTAATTTCTTATAAAACAGTTCGCTTCTCTTAGATTGAGGGAAGTAGATAACCTGTTGCAAGTCAAATACAGCAGCACAGAATGATCAAATAGATCTTGGCCAAACATGTCTGGTACATCATGAACATCTTGAACGTCCATTGCACTCTCATTGGTTGCACATAGACCTGCAATACCACGCGAGTCTACCTGAGCTCTACCTTCAATGATAGAGGATGTACATGTAGTACCGCAGGTCTACCTTCAATGAGAGATAATAATAAAAATAAAAATAATATTCAGCTTTTATATAGCGCTTAATACATCTCGGACATCTCTAAGCACTTTACAGATATATTATTACCCCGGTCATTGGATTCAGTGCTTGCCCGCACACACTGTGTGCACAATCTCCACTCCCTGGGGACGCCTTCCAGCCAGGCGTTACTTGACGCTCAAAAATGGTGTTTGCATACCTGCTGGTAGAGCTGCATAAAATAAACTTACATCAATACTGTTAGAACAAAATGCAACATTGTGGTTCAAGCAGTTCTCACTCTGTGAACAGTGAGTGAAGCATAGGAGGCAATTACGTATGTGACATGCAGCCCATACCCCCCCTGTGCAGAAAAAACTGTCACATTGATGCCAAACTGATGTCATGGATGTGTTGGGCTGCTGTGCCATTGTCTTGTTCATGGATGTGTTGGGCTGCTCTGCCGTTGTCTCGTTCATGGATGTGTTGGGCTGCTCTGCCGGTGTCTTGTTCATGGATGTGTTGGGCTGCTCTGCCATTGTCTTGTTCATGGATGTGTTGGGCTGCTCTGCCGTTGTCTCGTTCATGGATGTGTTGGGCTGCTCTGCCATTGTCTCGTTCATGGATGTGTTGGGCTGCTCTGCCATTGTCTCGTTCATGGATGTATTGGGCTGCTCTGCCGTTGTCTTTCTCATAGTTGTGTGGCATTCTGAAAATAGAGAAATAAAGTTTGTGTTTAATTTGCAAGTAATTGATTAATTGACTAAGCTGGTTTTGAAATGAAGTTAAAAATTATATGTATCGAACTAGAATAAGAAAAAAAACCTGGCATATGGTAAGTGTGTTTGGGTCTTGAGTGACTTTCTTTTGATAATGATTGCCTCAATTCTTTTTGATGGGCCTTTTAGCAATGTGTTTTTTAAAATAATTTTTTTTTAAAAAGAGATGAAAATTAATAGCAACGTAACATTTTGCACATGTAATATTGATTTTCAGCAATTAAGTTTGCATATGTTTAGCTCCCCTGCAAAATTATTGTATTATATGGAGTCCTGTTTTTCTTTATTTGCACTGCAAAATTTTTCATATACATTCATAATTTAGAGTAAAGTGGTTCAGACAACCATAAAATGCTACCAAAAAAAAAAAATTATTCAAATGCACAATATACATGTTTCCAACTACTCCTGCCTACAGGCCGGAAGACCATTGAAAGATAAAAGATACCAAAAGGTTGAATGCAAACAAATTATAATAACAAAAATTACAAGCAAGATCCACATATCCCTTCATTATATTTATAAGGTAGTATGATGAAATAAGTATGATAATACTCTACATACTTGGACGATGGTGGCCACTGGCCAGTGGTACATCACTCTCCGATTCTGTGGTGTCTTCTTGATCTTCAGAGTTATTAACGCCAAGAGCTGTGGCTTCCCATGGTAAACCTTCCCACATCATAGTTGCTGTAGAGCCCTTTCGTAGAGGAGATTCGTACTGCAAATCTCCTGCAGATACGCCATTTGTTGCTCCATCATCCCAACGCACTAACACATCTGCAGTTGTTGGATGTAGTCTGCAGAAAGTTAACAAAAGAAATATATTATACAAAAACTATTCAACAAAATGTTGACCCAATATTAAGAGAGCCTTTGTGAGTGATACTAAAGATCAAATCAAGAAGTCATTACTTTTAGACCCACCTATGTTTACTTTATTAGTATTAATATTTAAAAGTGATTAAAGATAATGCATGAGTGTTGGTCCTCTCCTAATTTTGTTTATCAGATTTTTTGGGTGGTTTTGAATACATGCAAAGGGACACTTACTAAGGACTTCTAAATGATAATCATTCCTCTCCAAGTGCTTGTATACTTGAGAAAATTTGATTTTCAAATATTGTGCCTTTCACGTAGATCCAGGACTATAAGTATCATTCGTGCACTGAGATACCGCACTGTTAGAATTGCCACTGAACAACACAAACATGATACGGCCATTCACGTAGGTTCAAACCAGCAGACATTAAACAGTAATTTGTGTGCACCTACCAGGCTAGTAGCCACATGAACGCAGTGTTTTTATTTTGCTTTCAAATACTATGGTGTATTGTTGATGAAGAGTTTGGCCTTTATTTTTTATTTGACAAATATTCTGATTTAATCATGCAAATATATAATTATTTCATTTCATAATTCAACAATTCAACAATTAGGCTGTACTGCATGTTTTGCGTAACCTTGGAAAGTTCGACTAGTGCTCTTTTATTTATACATCTCAGCTTAATATGAACAAAGGAACTCTCCTTTTTGCCTTTGGATGCTTCAACAACATATAGTCTCACATTTTGAGAATTTATGCAGCATCAATTTACAGATTAAAGTTACTTGTTCTTTGTAAGTAGCAAGTAAAATAGATATAAAACCGTTTAAAGGAAATTAAACAATATTAGTCCTCAACCAAACCCTCAACCCACGCCCCATGTTATTCTGTTTACAAGTTTTTCATTTACTATGCCCTACTGCTAGTTTGTTCTTATAATATACTTTAACACTAAAATACTGGAAATAACAGTTCTCAAGAGCTTAGCATTATAGCTTCCGGGGGCTCTGCCCCCTGGACCACACCAATGGCCCTAAGGCAGGCCCCTGGATGCTCATCTGGTCGTAATATTAATGCCTAAAACCCCTGAGCTTCTGGGGGCTCTGCCCCCTGGACCCCATTCCAATTAGTGACCTGCATGCAAGTGTCACAAATAATGTATCAAAATATGCTCATTGGACCGTAATTAAATGCCTAAAATCCCCCCAACTTCCGGGGGCTCTGCCCCCTGGACCCCGCCATGTGCATAAGGCAGGCCACTTGATGCTCATCTTACCGTAATCGAATGCCTAAAGCCCCTAAGCTTCATGGGGCTCCACGCCTTGACCCTCCCTGGGGCTTTGCCCCTGGACCCTACGCCAATTTAGGATCCACTTGCTTCACTCTACCTGATCTTAAATACTTCAGCCCACTCCCCCACTTGAAAACTTTTGCGGGGCGCATGTAACATGTAAGAGTGATGCAGATTTTTTTTCTGACCCCCCCCCCCCCTGTTTTTGCTCATTACGCCACTGCTCCCTCTTCCCTCGCATTTCGTCCCCCCCCCTTCCCGGTTATGAATAGAAATTGCCGCCCCTGCTGTATACTATACTGAGGTCTGAGCTGACCAGGCCATTAAAAATTAAAAATAGGGTCTAGAATCTAGACCTAGACATCCTTCTAAGTTCTAGACTGATCTAGAGTCAGACTAGACTCTAGATCTAGACCCTGCCTCCCTACTAGACCCTAGACTAGATCTAAATAGTAAAATAACTTAATAAATGTTCAGAATGAAAATGGTTTCGAACATGATACAGAATTATGCCAAGGCAAAGACAAAATATTAGCACTTATATGAAGAAAAAAACAAGATTAATTGACTTTCAAGTCTAACAGTAACATGTTTACATCTAACTTAGAAAGTTACACAACAACAAAAACCCTACACAAAAACGTATAGGTCGGGCAATAATCTGGAGAAGCAATAAACTTGCTTCCAAATGTCACTCTTTGGAGCTGAATATTGTGCATAAATGAGATTAAAACAACGTAAACATCTTACCAACTCTAGCCATTGTCGTTCCGATCTAAATCGACAAACTTTGTTGGTGAATAACCGTGATTAGCGACAAGTTTAGAGTCCGTGATGACTGGATCAGTACAGTGTGCCACTTCGTGGATTTTCCGCTCTGCCAAAATCGCAGAGCGTACACCGACACGCGCACTTGTGCCAGTTCGTGGATTCTTAGAATCGGATTTTCCGGGCTCGTGTCGCTAGGGTAATCTTAATTATTTCACTAATTAAGCATAATTACATTCCAAAACTTTGGGAAAAGAAAAACAATGGTTCATAGATGCTCAAAACGGAAAAAACCTAAAAACTGAATTTGACGCGATTTTGGGGGGTTGTGCCACTTCGTGGATTCCACGACGAATATATAGTCAGGGCTTTGAAGAAGAAAATCTGTAAGAAGCATAACAGTGCAGTTTAATTTTCGTTGTTACTTTAGTATTATTATCAAACTTCTATTAACATCATTCATATTTATTTAATAAGTTTGTATTATCGTTCATGTCATTTCATCAGATATATTATCAAGATATCTCAAAGTGTAATTGTATGAGTAGTATTGAAATAAAAAGGCATTTTATTGTAAGCAATTGAGATTTTTTTTGTATCGGCATTGCCATTGTGCCTCCCCCCTTGTTATGAAATCCTGGGTCTGCTCCGTATGTGCATGGGTAAGAACATGTCATCAGGGTCCCGTCTCATAAAGAGTTGCGATTACTCGCAACTTATTTGCAAATGATAATGATCGCAACTATGTACATAAGGGATAGAAGACTGCAAACTTGCGATTGATTGGAGGACTTGCGATTATTTCGGATCAATCACAACAATTTATAAGACGGGGTCCATATATTATGACTTGTGAATATATGTCAAGGGAAATTGTGTGAGAGACAAAAATGAAATATGTATTGTAATCGGAACTGTATTAAAATCAAAAGACGTTATGATCTACATTAATTTGCGATTGACCAGTGTTTACTTACAATCATTATAACCTTTGTATAATTTTATTTAAAAGCTGCTGAAAAGATATTGAATGCCTATATCTCACTAGATAGAAAAAAGGGATATGCTGATACACATTTCGAAGCTATGATCATGCCTTAATGCGCTATACTGTATAAGTCCATGTAGATGTCGTAATTTATGTTGTTTTGTTAATGGTGCTCTGCATGTATCATGTTAACAAAAGATTCTGTCAAATAGAAGTT
The DNA here is from genome assembly GCA_035222895.1 of Strongylocentrotus droebachiensis. NCBI lineage: Eukaryota > Metazoa > Echinodermata > Echinoidea > Camarodonta > Strongylocentrotidae > Strongylocentrotus > Strongylocentrotus droebachiensis. Next base: position 185,761 of record JAVYIG010001133.1, on the reverse strand, counting down.
GGAATGTCAATGTTGAACATTGTTAAAACCTTTCAAGTCCAAACACAATGTTCGTGTATGTCGCATAGTGCAGCAGACATTATACAAATATCTTCATTTTATTTAGCATTGTAGTGTAGATTGCGTGATAACATTATCATGATTTGATACGTATCAAAGGTCGTGTTTACTATAGTGCATGGTTGTGATTAGATGTACAAAATGGTCATGTTATTCATAACACCACTATACTGTGAATTGTAAACGAATTCAATTGACGATAAACTAAAATTAAGAATACAAAATACTTCATCGAATAATAACTTATTTTAATGTTAAAATGTTCTAGATATGTGTTATTATCAATGTAAAGTATAGGCCTATCCATTTTAAAATCATCCAATCTATATTCCAGTATTACCATTCCCTTTGATAATTAGCTCCAAATGTTGAGCCAGAATTATTGAATGGTAAAAAAAGAAATTTAACATCAATAAAATCTCATATAAGAATATTATAGGCCTCAAACATTGGCATGATTCTTAAAAACGTGATCACTAGCAAGAAGCCTTGGATATATTTATTCTAAACCTGTAGTTTAGGAAATAGGATATGTAAACCGAAGTGCCTTTTTAGAATGTTATATCGATTTTATTTGAACCTGGAAGCTGGAAACCTTAGAATGTTCTCTATACGTTGTAGTTCAGGAATTAGAGTATAATGTAAATCATAAAAGCTTTTTTTTTTTACTGTTATCGATTCACTCCAAAGCTGGGAACCTTCACATCTACTCGGTAGGCCTTGTAGTATAATGCAAATGCAAACCCCGTCCTTTTAAGACTGTTTTATGGTTATTTTTTTATTTTTGAACATTTTGATTCATTTAGGTTTGATTTGTAGTATACTTCGTGGGAGAGAACTAGATGTAAAGAAATCATTCCATGCAAGGAAGATCGGTGAAGCGCTTATTATTATTATACAATTATTAAGAGTAGAACGGGGGGGGGGGTGTTTCACAAAGACTAAGATCGACTTTAAGTTGAACTTAAATAAAGCAGGTCGTTCATGCCATTGTTTGCTCTCGCCATGTACTGGCATTGGTCTCTCAAGGGACGTCCAAATCATGGTCACAAATCTACAGAATTTATATTTGTTGATAATTGATTATCGAAGGAAAACATAACATTATCTAAAGATCATAATGGTGAGAGCAATCAGTGGCATGAACAGCCTGCCATATTTAAGTCCAACTTAAAGTCGATCTTAGTCTTTGTAAAACACTCCCCAGATGTTTAGGACATATATTTCGTCTCTTAAAAGTCGGATGGCAATAACTGTATCATATGAGTTAACCCCGTTTTGGCTTTCAATTAGCAAAGTATCCCGAATAGGCATCGCAATTATATGCAGGGCCCACACACAAAGTGCTTTCCTTGTAGTATACATCCTAAAGTGAAGCTGAAAATTATTAATGATACATAATGATTGATAATATTAGTTTGATTTACCAAGAGTAGACTCATTCCCTGAGGGCCACCCCCCCCCCCCCCCCCTCCCCCCACCATTGCCAGGTACCCGCCTGCCTGGGTCGGGAGGGACAAAATGTGTAAAAACAGCTCGTCCAAAGAGGTAACCACCGAGCAGGTATCGAACCCAGAACCTCTCGTGTAAGAGTGAAGAGCTTTCAAACATAACCTCATCAGTATACCACTGCTCTCCCACATACATTGAATTAGTCCATGACATGCACAAAAAAATACAAATACAAGAGTACGCTCTCTATATCCTAAACGATGTACAAATGAGCTATTAGTATTATTATTTGAAAGTTAGTTCAAACTTCAATGTCTATACCGTTCTGCGCGAGAAGGATCTTGAATTTGTGACACGTGATTCACTGAAACTCTGATGGCTTGAATGATTTGAGCGATAAGACATTATTGAAAACATGATGACACTAATGTGTTTTCCATCAAAGGGGGCGTTCATCCCGCTAATGTGTTTGACAGAGCCCCCTCGTGATGTGCATAGAAAAAACATAATGTAAACAAATGGAAAGATCATGTATGGGATATGATCCAACGCTTCCAGTCTGGTTTTTGGAACAATAGGGAATTTATAGTGGCCTCAACCACCTCCTACCCCCTCCCCCACTCCTTTAGTTTGAAACCCATTTTGCATACACAATATTGACTTTTGTGCAAGCTGAATCCGAAGAAAAAATATATCACATCATTTGAATAAACATCCTGTGTATGTACAGCCAAAATAGATTGAAAATAAAATAAACAAATAAAAAGCCTACATGATTTTGTTACATCCAATTTCGAATTGCTGAGATGCTTTTCTGTCAGTGGGTACTTTTGTTTCCAAAATCAAGATTTGAATTATAGAAAGGAATTTAAAAAGAGAAGTTTGATGGATGACATGACACCGGTGCACCTCAAAGGTTGAATGCATGAGTGATTTGAGTGACTGGCCATGTGTGGAACTCAATCTTCACAACAAAGAGGGCGCCAATAACACAGTTGTCGTGGTACACGAAGAGTTCACCTCCTTTCATTTAAGTTTCCGTATTCATTAGGTTTAAGGTTCATCTAGTTGTAGAATAACATGCAACTCTTTCCTTATAGCAGTTTTCAAAAACATATGTGATATACATTCGATCAATAGGTTTTAGTAATCTTTAGCTAATTTCTTGGTTACTTATTTCTCAAGATTTCGCCGTATTATCTGAAGAGTATTTTCCCCCAGTAGGTCATCAGATATTCTGTATACTCTGTGTTCCGAAAGTTTGTTTTCTTTTTATAATCAATGCCTAATTTCGAATTGCTTACTTTTTTCCAGACTCCATTTCGATTCCCCGGAGATGACGACAGGTCTCCCCACGATGAGGATACCGACGGTGATGATGATTTCACACTCCTCAAGGGGCATACGAGAGGTAGAAACAATATATTGACTCCTTATTTTCTTAGTAACCTTCTAAGTGGTCCTTAAATGACAACCTTTAAGTCAAATGTTCAGCCATAATGAATGATAATATCTCTCTCTCTCTCTCTCTCTCTCTCTCTCTTTCTTACCCTCACTCTCTCATTATCCCGCCTCTCTCTCTTTTTAACCCTCAATCTCTCTCTCCCTCCCTCTCTCTCTCTCTCTCTCTCTCTCTCTTATCTCAATTTTTCACAAGAACCTGAAAATCCTCATGAACAAAAACTCACAATCTTCTAATGTTTAATCATTTTAATGATTGTATCTGATATTATTTGTATCTGATTATTG
>JAVYIG010001133.1:0-177500 GCA_035222895.1 Strongylocentrotus droebachiensis | reverse complement strand
ATCTTATATATTCTTTGTTTATTTATTATTTCATATTATGCTTGATATTTCTTTGAAACTACACAGTTGTTATTGACTTGTCTCCGTTAAATTTCAAATTGTTATTCCTATACTTGTATTGGATTTCGTTCAGGATCGAAAAGAATTATTTGTGTGTTACCATGCATTGAAACACAAGTGCACCTTATTTTTTCAACGGCTACATGACATCTAATATGAAATGTAAACAGTGTTATTGTATAATAAAATGTATATGAACTTTACATATATTGACTGCATAAAAATCATTGATCGTTTATATAGAACAAAGCAGCTTATGACATATATTTAAATATTAATTGAGATACATTGAAGGTAATTGCATTTTTCTTTCTGATTGTACAATATCTTAATTGATTCGCACATAGTAATAATTTCGTACTCTTGAATGTGTTTTTTTATTAAAGCATTACCGTACTAGAAGCACCATCGAAAAAACAACCTCTAGCGCCATCTCAGGTCAGCTGTAGGTAGTATGGTCCCGTAACGCGATGTTTCCCTAGCTGCGCTGTTGATTCTCGTTTCTCCGTCCCATGTTTGCGAAGTGGAAATTAGATATAGGGTTATCCAGTTGATTATGAAAGTTCATCAAATCCGTATTTAAATGTAGATTGCCTGTACCTAATGTCACTGTTTATTTTGTTGCTGTGTTTGTTAATTTCTGTTGCTGTGATGTTATTCAGGTTGGGATGTTTTAATTAAACAAATGATATCAGGTATTTGGTATAAGAGGCTGTGAGATTTAAGATAAATTTTTCCTATTTCAAGTGTCTGAAAATTCGTTTTCTTTTTCGTTGGGATTCACGGAGGCAGGGCTCGGAGTAGTACATCTAAAATATTTTCCTATTATGTGATTGTGATATATTTTAGTCCTTTACATTGTGAAATTATGAACAATAAATTATGTTCGTTTATAAAACGATAAAAAAGCTTTGTTATAATATGATGCAGTTTTGTATAAACTATGTTGTGTACGAAAAATAATTGGAGTTTTTAGAAAAAAAATCAAACAAAACAAAAAACAAACAAAATTACCTCTAGTGGTCTAAAATCGGTCGATTAATAAATTAGGTTCGGAATCAGTTTGATGATGTAAGTGAGGTATAGGATTATGCCTTTTTGTTGATATTTGTACTAGAATTATACATACATTTTTACCGTTTGCTTACTAAATGTTGGTACTTGCATCGAAGAGAAACGAAGTTTAATATAAAAGAGTCATGCAGGAGGTAAACTAGGTCGCAAGCATTTTCGAGAAATCATGCTAATTCTATATAAATACATTGTTGTATCACTGCTTGAAAATTGCAAACATCACAATCATTTCATAATCCGAATAAGATCTGTATGGGATATTAAAAAGGGTAATGATTTTTGATTTCTCGAAAGTCTTTGCGACCGTCTTTACCTCTTACATGAAGCCTTTTTTGTGTGTTCATTTCGTGTCTCCTCGATTTCAAGTTAATGCTATTGATGTAAACAAGACTTGTTTGCAATTCACCTGATTACCTGTTTATTGTAAATAATAACATCACATTACTATGTCTTGTACAAAATATTTTGAAATGATACTTAATACTCAACCCAGTTTGGTATACATACCCAGACTACGTCAGATAAATAAATTGTTCATCTGTATTTTTAATTCACAACATTTTCTCTTCATTTTCTGATGTGTTTTTTTTTAATTGTTTTATGGAGGAGTCGTGGTATAGTGGTTAATTCACTTGGCTCTCAAACCAAGGGCAAGTGAGAAAATGTGTCTCCAAAATCTGCGAAAAAAAGAAGCGAGAAAAAAAAATTGATGAATAAATAACAAGAGAGATAGGGAGAGAGAGGGGTAGAGAGAGAGATAGAGAGAGAGAGAGGGGAGGGGAGAGAGAGAGAGTGAGAGAGAGAGAGAGAGGGGGAGAGAGAAAGAAAGAAAGAAAAGCATAATCAAATTTGTCAGTGACTCATGGTTTTGCGTAGAGAGAAGGGAATACTGCGAGTCTTGAGTCAAATTTTGACTGGGGGCATGAGCCACCACGTCACTCACTACCCCCCCCCCCCTCCTCTGCCCCGCCCCCTACCCCTACCTCTGGATACACCCCTGAGTCACGATTCATTTGTGAAGTCAAAATTCTGCCTTTTACATTGAGATAACTGAATGAGGGACATCAGTGTGGAAAGGAAGGCTTACAGGTTGGAGGGAAAATTGGAAATATTTAATAAGAAAATGAATGAATAAAACATTAATGAGTCCTTCCATATTCACTCTCTCTCTCTCTCTCTCTCTCTCTCTATTGCTCTCTCTCAATGTCTATCTCCAATTCTATTTCGTTCTTTATATCTATTCATTTGTTTCTTTTTTTCTTTCCTCTTCTCTTACACTTTTTCTCCCTTATCTGTCTCACCTTCTTACCCCCCCCCCCCTCCCTCCCCCCCCCCCCCTCTCTCTCTCTCTCTCTCAAGTACATTTTAACAAAACTATAATTTAAGTCGGGAAAATACCTTAGAATGTTGTAATCAGTCTCAAACCTTTATTAGAAAATAAATTACATTGGCTCAGCTTACAAGAGAAGAATATCAACAATTTCCATGCCTAGACTTACAGTTTCTCATATCTATATCATGTTATGCATGGGTATTCAATGTTTGTGCCACACAACTTTTATATAAAAAATGATAGGGGGGATACTGTACATGTTACTAATATACACTGTATTGTTTCACTGTACAACACTCTTTACAAACTTAAATAATCTCAGAGTAATAATATTACACTATGTAGCTCTGCGCCGGGTAGTACTTTGTACATTAAGGGAATCACACACTGTAGTCCTTAAAGCATGCATATGAATCATTATATTGTCGCCAAGTGGACACAATCTATTGAGCAGTAAGAGGCACTAAAGTGTTTTGGTACATTGCTTGTATTATTAAATTATAAATTTCTTCATTATCAGTCCAGAGGATTGAGCGCCCTCTGTCATGCAATTCTATTTACATATGTTACTATACACACCCTGATCGTGTCAAGACACCGAAAGGGGAAATTCAATTTTTCCAACTCTGGACTACTTATTGCAGCTCACGTTCACTTCTCTCACACAAACTGGGTAGAAAGAATATTGCCACAAGCAAATATCAATCCATCCTCATCTGCATTGCAATTACAACACCGACCACAACATTTGAAAATGTTGGGATTGGAGCAAGAGAGAAAAGAAAATACCGGTTATAACATTGCACTATAACAACGCAAAATATAATATTTCGAAAAGTGTATCTCTTCAAGAGAACACCATGAAATAGATCAAATGTATTAGTTCAATTCTATACATTTTAGTCCATGCCTGTGTATCTTGGAGTATATATACAATAACAGTGTGTCTAACAAACTGTAGCTATAATTGGACGGAATTTTGATATTCACCTTTTAAATATAATAGCTGTCTATGGCAAGACATAAATAGAAACCAAGCTACCAGGATGGATCTACCAATATCGAAAGACGAAACAAAAAGGGAAAAATATCTTATGAATTATGTTTCAAAGAGCAATGTTAAGTGTAATACAATAGCGTTTAAAGGTTTAATTTCTCCATGATAAAATGTAGATTAATTTTATGAAATGTTCTTTTTCTCCCAAAGTTTATAACACGATTTTGCTCTAATACCTTTTGCTTGATAACCGGGTGTTTTGATTAGTTTTGATTTGCCAAAATTCCTTTATGAAGCATAATCATTTACATCATCCATAATTCATTTCATATTTTTTGCCATATTGATTAAAAACAGTATAAGGTTGCTTGATGGTTATATACCCGATACTTAGCTTGAATTTACTAGTGTTTATCGCTATTGTATCTAGTAGTTTATTGTTTTGATGTGCTTGCTGTTCGTGATGTGGTGGTCGTTAGCATCCACCATCGCAGACGATCTCCTGCACGAAGGCATACACCATGAAGAGGACGTACATGATGGCGAAGGAGACCCCGATGACGGCGTTGAGGCGGAATCGAACGGCGGTGAAAGCGACGATGGTGAAGAGGAGGATGAGGAGGAGGATAAAACCAAACTTGGCATGGGGTGGGATCGGGCCGAATGCACCGTCGTCGAAACGAATCTGTTATGAAAAAAATTAGGTACAAAATTATTACAGGTCGGACAAGATTTCTTACAGACTAATTAATATTTCATACAGATCGGTCAAGATTTCTTATAGATTGTTCAACATTCGTTACAGACTGGTCAAGATTTCTTATAGATTGTTCAACATTTGTAACAGACTGGTCAAGATTTATTATAGATTGTTCAAGATTTCTTACAAAGTGAAGTAATCAATATGTCTTACAGATTGGTCAAGATTACTTACAGACTAATCAGTATTTCACACAGATCGGTCAAGATTTCTTATAGATTGTTCAAGATTTCTTAGAGACTGGTCAAGATTTCTTACAGAATAGTCAAGAAATATTGACTATTATAATTATTTTTACAAAGATACAACTGGGAGACTCTAGTTGAATGTATTTGGTCAAGATGACTACATCATTACATTTCCTGAGTCACCTAGATGCCATTTATCGAACTGGAGCCTCGAATTAAAACATTGGATATTAGTCTTATTTGAATATATTTTGTAAACTGCCCTAACGAGGAAAACAGTACAGACTAATGTCACAAAAATGTGGAATCCAAATCATCCGCAACTTTTACTGTGAATCAATAACATTTGACATAATTCATGTATGTCCTAGTATATGATTCTCCTATAGAGTCCCTTTATTACACGTATTACACTGTACGTCATCCTAAAAACAACCGCCATTGTTTTCCGCGTCATATCTGTCCAATTAGCTTCTTACCTGGTCTGCAGGATTGAGGAGGGCGATGTTGGTGCCGCCGTTGATGGCGATTCGGATGAGGTAGGGTAGTCCGATTCCGAGGTTGATGTCGAAGACGTTGGAGCCGATGGCGTTAGAGACTGCCATGTCGCCGTAACCATCGCGGGCGACTAGGATGGAGCTCAAGGCATCCTGGTTGAGAGAGGAAAGATGGATAAGCAATCGGTCCTAGCTCCCTCAAAGAATAATTCATACTAATGCACGAAACCGACAATAGCCGGAACCAAATAAGACCGGTAATGACCAAGGATCGGTTTGGAAAGGGTGTGGGTGTGTGTGATGTGACAGAGGTATGACAAATGATAAACATTAACAAGTTTATTATATACCTCTCTTTAGAAATCTAGCCATCTGATTGGTCGAAATTGGAGTCGTGATTTTAGCCATTCCCGTAAAGAAACGAACAATGCCAGTACCGGTTTATAATTCCCGCAAGATTCCGGGTACCGGGAAAATAGTAAAATTTTGCTGCGATCCCCATTGGTTTACGTGTTAACTCTTAGTTTGTGCGAGCGCGGATACCATACTAACAGTGCTTTTTGTCTGCGATTCCCAAATGATTGTAACATTCAGTCATCTTTCCAGCGAAGATTAACAGAAAGTAGTCATATCAGGGCCCTGTTTCATCAAACGTGTAATCACTAGCAAGTTACAACAATTGTTAAAAGCTGCTGAAATTATGGCATTTGATTGGCAGAGAGCAGAATTTGTCATAGAAGTTTACCATTTTGGCATTGCGAACAAGTTTTATGAAACTCGGCTAGGTTTTGGTGTGTTAAATGAAAATTTACTAAGTATTAATCTTTGATAGGTTAATACAATCAATATTGTGATTGTGAGAAAAAATGAATTTCACTACAATTTATTTATATTTCCGAAAAAAGTTTGTTCACAAGTGTGGTACGGTATGTCACTGAAACAGCTCCCGTAGGATTTTTGTGCCAAAGTTGATTTTTTTATTTTTATTTTATTTTTGCATTTTTGGATTCAAACTATCAGAAATTGATGGGTTTCAAATTTTTCCGAAGACACCAAATTTCCCTATTGCGCGTTATATAAGCCATTTTGGCGCCCAATAGGAACCCCCAGGAAATGAAGGAGGGGTCTGAAAATTAGAACCCCTTCATTTTTGGCCAATTTAGACCCTTCTGAAGCCAAACCAGCACCAAAAAATCAACTTTGGCACAAAAATCCTACGGGATTACATACCATACCGCAACAATAGAGTTGATTGCCATTTCGACACAAAATGCCACCATATAACAAAATGTCTGGCAAATTTGAGTAAATTATCTGAATCACGATTGGAATAAGTATTACACATTCCAGGGTTCGGGCTGCGACGATTTTTTTTTCTTCTAAAAAGACAACTATTATTTATATTTTGGCATGATCGCATTGACTTTCGAAAAAAGTTATATTGGCAAAATTTCCCTAGACCTTGTGCGTCACCTATTGAAATGTGTGTCACCTATTGAAATGTGCGTCACCTATTGCAATGTGTGTCACCTATTGCAATGTGTGTCACCTATTGAAATGTGTGTCACCTATTGAAATGTGTGTCACCTATTGAAATGTGTGTCACCTATTGAAATGTGTGTCACCTATTGTAATGTGTGTCACCTATTGAAATGTGTGTCACCTATTGCAAAGTGTGTCACCTATTGCAATGTGTGTCACCTATTGCAATGTGTGTCACCTATTGCAATGTGTGTCACCTATTGCAATGTGTGTCACCTATTGCAATGTGTGTCACCTATTGCAATGTGTGTCACCTATTGCAATGTGTGTCACCTATTGAAATGTGCGTCACCTATTGCAATGTGTGTCACCTATTGAAATGTGCGTCACATATTGCAATGTGTGTCACCTATTGAAATGTGCAAACATCACATTGATATGTTACGTAATCCCAACACGATTCTTAAAGGCAAGACAAGAATATATTGAAATTACACTTGAGCTGATTACTTGAAATTCATTGCAATTGTGTTACTTGTGAACAATCTCAGAAATATAGCCATGATGAAATTATCGACTGTGAGATTGATTGATTTACCGGTACGCTTGTCCCGACTGCGACGATGACGAGACCCATGGTGTAATCACTGATCTTGAGAATACATCCCATCTTCACGACCAGGGTTACCATTCCGAAGCTGAGTGCAGCAATCCAGAAGATGGAGAGCAGGAAAGAGGCTACATACCACTTCCTATATCAACATCCAATCAGAAGAAAAGAAGGGGTAATCGTTAAAACTAGGTTTAACGGTTGACATTAGGCGTTTAAAAAAAAGATGTTGTATTCACTTTGCGACCGACACCGAAAACTTGAAATCTACGCTCGGGTTTTTTAAAAAGGATTTTTTTTTTTTTTAACTTTTTTTTAGAAGAAGAAAATGTGTAATGAATAAAAAAAAATATTAAAGCATTCAAAGAAAAAAAGTATTCTAAAAAAGTATTAACAAAAAAGTATTAAAAAAAAAAGTTTTCCGACCGACCGACCGACCCATGTTTTGGCACCTAAAGGGCAATATAACATCTTTCTTCTTTTTTTTGGCCTTATTTTGTCTTTCAGTAGGAATAAGAGCCGCAAAAAGTGACAGGCTCTGTGACTGCGTGCGCTGTGTCTTCTTCCTTAAAAAGATTAAATTAAACGCAACTCTAAAAAATCAAACGAAAGTTCACGATTAGCGACTTAAATTATTTGAGAATTTGAGCCATTTCATTGTTCTTAGCTGTGTTAAATCCAAACTTTTTTGCAAGAAGCTCCCGAGGCATTTTCTCTTAAAATGCGATCAAACGCATTTCTCTCAAGAATTCTATGACCTTTAGTAAACACTAATGTTATATTAGAAGACTTTACAATACAGTATACTAACAAGCTTTGACCTCAAAGCAATTTGCTTTGGGGAAACGGTGGGATATGCTGAAAAGCAGAGTTTGTATGCTGCACTTTCCAAAATGAATTCTACGTGTAATTTTGTTCGCGGAATCATTTGAATAGATGATAAACTAACACAACAATAACAACTAAGGAACAAACAAGTACTTGAGATAATGAAGGAGTTATACCTGAGACGTGGCACGCTGCAGTTGGGAATGGTCCATGAGAAGGCACACATGAAGGGAAAGCTTATCACAAACAGCAACCATTTGAGTGAGTACCGAAGACAACCACAAGTACTATCCAGGATCTCCTTATCAGGGTAGTACATGTTGATGGCTGGTAGGCAGGGCAGGGGACGAAGTGTCGGCTCTTCCTCAGAAACCTCCGATTTCTTATCCTCTTCTTCTTCCTTCTCACCCTGTTTTCAAGATAGCCATGGAATAAGAACATGATTATGAGTTGAGCTGCGATGTTCTCCGATGGAGACGATATGCGATAATAATAATGAGGCTAGCGGAAGGTCAATGAGAGCGCTGTTTGGAATCTCAGTAAAACCATGTTCACATCTTGCAGTGAACCGCCTAAAAGCTCCGCCATGGCAAACTCAAATATGTTTGTTATAAAAAAGAATTGGAAGTGAAGCTTAAAGGTATAAACCAGTTTTGGAAACGCCCCCCTCTCAAAAAATAAATGGAAGCTTTCATTACCAATGTTTTGACTGTTTTTACGTGATGATACAAATTTTGCCTGGAAATTTTTATTTGGTAAATTATCGTAACGATCCGGCCTGGATAGATATATCGCGAATGCACTTCAACACTGAAAATTTGGGCATATACTCCTGCTATTTTGCAAATTTAGGTTGAAGTATTGTCATCGAAACCTCTGAAGGTAATATTTAAACAATATTGAATGGATATTTTGAACCCAAAACCCTTGAACCGCAATTTTACCACTTCCGGTCTTTACCTTTAACGGACTAATATATGTACTCTGTGTGACGATGAGATACATCAATGTCAAGCTAACAATGCCTCTAATTGTCATTCTAGTTTGCCACTGCGCTTTTTTCAGGCATGCAGTTTTATGGCGTCACATATTATGAGCGAGTCCTAATGAGGAAAGACAATCATGGATGGGAAAATTAAATTTAAAAAAACATGTTGATGTAGATCAAGGACGGAGATCTCTATCACATCTCATGTCTCATTTGTTTATCGCTCTACTTTTAGAAAAATAGTAGTTTGTAGCACTTTAGAATTAGTAGACGAAAGAATATGAAAACCATGTTAAATATTTGTTTCATGGAAAGCTTGCTGAACTAAAAATGTCTGCCTATACGCCAGTAGGTCAACGTTTGTTTGTTTGATGTTGTTGTTGTGTGTCATTGTTCATTTCCTAATGTTCTTTTCCTTTCTTTTTTTCTTTGTTTGTATCACCCAAACAAGGCGCGTCAAATACCCGCAAATCGCTGAGGAAGTCTTACGAGACGCTTCGTGTGCGATGGGCATATATAGCACTCACACCATCGTGTGGTGTAGAACTCTGTCTGAAACGTAATATAGCTTCACAATACCAACAATGTCAATTCATCAACGTATGCTGAAAGCCAAAAGGGCGTGTAAATAGATCAGTATGTGTAAATAGATGAGTCAATTAATGCTCTTGCTGCTCAGTCTCGAATCTCGAAGGACGCATATTTCCTATATCATCCATGTCTATCCATACAACCTACAACCCACAACCCACAATACAACATAGAAACATGTAATCTGTTGAGAGTAAGAAGGGAGCTAACTCTGTTTAAATGTTAACACTCTTCTGGTTTCAACATACGTTTATTTTGCAATGACTAAGCGTGACCATTACTTACCTGAACGTCATGTGGCTTGTGGTCCCCGTCATGTTCATGATGATGATGGTGGTGAGGATGATTGAGGCCATCTACCAGAGACTGTCTTCTCTTTGGGTCGGAAGAATCAGAAGAGGGGTCAGAGGAAGACTCGGGAGGGACAGGGGTGTTTCCGTGCGCGCTGTGGATCCCCGAATCATTATCGCGCATTATCATCGCGTTACCTTTACCCGGCACGCTTAGCAGCTGCGTCTGACTACCGAAGTCACCCTGGCTATCCCCGCCCAAACTCTCCATGTCTCCTACCACCAAGTCCCCATTCATTCGCCCATCAGAGGCGACAACGGTCGGAACAACCCCATTCTGGTGGTTGCCGCTGCTCCCATTTGTCTTCGTTACCATGGGAATGTTATTGTTGTTGGCGTTCACGTCGCCGTTGATATTTGTATTATTATTATGTACAAGCGATGCTTGGGAATCGGGTCGCGAGCTAAGCGCCGTCGATTGAGCGCTATTAGGTCGCGAACCTAACCGACTCTCAGTATCTCGTGTGAGTTTTCTAAGATCGTAACTCGACGAGGTCTGTTTACAACACATGAGAATTTTGCGCAATTATCCGACAACATTGGATAGATTTTTTGTTGAAACCATTAAAGTGGAATTCAAGCACAATTTTGATAATAAAATTTAATTTTCGGAAACCATATATAGGGAAAATTACGCGCATATCACGGTAAAAAAGATATCACGAGGTAGAATTGCATGCGCAGATCCACAATGCAAGAGAACGTTAGGTCATAGACAGGGTGCATTGAAATGAACATGGCAGAAATGTGCATAGGATAATATATAAAAGAGTTACAGGTTAAAAAGAAAGAGTAACATGTACAATACGAGGATGAACAATACGATGATGAACATTACGATGATGAACAATTAAAGATGTAAGTGGGAGAGGAATGCAACATGTATAAAGGAGATGGATAGTGGTGCGGGATTGGATAAGGGCAAAAAAGAACAAAAACAATCGAATTAATGTACAAGCAAATGGTATGCGTTCCAACATATTCAGATGATAAAGGAAAAATCTTTCTCTCCCTAATAATATGATTATAAATGATAAACCTTCGGGCTAAAGTCAATTATGTGTCTTTCCTTTTGATCTGAATTGATTTTCTCGATCCAATTTGTTTGCAAGTCATGTAATAGAAATGAATTTAACTTTGTTAATTGCTACTTAACCCTATCATGTTCATGATCAAGATGTCGAAATATAATGTGTTTCTCTCTGCCGGCCGAAACGATACTTACAAAGTTAGAAGACAGTTCTCCATGTTTCACGTGATGGAATATATGATTGTTGCCTGGTACTGCTAACGACTGGTTGGACATAACTGATATCTTTCGGTTCTGGATGAAAAGAAAATCAAGACAATCATTTGATTATTAATGGTGTACTAAACTCCTCGCTCGCTAAGTTATCCGAGCAACGGCATCTTCTTCAATATACATGTTTATACTTTATACTGTCGTATGACTCATACCCCCGCGACAACAACTGTTTTTGTAATGGTCAAGATCGAACGCTAACCGAATTCCTAAGTTCAACCATGAACCAAACACTATACCTAAACCCAAACCTAACCTAAAACCAAACTGTAACCCTAACCCTTATAAAAATAAAGCCCGGAGCAATTGCAACTCTTTATTGAGACCTGTCCTTTGCTCATCATCATTCTGACTAAACTCTTTTCGAGAACATAATCACTGAAAGAAGTCAGCCATCGCCCGCATGCCATCAAATCTTGACTCGTGGAAGATATAATGAATAAAGCAACAAGCAATGAATTAGAATTGCATTTGTTTTACCTCTTCCGAAAGCTCGTGCGGCTGAAGGGGTGGTAGCTTGCGCGGTAAGGCATTGCCGTTGGCTGTTCCGTTTTGTCCGGGGTTTTCAGGTCCATCGGTAACGGTCTGTACCGCGGTCTCTCCGACAGCCTCGCCCGCCTCGGCATCCAACGGAGCTACCTCGTTGCGACAGAAACCACCACTGCAACAAAAATGAGATCAAAAGAAAATGTGTTGGTTTTTTCGCAATTCCTGTCGGCCATTTGCAGTTAAGAACTTAAGAAGGTGAGTGTACAATGGACATCTCCATTCACATTACGTCACATGCTTTTGCAAGACAATAAGACAAGAAAATCTCCATTTTTACGAGCTAGAAGCTTCTCAGTAAGCCCCTACAACTTTTTCCCATTATGTTGTTTTTCTAGTTCTCAATCTATTCATTATTCTCTGTATTTTTGTTCTCTAATCACTGTTAAACTTGAATGTGTGGAATATGAAGGAATGAATAAATCTAACTCCAAATTGAATTTAAAATTAAAGTGATTATCATAAAAGGGAGAGGGAATAGTTGGAAATAAATATCTTAAACCCCCCCCCCCCCCTCCCCCTTTCATAACGCCCTAGGCCCCTGAGGGTAAAGAAAGGTTTTGGCCATGCATCTTTCTCTCTCACCATGTGATGTGCTTGGTCTTGTCCATGATGATGGGATTCACCTTCATGAGGAGGAGATAGATGACGTAGAGGATGACAAGGATGAGGGACTCCCACCAGGTGAACTCCGTGTCCCAAGAGAAGACGATGAAACAAACCAAGGACAGACCGTAGAAGAAACTATCCCGCGTGAGAGGGCGCCAGTCCAAATTAAGAACCTGTGACAAAGAGGCAACAGACATCAGATGGTGAATTATAAAGTGCTTGATGCTTTTGAGGCAATTTTCGTACCGTATTGAATATCCCATAGAAATCATGTTCAGATTACGTACTATGATGATGTGATGTTCGCATGTTTCGATAAGCAATGAACAACCCCTACTGAAATGGCCTTAGGTTGATCTTTCGAAAGTCTATGTGATCATGATTAAGGAATACGGAATATTAGGATGAGAATAGCAAAGGAAATCATTTGATTGCAAGCGCAGGTGCTACCTTTCTTCTTCTTTTTTTCAAACAATTTAGAAACGTTTCATTCCAATGTTGTCCTCAATCCTAATCATTTCCAGACTCACCTGACCAGCTAGAGCAGCTGTGAGTGCGATGATGATGAGGATGTTGAACACGGCTGATCCCACGATGGTGCCGACACCGACATCGCTTTCGAAGGCGACACCGATGATGGCTGTAAAGAGCTCCGGAGCCGACGATCCCGCCGCCATGAAGGTCGCTCCGGCGACATCTTCAGATAGGCTGAGGGTCTCTGAGATCACCTCCAGCGAAGGCACAAAGAAGTCATCGCAAATTATTGCGATTGCTATCATAAATATAAAAATAAGAATCAATCATGTTAATATTCATGTACCATATAAATGAAGCCTTCCTAATAAATACAATTAAAAATCAAATTGATAATAGGACATCGTTTAAATTATGAATATTCGAATGCATGACAGTTAAAAGCGAAAACCAAATCACTTTTTATTAGCGGATCAAAATGTATCTCTTTAACTGTATAAATTGAAGTAGTATTTGAGAAATACTCGTCCATCTGAAATGTTAAATCATTTATTTGCCATGATTTTAAAGTGATCTTTTCGTAAATTTGTACATTTATGGGAATTTGACAACCACTATTATTCATTCATACTAAAAAGTCATTATGTACCATTTTTAGTCAGTCACATTTTTTTCACAAAGGTAACTGAAACATTACTGAAAAATATCAATATACATTGTAATTGGAAGGGCATTATTTGAAATTTAATGTGACTGTATTATATGTTCTATCAAATTTTCTTATTACATAGCATTTCTAGATACTAAGCTTTATGATTAGGTCTGAAATGACGATTAATTTGATTCATTTTATATGAAACAAAATATTCGTAAATATATATTGTTAAACCATATGCTGAGGAAATACATCACTTCCAGAGATGTCAATGAAATTTTAAAAGTGTGTGATAATTTCTTTTTCCTACTACAAACTGCCCATTCATTGCAGTTTCAATATGTCTTTTTCTAACAAATATATATAGATTGTGACAAGTGATTTAAATGAGTTAGTATATATGAGGTTTGAAAATGTCTGCAGATCTACATCTACATGTAATTCTCAAAAGCCTCTTACGGCTTTATAGTATAAAGGAATGTAAAATGCGATTACAATAATAAAAAAAAGCTTTACAGACTTGGAGTTTATTTATCCTGTATCCAAGGAAACAAGATAAGTCTTCCAACATTGGATTAAAATCGTTAGTTGCGCTCCGTTGTTAAACAGTCCATTGATACAGAGGAAGACATTCTAACATTTATTTTTCCCCTTCTCTTTGTGCAATATTTGTCGAGTTTTAGTGTCTGTGCTAATCTTATCTGAATTCATTGTTTGGGATCCTTTAAAACCATCAAGATAGAAACTCTTTCTTTTCTTTAATTTTCTTTCTTTTACTCATGTACATTATGTACGTGCATCTATTATTGCCATTTAACGTTTGCTTCACAACGACGTATAACGGTATCGCAACACAAGCATCTTTCTTCTCGGGAATATCGACGCCTTCATCAGTTTTGTTTTTAATTGTACTTGATTATATGAATCTTGGATTTTGTTTCTTGAATTACTAAACTTGAAATACAACTTAAAGGCTACTATTTTAGTATCTCCGAACCAAGTGAAAGTAGAGCTACTGAGGAATAACATTATACGATAGTCGGAAAATACTATACCATCACAATTATAAACGTCAATCGCGGTGCATTAATTAAATTGTCTGAGCATAGAAGGACTGTATATAATTATGAAAGCACCACGCACTATAATGCGTGTAGCAAAATGAATAGCATTGTATGCCCCAGCTGTTAAGGGCTAGAACTGAGGCATTAGGGACTTTTAGATCCACACGACGAGAGCGTGGACTGCCGCGTGCACTGGGCCGCGCCCGGCAATGCCTTAAAAGGACGTCACTTTACCTTAAAAGGATGTCACATGTGGCGGTCCACGTTCTCGTCGTGTAAATCTAAAAGTTCCTATTAACTCTGTGCAGGGATCACCTCCCTGCTCTGTGTTAAATGATACAGGCTAATGGCTTTCTGCCACTCATTACAGTGATTCCTATAGACGGTATTACGTAACTTACCGATGAACAAAATGATGACAAAGATAGCATAGAAGATCACCCAGAGTACTGGTTGATTAACGGATTCAAAGCTGCATGTCTCCCAGGGCGCTCTAACATGGCCGCCGCTTTCATTCGACAATAAACTCCTACCCATGTTACCATCTGCAAACAAGAAAAACAAATGATACGAATTACGTAATCGTGATGATGATCAAGAGTTATTCATGTATGCATTTCAAAATTATAGAAAGTAGGTCTACATTTTGAATTATCATACATGTAGACATTTCACTTCGACAGTTTGATGATGACAGAAACACGATTGAGTCATAAATGACAGAAAATAATAACAATGGCAACAAAGCGTACAAATTAGTGTAGAGACAAAATGACGAGCCCTAAAAGTGGCCCATTATTATATACATGTAGACACTGTGAACATGACGGACAACGAAAGAGGACAAAATATACAGTTCCTCATTCTACCTTCAACAATTGCTGTGGTAGACAAAGGAACATCCCTTCACTGCTATTATGTAAACATGTGTAGAACAGGTGAATATGCATGTGACACCTGTTCTACACATTTTTACATAATAGCCGGAAGGGATGTTCCTTTGTCTACCACAGCAACTGTTGAGGGTAGAATGAGGAACTGTATATTTTGTCCTCTTTCTTTGTCCGTCATGTTCATAGTGAGAAGTGAAGACACAATTGGTGCAGTTTTAAATTCAGACATCAATACAAAAGTTCACCCCCCCCCCCCCCCTTCACAGCCAATATTGAACTGCACAACACCATTCACAATCCGAGATCCCGAATGTGGTATTCTTAGCTTTGAAGGGTTAACATCAGTGCAAGGAAGCGGCTATAGACCTCAACACTCGGCGGATATATTTATTGAGAAGCCTAGACGCAAGAAACAAACATCATGACTATAGCTGTCAGTATAGCTGCATACGAGACAAGTGAACTTGGGAGTCTTATTGGATTATCCAGCTTTCAGGCAGACGTCTGTCACCTAGCTGCCAGACAACCTCCAGAAAGTGAAATGACAGACTATAATTTATCAAGAGATAATTCACTCAAGTCCTCTCCCATTGGTGAGATTAGAGGCAGGTGCGTCGTATGGTGGTAGTACATGCTCTTCTTCGTACCACCATCTTGTTAGTAGCTTTTTGAACTATCATATTGGAGAAGCTTGTACACGTTACACGTTAAACTAAAGACTGGGTGGTGTAATCACTGAATTTCAATTTAATATCTTTCGACGTTTTAAAAATACTCAATGCAGAGTATTGTAAAACATCAATTAATTCTAACAGATTACCGCTGCGTATGATATCGCTAACTTGTTGGCATCATGAAGATAGTTACACTGTGTGCAATGAAAATGAAAATAACTATAGTCTATACACAGTGGATGAGGACAATATGAGTTGTGTGTTTTAACTTTGTGTGCAGTGTCTCCACATCTTATGTAGATTAACAATGTTCATGTACATGTACTTTAGCATCCTACATGGACAAGAAATTGTTATTGTCTCTATAGAAAAAGATGAGCTGCAACAATACTGGGGAAAGACTAATTGGCATCAACAGAGGCATTTGGAGACATGCAGCATGCTGAGGCCTTCATCCTGCAGTGGATCGAAAACGGCTGAAAAAGTAAAAGTAAAAGTGAAGTCTCTATAGGCTATACACAAACATTATTATATAGCGCCACTTGTCAACAAAAATGGTACTCATCTAGGCATCCAAATCCTATATCCGGCAAGTGCCAAAATCAAATTCATTACCCGTCACTTTATGATGAGTTCAATAAAATAGTTGTCTCGTGTCGCTTGTTGAAAAATCGTTGAGAATGGTGAACAAATAATTCAACCGTTAGAAGGAGAAAATAGTATTTTTTTAAACTCTGATATATTTGTGATATTTCCACACAACTGCGCCAGGAGTGTCATTTTTGACAGACATGGCGCATTATAAATGTTCACTATAATAATTATTATTATTATAATTATCTTACGATCTTAGCTAAGTATTTGCTAAGCATGGTGTGATCGAAATATTCCCAAAATTAAAAAACAATCATTAATAGAAGAGCGTGTGACAGCTTTATTCATTACCCCCCCCCCCCCCCCCTCAGCTCATTTACCCTACAGCATAGTCAGATATTCATAATGCACTGTACATAGCATGTACATGTATATGCCTACTTTTCACCATCGCATTATCGAATCCATTATTGTCGATAAATTGAACGCTGGTAATAGCCCCTAATTCCATCACTTCGAAATTATTCATGCACCGTTAATCTTTATCGCATTGATAGTATCACTGGTATAGAGTGCTTATTTGTCATTTCGAAATCATCCAATAATAAGAGAAAATGGACGTAATGGAGAAGTAGTGGAGAAGACATGAGACAAAATGATATAATGATGTTTAGCTCTTTGGGTTTGTTAAAAGGTTTATGATAATTATTGTGATATAAAATCTATGTTCGCTTTGTACAATCATGATCAATAAATTATAAACAATATTTTCTTTCAATTCAAGTATAAATAATGAATGAAACACGAACAAAATAAGAAAAAAATCTTTAAATTGTAGTAATTTTTCCTTTCATGTCGCAAGACAGTGAATACATGTACAGTGTAATCGCACTCTGTTTTACTCATACAAAGTTAAAATGCATGACTTTGTAATAAGACAGAATTTAATGACTGTCCATACCTTGGTTTCACGGTGTACTCACGCCTGAATACGGCATGAATATTCTCTCTCTCTCACTCTCTCTCTCTCTCTCTCTCTCTCTCTAACTCTCTCTCCCTCTCTCTCTACCTGTCCCTGCCGCTCTCTCTCCCCTCCTTCCCTCCACCGTCTCTCTTTTTCTCTTTCTCCCTCTCCCTCGCACTCTCTGTCTTAACATAAGCTATCTCTTACGAATTAACAAATCGTATCAAACTAAAACGACGAGAAAAATAATAAAAAGAGGGGAGATTCAGTCGTACCGTTGTTTTGGTCATCGATGCGTTGCAATATGGTAAGTGCCTAGACAAGTTTAAAACCTTACATTCACACGTTCAGTTTACCATAGAAACGAGACACGTTGATTTTCACACAAGATTCCCGGCGCTGCAAGCTCACAACGTATCCATAATTGATTACTTTAAAACCGATATACAATCATGATTGCATTTTGTATAAATCATATATTGTATTCTGTCTCTGATATTGCAATCTTATTCATCAGAAAACATGGACTATGCTTGCTTTCGTCACCTTGAGCTTGTTCGTGTGAGTTGTACTTGTTTCTATGCAATCGCCTATACACTTCAATCAGGTTTTTTTAAAAATAATCTTCATGTATTATGGTAGAACCTATTCACTTTTCTTCTGTATTTTGTAGGTCTACATGATAATTATTTCCTCAACAATTTTCCCAATACATTTCGGAATGATAATAAAAATACATGTAGTATCAATAACTGAGGCAAATACGGTAGTGTGCTTAAGCGTTTTTTGCTGAGTAGTTAAGTCCAATCTGTAATCTATTCTTGACGCATTGGTGGGAATATTCTGACGGGATTTTCCTTCAAAAGTAAGGTTATTTCAGAATAATGTTTCAAAAGCAATCATTCTAGAAAGACGCAATCGCGCGAGAGGCCCTCGGGAAGGCCCTTGGAAGAAAAAAAATATATACATTGCATGGGTTTGCTCTATTGCGAAACAACCCCTATTCCCCCACCCCTATTGATAGTCATGTCCTTATACGCCACCGACAGTTGGTCCCCATGTTCCCCCTTACCTTTATACCACCACCACGCACCCCATGGTCCTCCTTTACCCCCACCACCCCGCACCCCCTGGGCGTGGCGCAACCCTCCTAATCTCCACTCACTGTGTGCTTGGGGATATCATTAATACTCCGCCATTCTAATAGAGCTATACCCTATTGTCGATCTCTGCACAACACGGTCCACACAACCATGACAACTATATAGCCGCCACATTGCCCGCTCGTATAATTATACCGATTGTTACGTCACAAGACTGCACCATCTTTCTCCAGCTACATGCACGAAGCAAGGTGAGATAAGGGTGTCCATATTCCCTTTCCTTTGATTGTGATCGGGCTTGCCTAAAATCGCATTCAGCGCCTTCGATCTGTAACAACTGCGATGAAAAGAATGTGGGCAGCTACCGAAGATGAAGAATAAAAGAAAGAAAATCGAAGGTTGATCGCTCCGTGCGAAGGGTCTTCTTCGCCTTTTGTTCAAGATAAATCCCTTTTGAGCAGCAACGTATATAAACGTTAAAGCGAATCGCTGCCTGTGCACACCTATACGACTCCAAATCTCCAATAATATTCTTCTAATGACTACATGTATGTGGTGTTAAGGTGCCATAATATTGCATCTCGATGTTTTATAAGGAGAAAGGCTTGTTTGTATGTACATGTACATGTAGGTGGAGACTTTATCGATCATTAAAATCCCAAGGATTGTCTCGTTCAACATGATTATCAGACAAGGCTCGTCTCTCATCTTCTCGTAGTAGAATTCCCGCGATCAGAAATATATCATTCTGATACTTAAACGATGCTCAAGTATTCTCACATTAGCATGTACATGTATGTATAATGTTTACACAACTTACATAATCATACTCATCTTAGCATGATTGTCTAACGGCGCAACATGTCAGATGACACTGTCGCGAATTCTACGTCTTACCTAACTCATAATATTTTCTACATGTTTTCTACATGTACAGTAAATACCTTTCATAAAACATATCTCATTTACCTCACTTTATACAACATTCGTCCTTATCGTCATTCTATTCGAAATGATTTGATGCTCTTCACTGCAAAAAGTTTTAGACGACATCCGCAGTTTTACTTCAGAAATTAAATGCTTCTATTAAGTTATCAGCCACATAACAGGAAATTGCCTCTCAATGCTCTCTTTCTTTCTTTTTCTTTAAATAGAGATGATGCTACCTCCGACAGCCGTTGTTTTAAATCGACTTTCGATTCTTACGACGTACATGTACTTTTTTTTAAAGAATTAAACATTTGTATTGGTCAGTTGATAGAAATTATGAGTAACAAACGCGTCGGTATAATTTAGAAAATCCTTCGTAATACACGAACTAGAATTAAGTAAGTATGATGATTGATGTCCGTGAGAGAATTCTTTAACTTGATTACATCTTACAAGAAGGCCATCTTTCTGAGAATCTCTTATATGGTTTCAATAATTTTGTCGGATGAAAACGTCTAAAAAGGGGTCGTTTTTATATCTATGTCCTAGTATATATTCTTCTTTTTGAAAGGCCTTACCTGATTCGTATTTGTCTTGCATATCAGAGGCTCTGTTTGAAGTGATGTATAGTATGGAAGAGATGAGAAAAAATGCGACTATGATGGAGGTTCTTGATAGCCATTGTTTGTTGAGTGTACCGATCTTGCTCTTGTCCCGTCCCCCTAGTCCAACCCGGTGGCGCCAGGGTGGTTTCCTGAGGCGGCCAGATCGTCTCACCGGCTCAGATCGGACTGCTATTTCATGTGACTGCATTGTTCTGAAATGGAAAAACAACAGAATAATTCATCTTTGATTAGAATGATCGAAAACCAATCCGAAACGTTAAATCATCTTCACCTATAGAGAAATGGCCGAAAGTTATAGGGCAACGCCCTATAACCATCATATAAACATCATAACTATAATGGTGGTGGTGATGGTAATGACGGTGATGGTGGTGGTGACGATGATGGTAATGACGATGATGATGATGACGATGACGATGATGATGATGGTGGTGACAGTGGTGATGGTGATGATGATAATGATGATGATGGTGATGGTGGTGCCGGTGGTGATGGTGGTGGTGACGATTGTAATGACGCTGATGATGGTGGTGACGGTGGTGGTAATGATGATGGTGGTTATGACGAGGATGATTATGAGGTTATATGAGAATAATATGATGAAGACTTGATGATGATAAACAAAGCAAGACGTTATAAGGGTACCTAAGTTCTTATAGAACATTTATTTAAGTCCAAGAACGTTATTTTCTTCATGAGATGATATGACGATCAGGATGATAATGAGAAGTAGGAGGATAGTGTTGATGATATTCGTGCATGTATGGTGGTGATGATGGTGCTGATGATGTTTATGATGGCGACGATGGCGACGACGACGACATGTACATGTACAAGTCATGCCACCTTTTCATTCAAGGAAATATTTCTCGACGCTGCTACAATCCCTACATTAAGCTTATTGTTGAAAGTATTTCATTGTTTTACAGCGCTGTCAAATTCTTTGTCATATTCTATATGAAAATAAGAAAAAAATGCATCATGAAACACTCGTAACAGAATGTTCACAAACGGTTACATTTCAATATTTCTGTATATAAAGCGCTTACTGAGAAACGTTGTAGATGTAATGGGCACTATCATTATTATTATTGCTATTATTATTATTATTGTTATGATTATTGTTGTTATCATTTTATTGTTGTTGGTGTCGTCGCTGCTATTATTAAAATGGCAAATTTATCATTTATCATTTAGCTCAGAGAAATTGTGCTATTGTAAGTTGGTGACGATATGACGACTAAACGAATATTGTTATCATCTTTCATACCAAACTTATTCTTGACGAAGACATAATTTACAAAGAAAGCAAAATACTAAAATGTGCATCTCCGACGTCCTATTAATAACGGAATAAATCCTCCTAGACTAAAATAATCAGTGTACGCTTGCCGTCACTCATAACACAACATTTTCTGGGAATTTCAATGAAATAAGAGGATTCTTTGAGTAAATTTATTCAAGGAGTTATCAGTAGATTTTTTGTCTTAATTTATTTCCGACCTTGAGGGAGAATCGTGAACATCTTCAATCATACATGTAGATATACGGAGAAATCATCATTGACCTAGCTCTGCCAAAGATCTCGGCGTCATTTTACTTTTGTATCTCGACAGATCTAATAATACATCTTTTCAATTATTATTATAATGAACATGAAGGCCTTGTGGAAGGAAGATTATAAAATAAGAAGGAAATCAAAAATTGTTGCTGAATGTAAACACGTTTTGTGTCCAGAGAGGTTAGGTATCCGGGACAGCTAGGTCATTTTCCAAACGGAAATAGAATCTATGTAAGAAGTATTTTGCAAGTAAATATTATTATTGGGGGTGTGCATGCGTGGGCAATGAGACCTAAAACTGTCACGTATGCGGTTGGGGATTTAGATATATAATAGAAAACGTAGAGTAACTAAAGTAATAGGCCCTAGACTCTACTTCATTACGTGTATACTTTGGATTTATTCATACAATTTTCTATTTTTCTTTGTATGATATTAATAAAAACAAAGGAATATTTGTATCTGATTTCGGAAACAAAAAACAACAACAACTTTAAAACACAATGCATTTGATTTGCGCGCAGACTCGGATGCGGCGTTAGTTACGAAATGAAAAGTAGGTCACCTTATGCCTTTGTGGATGTTATGTAGATCTAGATCTAGATTCTACGTTCTAATATTAAACTCACATTTTGGTTTGCAACTTAGAAATAGATCTAAAGATCTTTATTAGATCTATTTTGTTTTACCATAACTGTCCAGTTTAGCAATACAATTGTTCTGCAAAGTCGAGGATTTAGATCTTTATTATATTATTAAGATCGAAATCTCGATCCAATGTTGACATTTTGGGGACAATAATATTATAACAAATGAAGAGAAGAGAATAATGTCACCGCTGTCTTTGGATTTAGGTCTAGATCTAGATCTAAAACTAAAGTAAAACTGAAAGTAAGATCTTATTCTTTGTGCATGAATAAGACCAGGAGTAGACTACGAAGAGACGAAAAGGAATTCTCATACAATTCCTGGTCTTGGTCGAAATATATGAGGCAGTGCCTCACATTAATCTTCCAATCGTGTCTGCTGAACGAAATTCCTTTCCTCATTTTTTGTTTCTCCCAATGAAACGTGTGCACACAAGTTTTTATTAGGGAAAAATCATAAGAAAACAAATGCTGGCCGAGAATTACTCGTTTGAAGAGTCAAGACGGAGAGAGAGAGAGAGAGGGCATAACAATGACAGCATCATCATTCATCACCGCTTCTAAAACCAGGCACCACACTCCTGGCAAAGCATCACACAAAAATGAATCCTTTTTACAGCTTTTCGAGTATCTGACGATTATTTAGCAATTATAAAACACACAAACATACACATATAAAACTCCGTTACCTTATTGTGTGTTCATTTCCCTTCGTAAAGATAGCTTAATTTCCTTTAAATGATAAATAATTTCCAGTTATTTTCCGGGCTTGTGTATTTTGCGAGTTTCTTGTCTTTGGCGACTCGCATTTAGTGATGTGTACCTTTTTGTGGCGGTTGCGTGTACGCTATGGTAAACCTGTGCGCGAGCGCGCGAGCTGCAGCTCGTCCATTGACCACTGTATTGTAGTAGCGCGCGCTGGAGTGACCAATAGTTGCTAGGAGCAACCGGCGCACAAAATGCATCAGAGGATAACGGGACTCCATTTAATCAATTTCTTCAAGAAGTTACGTCACAAAGGAAACTCCCCCGAGAAAAAGGTAGATACAATGGTCTTTACAAAGTGATATATTATTCACTAGTCGGAGGCTCATTATTAATTAAAATCAGGCGGTAGTCGTGTTTATTGGGTGCTGGGAAAACATTGTGATCATCTCCAAGTCAGTAAACAAAAATAATCTTGTATTGAAATAAACTTTGTCTGCATTCTTGAGCTTCGTAAACAATAAACAAAGACAGACATTTTATATTGTGTTAGAAAAGATAAATATC
Source organism: Strongylocentrotus droebachiensis (assembly GCA_035222895.1). Lineage (NCBI taxonomy): Eukaryota > Metazoa > Echinodermata > Echinoidea > Camarodonta > Strongylocentrotidae > Strongylocentrotus > Strongylocentrotus droebachiensis. The sequence goes on along the minus strand of JAVYIG010001133.1, from coordinate 153,827 downwards.
CTATATCTTCAGAGATTATACCTGCTAAACACATTTTATGATTTTTATCACATAATTTTCTTTGCGGTTTACTTAACGCTGTTAAGAATTTTTAATTTAATTTTAGTATCTTCTCTTTTTTTCACAGTTCAAATCCTATAGCTCTATTTTTTTTCTGAGGGCACGATTCTTCCAGAGGATAAACTTACAATAATAATGTACCAATTCATATTTCAGGTAGAATGGCATAATCATTATTATTTTCCTGAGATTATTTTCCAATTAAAGGCCCTGCATAGATGTTTGCCGCTAATGCACAAAAAGCATCATTATACATATAACTCACACAGGTTCTTATTTGTACCAAAATGCTGCATTTAATTCATTTTGGTCGAACCACCGACGTTGGACAACCCGCCCCTAGGACAATATCCCCCGGACAACTGCTAATAATGTACCCTTATTATCTTCCACCCATTATGCGGAACTTCTACGGAGAACTTGTTCAAGTAAACCGATATTTGGTTCGTTTCTTTGCTCCGGGCTTTATTTCGTCAAAGGTTAGGGGTTTCAAGTTAACGTTGCTACTGGATTACTGGTTACTGGTTCAGGGTTAGGGTCATACAGGGATGCGGTGTTAGAGTTATACAGGGTTAGGGTTAGTGTTACGGTAAGTATCTGGGTAAGGGTTAGGGTTGAGAATAAAGTGGTTCAATGTAAGTTAGGAATTCGGTTAGTTCAGGGAACTGACCGCAGAGCAACTGGTTCCTAACGGGATGTTGAGGAGAATACCTAAGAGGAAGAAGAAGAGTTCTAAAACTGTTTTGGCGCCATACATTTAGGGGTAGTTATTCTTGTCAGTATGTCGTCAAATCATACATCTTCGGGTGGTCAATTACATCTATTAAAACAAAATTCATGTAAATCACTCATAATGCTTCATGAATTAAGTCTGTCTTATAGTTATCATAATTTCATGAAAGTCAATGTAAATCCCCGCGAAAAGAGCTTTACAAGAAAGCAAAGTGTCATGAAAATAAAACGAGATATACAACCGGTATCCAACCATTTCGAATTTAGCTAACATGAGCACATCTAAATCTTAAACTGTTCTCTCTCGTCAATGCATCATTGTTTTTGTCATTTTAGGCCTATTTATAAGGGTTTTATTCTTGTAATATATTTGTTGCTGTTGCCTCTGCTCATGTATGTGCTTTTATTCTTGCTGCTGTTGTTGTTTAGGTTGCTATTGTTGTCGATGTTGTTATTATTGTTGTTGTTGTCGTCGTTGTTGTTGTTATTGTTGTTCTTTCAGGCACGAAAATAATCACCAACATCATGAGATTTATGAATTGAATTGGATTGAATTGAATTGAAAGACAGTTTTTTTTTTTTAATAATACATGTACATGCACGTATTCTTTATTACAAAACGTTAAATACTTCATAGCGAATGCCGTCAAAATGTTCATTTTTTTTTAAATAAAATTGTTTTCTTTCTCTCTTTCTCTCTCTCTCTCTCTCTCTCTCTCTCTCTCTCTCTCTATATTCTCTATTTATAAATGATTCGTACTTTGTCACCTTTTCGTCACCGTTTCCTATAATCGCACCTGTCATTTTGACACCCCATTCAACAGGTCTCTTTCAAGTCAATCGTATATGGGTATGTACCTATTACCGAAAGCCCACGTTTTACACGTCCTTCTGTACTCGTGTTTTTCCCCCTAAAAGTCTTCTCTCAAAATTTTACGAGCATCCCTTTAGCATAATTTCCACAATAGAATAGTCATGTCCATAAGGGTGGATTGATTTCTGTCTTATATCTTTTCACGAAGTGATTGGGGCGATATGATTATTCTTGATATATAAAAATGTATATAACTTATATTCTGTGAACTTATTTGATCAATCTGAGAAGACACAATCTTAATTTATCAAGAATAAATCATATTGTCAGAATGATTTCATGAAAAGAGGGGAGAAAACATTATTCCACTTGTATGGGCAACTATATTTGTTAACATCTAACCCTCTCATATCCATATCCCTTTCTAGCTTCATGTACAGGCGCGTACGCAGGGGGGGGGGGGTTTGGGGGGTTAACCCCCCCTTTGGTATTTTTATGTGTATAAACCCCCCCCCCCCAAAACCCCCCTAAAACCCCCCCCCCCCCCCTTTTGGATTTTTTTTTTTTTTTTTTTATTATTATTAAAAAAAAAAAAAAAAAAAAAAAAAAAAAAAAAAATTATCCCCATAACTGACCAAAAACGAGGCCATATAAAAAAAAATAAAAAAAGGTGTCCTCTTACCCCCCCCCCCCCTCACTTCTTCATCTTTTGACCAGGTGTTCAATCCTTTAGTTCTAATTGGCAGTCTGTCCTGCTTCCTGCCCTTACTCTTCCCACCTCCTATCTGTTTCCTAGACTTGTAGGCATCTCACCAAGGTTTCAATATCTCTGTTCTTCTATGCCCTCACTCTCCACCCTCTTCATAGATGGTTTCCTGGATGCTCGCCTTCAGCTTCCTGGTGATTACCAAGGGATAATCTCTGCTCCAGAGCTTGCCCATCTTCCGCATGATGCCAGCATGACCCATGCGCCAGTCACGACACGGTCCTCTCTTCACCAGGTTGGAGTAGACAAAGCTGTCCTGCTGGGCGCTGATTTTGTCCATCCGCTCTAGGACGGTGTAGAAGGTCAGGAAGTTCTTGTTCATTTCTCCAAGAAATTCCTCTGAGTCACCCACAAGCTTCGTCCATTTTAAGTCGATGATCTCAGTTTTGGTAAGACCAGAGCCGGGAAGTCGAGAGAAGGGACCACAAGAGATACGAGCTGCTCGTCGAAGAGCCTTCTCAAGCTGGCTGGTGGTGTTTTTTGAGAGCTGGACCATATCTCTCAAATTCCGGAGGACCTCTGTCGGTGCGCACTTCCTCAAGACCTTGTCCATGTCGAGGGAGTCATCGCCCTGTTCGTCATTATTCTCGTAATAGTCAATCTCTTCATCTAGTTCAGAATAATCATCCATGGTTTTTTCCCCACTCTTGACCCAGGGGATTTTTGTGTCGGTATCATCAGGCTTGCTAAAGTCCACTGATGATCTGATACTCGTATCTTTCTCTTCTGGAAGATCTCCTTCAACTGGAGATGGTGCCTTATGCTCTTGCTCTTCCCAGCATTCCCTCCCCATTCTCGAGAAGGGCCTTGGTTGGCATACCTCGTCCATATTCAAGTCATTGTCTTGAATGTTGATATCAACATCACTGTCGGTTCCCCTACTTGGTGACGATGAGGGTGAGTGAGTGATGCCGAGGATATCGACCGGGTGATGGACCTTGTCTTTTGACGGCGTGTCCTCACCTTCACCTTGGACAATGTCCAGGCGCGTACGCAGGGGGGGGTTTGGGGGGTTAACCCCCCCCTTTGGTATTTTTATGTGTATAAACCCCCCCAAAACCCCCCTAAAACCCCCCCCCCCCCTTTTGGATTTTTTTTTTTTTTTTTTTTTTTTTTTTATTATTAAAAAAAAAAAAAAAAAAAATTATCCCCATAACTGACCAAAAACAGGTGACCCTACCCCCCCAACGGAGCAAAATGTCAAATTTTCAAATTTCGAGGCCATATAAAAAAAATTAAAAAAAGGTGTCCTCTTACCCCCCCCCCCCCCCCCCCCCCCCCCCCCCCCCCCCCCCCCCCCCCCGCTTATTCAGCGGTCGGCTGAGTCGTTACGAAATTTTCGGCCCGATTTATAAATGTTAAAACCCCCCCCTTGAAAAAATCCTGCGTACGCGCCTGTTGTTCATGTATATTATAATTTTCTTGCTCTCTTTTTCCTTCAGACTATATACCTCTCTATCCCTTTCCATTTTCAAATGCCATTGTATCTATATCAATTTAAATTGATCATTCTCGGTAAACATATACAATTTCCTATACAAGCCCTATACAAACACCAACTTCTCTCTCTCTCTCTCTCTCTCTCTCTCTCTCTCTCTCACACACACACACACACACACACACACACACACAAACTCTTTCTCTCTCTTTCTCACACATACACTCTTCCTCTTTCAGTTTCTCTCCCTTTTGATTTCACCATGGATCCTGACTTTACTCACAAATGTCTATAGTATACGGTACCATATTTCTCTTTTTTTCCGGCAATTTATTTGTTTATATACCCTTTGACCCTACGTGGGTCTCTCCCAGTCCAACTCCATGCCGTTTGAAGGGGAGGGGTGGCCCTGTCACTCCCCGGGTCAAGCCCTGTATTGGTGTGTTAGATCCCTGAGCATCTATTCCCCCGATGATGGATGCATCCTCCCTAGCTAGCCTTCCCGCCAAAAAAAATAAATTGTAACCAACAATCACGCATTCCAGAATCCACAGATTTCTTACATTTTGAAAAAAACATACATGTAGCAAAATGGGTAACATGCAACAAACGGCTTACTGAAAAAAAGGCAAAATCTTCGAGGTAATCGAATGCTTGCAATTTTAAGTTTCAAGCAGATGATCATAAACTTCATATACATGTCATATTGCGTCTACTTTTTAGCCTCCCCTCCCCCCCCCCCCTCCTCCCCACCTTCCCTCTCTTTCTCTCTCGCATTCTCCACTCTCCATATTTCTCTTATTACCAACACCTTCCTAAATGTTCAATACATGATGAAGAAGGCGCCCCGAATCCTGTCAGTACGGAGCCGCCCCATAAGTGACGTAGCTACAAGAAATTAAAAATCAAGAAAGAGAAAAGAAAGATATAGAAAAGGGGATGGGATGGGCGATGTTTAACAAAAGTTGATAGGGCCCTCCAACACCTTAGATATCCTCACTCGTTGACGTTGTTCTTTCGCATTTCGTCAACACAATATTTCCGGTTCCCCCGCCCCCACTCAATGACGCCAGTATTCCGTCAATGGCTGGACCCATGCTGTGCTAAAGCGTCCCATGTTTATCGAATTAATGAAGTATCTAGATTAGAATACCGCCACTATATTTCGACCATACATCTATTTCCGTCATTGAATTGGAAACACTATTTCACTGCCTAGATAGATGGTGTTCGAGAAAATGATGAGGGTGCTTTGAAAAACCACGAACGACTTGACCTTTTCGTACAAACTCCATGGAGACACCTTAAAAAGCAGTGTTTAGACAGGAAGCGCTCGATAGAATACAGGTGTAATCTGAAGGCTACTTTATTCAACATTTATTGCATGTTGGAAATGGCGTAGTCCCAACGGGAGGGGCCTCATGTGAGCGATATGCCCCCTCCCCAAAATATAAAGATGATATGACTGCTCTCAGACCCGCCCCTACAATGCCACTTGGACCAGTGCAGCCCCCCCCCCCCTCCCCCCATAATAGAATACAGGCTACGCCACTGCATGCCAGCGCGGTGTCCCTTCATCAACTACAACCATGGATTCTTCTGATGCTCAGAAGTACAAATATCGAAAGAAATAATTTTTGTTTGGTATTCCCAGCATTTGAGATCAAGTGAATGACTGCAGGATACTGATTCTGACCCTTTTTACCCTTTCTCTACTTATTATGCCTTAGCTTTACATGACGACAATAGTCAGTGGCGCATTTGGGGGGCAAAAGCGGCCCGTTGCGCCTTAAACCAAAACAACCTACACGAAGGTCATTAATATTGTGCCCCATCATTTATAGATACCTGGGTCCGCCCCAGAATAAAAGACAAAGAATATAAAGGAATGATTTCCATAGCTTCCTTATATCACAGAATTCTATAAGAGAATTATCGAAAGTTGTCAACCAATTAAAGTATACTTGTGCTAAATGTTAACGACATTCAGATTAATGAACGTTTTCAACCCCGAAAGGTAGTTTTTAAGTTATCATATTGACATGTGTTAGATCTATCACAACTATTATACATCTTTGAAGATTAAATGTGTAACATTTTTTAGATCTCTTTTTTTATACAATTAAATTCAAATCAAAATGTAACATAAAATATAACCTCGCGTAAAATGTTGTAAAAACAAGACATTAATTATATCTAAAAGGGGAAGTGGAAAGTAAACATGCACTAATGGACATTAATGACATTAGAAAATATATACGAACAAAACAGAACGAACTAATAAATATGACCAAAGCATCATATTTACCTGACAACGGCGCTCAAACCAACATCCAAGTATGCAATGCTTGTTTTACGACATTTCTCCCCAAAAAATGAACCTGATGAAAGAGTAAACTTCACTTCACCATAATACTGTCCACTGTTTTAACATGTTCATCCTTGCATTAACGCTTCGTAAGAAGGTTAACGATGTCAAATGACGTAACAAAAACCCAGACATGATAATGTATTAGGATATGAGGGTAAGACGCACCCAAATGGTGTTAGTTCAAGATGTGTTAATCAGTGTGCTTTAATAGAATCGTAAAAGATATTTTGTAGGAGCTGTTCTCTCAATTACTACGGACAGGGGTGGAGTCAGGATTTACATCTCACAAACAAAAGTAGGTAAAAATGCTGGGTTCTTTCGTTGGTGATTTCAGATATCTCTAACAACATGAACAAGCAGGCAAAACAACAGAAAAGCAACAAAGAAAAACATATTTTAAGTTTGTTTTGGGTCGCAATATAATAACAATCGGGAGAAGGAGAAGAAATTATTTCACCTGTTACAAATAATTATATTTCAATAGTCAGGAAGTCATTCCGTGTTCATTGTAATGGGGCACTTAATAAAGATTTGTGAATTAAATTAAATTACGAAAATGTCCTGTTTTGCATATCGCTTTGCATGTATTTTTGAAGAAAATGAAAACTAGGCGGCTGTATCTTGGTTCTAGGTATTTTGTGAATTATCATCATTGCAAGAGAATTGTAGCAGAAGTTATAAACCATTGAAGAGCCGTACCACGCAAAGAAGACGCGTTCCCCTTTTCCCACAATCGAAAATATAACGAGGAGGTTGAGGGGGGAGAGAGAGAAAGAAAAATACATAATTTTATTACAGTGTGAGAGACATGTCCCCCTCCCCGCTCGATTACTTTGCTCCCTCCCATGTGGTCCCTTTCGACAGACCCCCAGCCCCCCCCCCCCCTCTCCCCCCCCCCAAAAAAAAAAAAAAAAAAAAATCGGCAGTACGCCATTATACAATTTGATTCACAGGATTGTAGCAATCGGTGCTCATTACGGGTAAGCTGGCGAACCCATTTCTCCACGAACCCAGATTGTGTTCTCTATCTGAAGTGTGTCGAGTGATATTTAAGACAGGTAAAGAAGGGTTAGGTTACCATTCTTCTCACCTCATTCCCTTATTATCACAATGAGACTCTTGTGTACAGCGTAATCAATTACAATTCGATTTATTACAGCTCTAAATATTAGGGCTAGAATGGGGGGGGGGCGCTTGATCTATATTACTGCTCTACTATTTGTTCTACTAATATAAGAGCCAACCTCTCAAGTGCATTTAACTTTTAACATTTAACTTTTCTTGAAAGTGATGGATTCAGGATTTTCTGAATAGGGTGAGTAAGGCTCGATCTATTTTACTCCTCTACTGTTGGTCTAAATAAAGGCATCGTTTCATCGGCTCTATTCACTGTAATGCTTGTTCTCAAACAACCCAATTGCTCTTTTTATATTCAAAGCGTTTACATCAAGCTTCTTTTTTCTTAATGAAGATCGATTAGAACAGGATGAGCAGATGAAAAAGTGGAAAAGTAGTGTCAGTGGTGTATCAAGGATACTTTTACTAGGGCAGGGAACACAATCATGTTCAAAATCTCTCTGACAAGCACAGCAAACTAAACAAGAAAACAAGATAGGGGAAACAAAATCACGTTTTTCATGTGCCTTTGGCGTCTAAGATGGCTGCCAAGAGTACCTGTAAGAATATATTGTAATCATTGTGTACTTACTGTATGCCAGGCTGGGTTTACCGGGGCACCCCCCCCCCTCCCACCCTTGGATCCACCAATGTTATTCATTTCAATGCGATCAAACATGTTGTGGCCTGTCTAAACATTGCATGTCTTTCTAATGTCAACGTACTCTCCGAAATCTAAACTTAGACGAGAAAACATGAGGAACGGGGGAAGAGGGTCGAAGAAAAATATACTTCCAGAATCGTCTCATAATCCTCGGAAAAACAAACGTGCCAAGAATTTTCCCATACACCACTCTCTCTTTCTGCATCACTTCTGAAATACATATTTTCTGTTTGACATGGTATACTTAAAGACTCTTGACTCTCATCGAAGAGGTAGGTCCTAGGTTCGATCGTTGTTCAGTGCTTACATCCAGGATTTCTTAGGGGAGGGGGCCAAACTTTTTTTTTTTTTTGCTTCCGAAAATTTGAAAATTTGCACCCCCCCCCCCCCAACCCCCCAAAAAGCTAAAAATCGCGTGATTTTACATGATTTTTTTTCTCAAGGGGGGGGGGGGCTGGGCCCCCCGGGCCCCCCCCCCCCCCCCTGGATCCGCCACTGTTTACATCCTAGGACAATGTGTGTTACCGGCATTGGTCTCTCTCGACCCAGGTGTATCAAAATGGTAACCATGCAATGCTGTGGTAACAATATTGTTCACAGGAAATGGAGTATTAATAGTAATTTGCCACATTTTCACCCAAAAAATTTAACCATCCTCAAAAACCACGTTTTGCAAATGAACTTTTTTAATATCATCAATATTATAATTCATCGCATCATTAAAACGATACTTGGCAGTCGCGTTCATCGCTTGGTGGCAGTGCATGTGGCCTGTGAAAAAATGTAGGACCCTCCCGATGTCATATCCCACAGTAGAAACTAACTTGTTAGAAAAAGCAAGTAAATAGTGTCACGTCCATGGAGATATAAATACTGTCATCGCATGACGTCATAGTTGTCACTGCTTTATCCTGTTTCTTGCGTCGAATATTACATACACTCACTTATGCGCTTGTGTTGCGATTTGTTTGTTTTTGTCGTTGTTGTTCTATTATGTTTAGTAAGGATCACCTGGCCTGTTAGAGAGAAGGAGAGAGAGAGAGAGGGGGGGGAGAAGTTTGGGGGTTGTAATGTTAAAGGGGCATGTTCCCCGTATTCCAGAGGGCGTTCAAGATACGTACCCGCTGGCGGACGGTGCTAGCTGCCTATTGACATCAACAGAATACGGCTCTTACGCAGATGGCATGTTCCGAATGCCCGGACAATGCCGATTATCGCATACATGTGCCGAAGTAATACCAATCGCAGTTCGGCTCTAAGATTCGGCTGCTGTTTCCGCCCACTTTCGTGACGTCGCGATCGGCAGCAATCAGCTGGATTGGCGAAGGCAGGCCAGGCCGCGCGTACTTTGATTGACAGCTGTATGCAAATTAGAAGTCGACCTTCGGAACCAAGATGGCGATGACTAGAGCAGCGATAACTATACTGGCGGGAACATGCCCCTTTAACACAGAGTGAATGAACTTTTCAATTTCATCATGACAAAATGAATGAACGCGACTTCAGACAGGTATCAATTTCTTACCTATGGCAACGGCGATTAAAAAAAGAAGATACCTAGTATTGGGAGCAGTATCTGCTTACCCCCAGCGACGATATCACTCCATTGATTATATCCCAGTCACACTAAAGAGACCGACAACTGACGAATCGGTTTGACTGAGGTATTGGACCGACAAGCAGACCGATAACAGACCAATCGGTCGGTTTGGAATCGGTATGGGGTCGGTTTCGCGGTGTGACTGAGGTATTGAATCGAAAGCAGACTGACATCAGACCGAACAAATAATTATATTCTCCGAATGGTCAAAAATGGGTCGGTTTCGAGTCGGTATGAGGTCGGTTTTGCGGTGTGACTGACGTGTTACTCCGATAATGTTGGCAGTCACCACTTAAATGCGCGGGAAAACATCGCACATTTAACCCATTTCGGCTTGATAATGTCGGCTGGTCAAAGTATAATTGAACCTCATCCCATCTCATCTGTATTTATTGTAAAGCCTGCATATATAAAATGGTTAGAGCATGTAGGTCCATGGTTAGAGCCATATGGGCGTTAACCTCAAAGTGGCGATTAGGAGAATATCTCTTTTTAACAATTTGGACATTCATAAAAATACAAATAAATATCCATTTAAATGATATGGCGTAAACGAAAGGAACCAATAAATTGAAATAACACTTAAAATATCTGATAAATAATAATAATAATAATAATAAATATAACTCAATTTTAGACCAAATTGTTTATAAGCGCCCTTTAGGTTGGACACGGAATGGCGAATACATTGCGGTCCTTCCGACTCAGAATCAAACGAAATAACATGGTATTTCCACTTTAATGCGAAGTGTTTATTCCTTCCTCTCCGTTGGTTAATTTCTTCATCAGATGATAACGTTTTAGGAGAACAATGCTTTTGGAAAAATGGGCGTAGACGTTTCTGCTTACGTGCCTTGGTAATTAGAACTTAATGTAAATGCGAGCAATTTTGCACAAAACATTAGGCACCAATTGACGGAATGACTAATAATGTGCAACTGAACAGAAAAGCTTTGCGTTAGTGCACTTCCGTTCTTGATCCATAACAACCCTTTTACTGCGGTTATGAATAAATCTTGCGCTGAAGAGAATTAAATAAAATTGAAGCTTTTGGTATATCTATCCCATTATGGAGAGATTGAATTTTGTGTGGCATAATAGTGACTTAACTTTATTGTCTTTATTTAGGATTTACGCATTAGGCCAAGATACGAACCATCAATCTCTTGATTGAGTGTCAAGTGCATGAACCACAGTGCTATACCTCATACGTGTTATCCGTTACGCTTTAATTGTAGAATTTTGTGTTGCACCAGAGAGTTGAAATGGATAATACTAATTCGTACTATGTACAGATGTAGCAACAACCAAAAGAGAGAAAGACAACAACAGCAACAAACTACTTTTAACTGTTACCGTAGAATTACTCTTTATAAGTCACGTGAAGGTCTGCTCGTACTTTAAAGGAGATAACATCACCTTTCATGGCGTCTGTATAGATCAGATATGAAACACTTGAAGACGACTTTATCTCTATCTACTCATCCGGTCTTCGCTGCACCTGCTTTGCATCTCCTTGCTTCAACACCCCCTTTCTCTACCATCTACCCCCCTCACCCATCTCTTCTCTACCGATCTATATATCTCTCTCTCTCTCTCTCCCTCTCTCTCTCTCTCTCTCTTTCTCTCTCTTTCTCTCTATCCTCTCTCTCTCTCTTCCTCTCTCTCTCTCTCTTTCTCTCTCTGTCTCTCTATCCTCTCTCTCTCTCTCTTCCTCTCTCTCTCTCTCTCCGTCTCTCTATCTATCTCTCTCTTTCTCTCTATCCTCTCTCTCTCTCTCTTCCTCTCTCTCTCTCTCTCTCTCTCTCTCTCTCTCTTTCTCTCTATCCTCTCTCTCTCTCTCTTCCTCTCTCTCTCTCTCTCTCTCTCTCTCTCTCTCCGTCTCTCTATCTATCTCCCTCTCTGTTTATCTCCCTCTCTTTCATTTTCTATTCACCTCTATCTCATTTCCTATCATCTCCTTTCCCTCTTTTTATAAATCAATAATTCGATTCGAGAGTACCCCCAAACCCCGCCCCAAAAGGGCACTGTACCACGGCGTCCTATCGCTACCAACATCAATTCCTATATTGCTCACTCCTGCATTTTGCTAAGCAGGTATCGTCAGTCTACTTGCAGTGTTTAACATTCAAACTAAATTCATTTTATGGTCATCTCCATTTTTTGCCATGGCATGCGCAATCGCTCCACCCGCCTTGTCTGATTATAGCTGCTAAGTGACTTGTAATAATAGTTACTCAGGCACACTATAGACAAACACATACAAGCAGCCAGAGCCAAGACTAATGGGATTCTGCATGTGCGATGGAGACAGAAGGACATCTAGCTCGTTACCATGGTTACACCATCACGTCTCATGTCTTCTTCTTCTTCTTAATGGTGTAGACAACAGATAAAAACCTCGAGGATGTTTGCTCTTAAGAGAATACGTAAAAAACATTATGTAATAATTGTTTTCCTCTTTGACTTATTTTATCCTATATATTGTGTCGGATTTCTTCCTCATTAAGTATTAGACTGAATTGATTCCAATGTCGTAGAAGGGTGTGGTTTTTAATCATTTCCTTTCTCTGCAATTCTCCATACTGCCCATGCTTACTGTCTCTATAGTATACGACGTCTACATAATGTACACTTGATATTACTATTTCTTTTACAACATCATCATGATAGCAATCAGTGTATGCCTCAGCTCTCTAAAAAATGTCATTGCATAAAATATTTATGTTCTTTCTTTCCTATTGGCGTCAGACATGGTTTTCTGTATTAATAACCATTTTCCGTCGCTGGCTATATCAATTAAAATACAGGGGAAATGTGTCTATAGTGAACATTTACTTCATACGTCTGAATATCGAAAAGCGCCTTACAGCTGATGTATCATTGATGTATAATATGATTATCATTATTATTAAGTAGAAGTAGTAGTATAACAATTAGTAGTAGTAGTAGAAGTAGAAGAAGTAGTAGTAGTAGTAGTAGTAGTAGTATTAGTAGTAGTAGTAGTAGTAGTAGTATTAGAAGTAGTATTAGTAGAAGTAGTAGTAGTAGTAGTAGTAGTAGTAGTAGTAGCAGTAGTAGTAGTAGTATTAGTAGTAGTAGTAGTAGTAGTAGTAGAAGTAGTAGTAGTAGTATTAGTAGAAGTAGTAGTAGTTGTAGTAGTTGTAGTAGTAGTAGTAGTAGTAGTAGTAGTAGTAGTAGTAGTAGTCGTAGTAGTAGTAGTAGTAGTAGTAGTAGTAGTAGTAGTAGTAGTAGTAGTAGAGGTGGTAGTAGTAGTGGATTATACCTCTTATTCTTTCTAATTTCTATTCCTATTTTCTTTCGTCTTGTTTCCATTTATCTTCTATAATCTCTCGTGGTAATAACTCCTACAAAATGCAAAATACCTAATCCAATCTTTAAGAAACTAATATATAACAAACCCAATAAACCGTAAACCGGCGACATTATTTTACAATTCATTAACCATGACATTTAAAAACGTAGCAACAAACGCCAATAACATCACAATCATCGAGTGTTTAAATGCATTTTATACAGCATTCAACCATTAATAATTAGATAATGCAGTAAAATATCTTCATTGCACCTTACGTGTATTACTAATGCAACATTCGCTTTCTGAAGCAAAGGCAAGGATTACAATTGTTAGTTTTTTTTTGTGCGTGCTACAAAATGACACTTGCAACCTCACTACAAATTTTCTCGTAGATTTCATCGACTCATTTTGGCGCCCGATATTTTAATCTCTACAAATCGCCTGGTGAACACCACAGTCAGACAACTCATGAGCCGTGTGACTTTCATCAAGACAGTTTCTACATGGTTTCATAAATATGTGATGTGCTCCTGTCAATTCGAATCATTCGATGCGAAAAATCATTGCTCATTACGTCATCACGGTTGCTCATTATGGTCGTGTTCATACGGATCACGATATCCAACCGTTAGTGTAATCCATCTCGAGAAAGATACTACAGCAGAAAGCCTAACCCCAATCACGTTTCGAGTCATATTGCCTCCCGAAAGTCTGATATCTGTAAACAGGAAGCACGCGGTTCTTACAAACAGTCAGGACATAATAATTATCGGTGATCCGACATATGCTCTGGCGACTACTCCTCCTCCGGGCTTTATTTCACCAAAACTATAGGGTTACGGTTACAACCGGGTTTTAGGTTGGGTTTAGGGTTAAGGTCTAAGATAGAAGTTAGGATTTCGGTTAGTGTATGAAATTACCGCGGAGCAACTGTCTCAGGAGCATGACGTCATACAACCGAAATGACCTCTCGGGAGATGACACTAAAGTAATACCATTATTTTATCCACGTTTCGAACAATACAGTCTTTTGGAATACGATACGTGAAGCAGTAAAGCCTGATTCTAACCATGTTTCAAGTCATTTCATCACTCCATAAGCGATACTGAAGCATTAAGCTCATTATAATCATATTTGAATCCATACTATCCACAGACGATTTTAAAATGTCTGAAAGAGTACCCGTTCACTTCACATGATCTGAAACAATCCTGATCCGAATCCCGTTTCAAGTCATACCGTCGCTCAAAACCATGTCTGGAGCAGCACGATTGATCCTTACAACGTTTTCCTTCTACGCACCTATATACATGTATAAAACAATCCAATGGAGTTTCCAGTATTATTCAAACGGGGTGGGGGGGGGCACAAGTAATAAGAAACACCCCCCCCCCCCCCCAGTCAGGGACAAAAATATTTAAAAAACTTCGGGGGCTATTTTTCAAGCTTGTTTGCATGAAAATAACACTCTTTAATTTGTGTTGCATTGAACTCTATACACATTTTTTTTTTGGGGGGGAGGGGGCTCTTTTATGACTTTCGGGGGCTAATTCGCCCCGAGCTTCCGTGTATTTTCCCTGCCCCCCCCCACCCCTCCATTGATGCGTCGTCTGTTACCTTTCATTGGATGTATAAGGCATCATGAATCTATATATGACTATATCTCTTGTGAGGGTGGGGCACAAGTCCAGAGAGCCTCTGACGTGCCCCTCCCCCCAACCCCCCTCCCGTCTTATGCCAACTTGTCTGCTATCACTTTCATATGATGTATGGGTTATCATAAATCACTGCCTCCTTCCAGGCTCCTCACGCCCAGTGCGTGCCGTATGTATGACTCGAGGAGTGATGCATTGCATATCAAGATGAAGGTTGGTTCTCGTCATGCGATTGCATTTTAAAAAACAAAACTGTCTGGAAGCAATGAACCTGTTCACTCGTGTATTTCAGTTATGCATGTTCCTCTCTCTCTCTCTCTCCCTTCCCTCCTTTCTCTCTCTCTCCTCTCTCTCTCTCTCTCTCTTACCCCTGGTTACCAGCCATTGCATTCACCTGCTATGAATAAAGGCATACGGGTGGAATCCACTTTCCAAACACTAGCTGTGTTATGTCGGGAAAGCCTCTGGCAAGCCTTTTACTTATTTAGATAACTTTTGTTTAAAAAGTATGCATGAAATTAGTCAAGAGGTCTATTGGAAAAGGTAGCACGAAGGTATTGGAGTATTGCTATGAGGTTTAGGAATCATCACAATGATAAGATACTAATATTGCTGCACCGAACACAAAATGTGTGTATGGGACTACACAAACAAGAGGCATGAACATTTTGTCAAAACATTTTCCCAGTTTCTTGTCTAATGTCGAATTTAAGGGCATTTGAAGAGCCATCCTTTCAGGGGACATTTTTGTAATGCTTCTTATCCAGACTAACATTTTTTAAAATGAAAACGCTCACATATTATTGTTCACCTTTCCGAAAGCTCAACCTTCTCTTTAATCACTTGGGTTTCTTTCAGAGATGTTACGGAGCATTGAATTACAACCATTTCACTGGTATAGATTCAGAAGCACGTGTCAAAATACTCTATGAAATACTGGTATGGGCAACAAAAAACATGCATAGCAATATGAAACGAATAGATAAGAAAAACACTGATGATATAACGATAAGAATAATAAACGCCAATTCGTCATAAATATTGGTCTCAAAGCACAAGGAGAAATGAAGAAAAATAGATTTAATAATATTCTTGCATAGTTACTTTCAAGTAGATGCAAGTCTACTGCAAACATTATTGTGTACGAATGGTTTACGGGAGCGTTATTGAATAACATTTTCAATGAAATAATGAGAACGTTTTCGCGCAAAAAAATGAAGAAAGTTTTATTATTAATCGTTGAGCTTTCGTTTGCTATAAAATCCACTCGCTTTCCTTAGTCTGGTTTAATGAAAAACCAGACTAACGTAGAAAACAATCAATCTCGATAGGAACACTGTAAATCCCACTGATTCAAAATCGAATCTAAATATAGCTTTAACAATTTATTCAGTCGAAACGCTTATAATTGCGCCCATTCAATTAAGAAATTAACAGTTATTAATATTCGAAAAGTCAATAAGTATTTCAATTTTGAACGGTTGACTGGCGATGTCTGGACATTATGGGTGAATGAGAACCAACTGACCATAGTATGATAGTAATTAGAACTGGTCAGTGATTTAAGGGGTTCGCGGTCACTATCATGACCAAACGGTCAGTAAGATCATCACCTTGCCCTGGGCATCTGAGGAGAAGCGTATAGAACGGTAGGGGTCACCCCATCCCAGATCCAAATTTAAGGGGGCACGGCAATTCCAAGGCCCTTTTAAAACTGGCATAGCTTAATTCTAATTTCAAAACGTATACACTCGAGTTAGACCCACCTAGACGCTGCTACCATTACTTTTCGATCAATATTTTAATAATATCATTACGGTAGTTATTAATATTTCTTCATTTCATTTGGTTGAATGAGAACTAACAGACCGTAACTGGTCAGTGATTTCCAGGGTTTGCAGTCACTATTATGATCAAGTGGTCAGTAAGTTTATCACCTTGCCCCGGGCAATAGATAGGTATCACTGCCAAGCCGAGGAGGCGCGCATGTGGCGTTCAGGTTCACCCCTCCCCTTTTCTTTACCCCCTTCCTCCACAGTCACCCATCTGGCCTCTGAGTAGTCACTTGTTATCCCTAATTTATCTATCATTCGAACAGAATGTATCTTTTATCCTGACGATAAATAGTTTACGGTATAAGAAAGGAACAAGTTAGTTCAATTAACATTCTTATTTATCACCCCTCCCCCCCCCCCCAATTATTTTTTCGAACTCTGCGCACTTTTCTAACAGTCTAGAATAAACCGTATATTTCAGGCCATATCCTTAGGTTAGTCAATGCTATCAATTTCATCTTCTCTGTCTAAAAATATCCAAGCATTTGCAGATATCATGCTCGCCTACTTCAAGTTTTGTGATACCAAACATCGCGAGAGGTATGAGCTGTACACATGTGAGTTATAGATATATGTGGACAATATTTCTCCTACCCTCCTCTTCTCATAAGCCGGACACTGCTGCCCCCCCCCCCCTCCCTCTTTAAAGATATGATATACAGTTCTGGCAATCAAATAAAAAACTGTGTGTTTTACACCTTATTATTAGCTGAAAAAGATTCCATTAAAATACACGTCGTTTGGGTCGACAAGAACCATGATAATAAGTTCTAAAAAACTGCATAGACGGATAAGAGAAACATACACTCTCCTATCCAGACTGAGAATCAATGCAAACAGACAGGCCTATCCAAATGACGGGGGCGCAGAAGGGCACATTGCCCCCCCCCCCCACACACACACACACAATTTGTTTTGGTTTTAATTTGACATATTGATTACTAGTATATGATGATCATGGATACTTCATTTTTATTAATTAAATTCATGAACACTCTCATAATCATTGCAGTTTGTTCGTTTTTTCAGCCTACAGACTGCCCCTTAAACTGACAAGAAGGCTCATGTATTATCTTACAAATATCGTTGTGATACAATCTGTACTTTTTTTATAAATGGTGTAGTTTGTTTATAAGAGGAATGACTTCATCTTTGAGCATGGAACATTGAACTATAGCGAGCAATGACTCAACGATGCGGGAATGTCTTCTAGCAAGTAACTTATCCTACCTGTATTTACGGGTCATTGGCTCGTATAGCCTGCGGTTTAACCTCAATGCAGAGCTGCTAAAAAGTTGTTACTTTCCGGAAACATATTGCTATTTCTCTCTTGCATCAAGTCCTTTTCTTTTTTTTGTGCATCAAAAGCAAAGAACTTACTTTACAACTTTTGTAAACAAAATGTAACTCAGGAATATCGACTACGCTGGCACGATGATTGCGACAGAAATTGGACAATACGATACGATTTATTTCATAAGACAATGTTGCCTTTTTTTAAACAGCAAATTCTCTTCCTCCTTCCTCTCCATCTCCTCTTCCTTCCTCTCCATCTCCTCTTCCTTCCTCTCCATCTCCTCTTCCTTCCTCTCCATCTCCTCTTCCTTCCTCTCCTCCTCCTCTTCCTTCCTCTCCATCTCCTCTTCCTTCCTCTCCTCCTCCTTTCACCCCATAGTATCCACCTTCCCCCTCATCCCTCGAGTCCTAGCTCATTCTTGAAGAACTTTGGGGAGAATAGTGTGTCGCAACTCAAGGGTAGGGTGCATGCGCAAATTGTCAGGAGCAAAAACTCGTCGCAATAAAAATATATAAAGAGATGTATATGAAAATGTGCAACACTATGAGCAAGAACAGAAAGCAGGATAAAATTCTATTCTGAATATACTAGCATGACTAGGAGGTTGCACTTACTAGCATTATTTTGATAGTTTGTTATCAAGATTCTGATCTGTTACAGAAATCATTGTACGACAAAGAAAAGCACTTACCCGACGTACATGTTGTGTTATATATACTGCGATGTAAATAAATAAATGAAGACCCGTAACTCAGCTGTGTTTACATCAAGTTTAGTCCCATCCGTTTATATCTGAGTATGACTCCAAACAACATCACGTGTCGACAGAGATATTTGATGACAGATATTCATCTTGAAGTATTCCATTCCATTCCTATCGAGACGGTGAGAGACAAACGGTATAACGGAGACTCCTTCGCGTGTAGTCTGCTATGGCACGCAGCGCACAAAATCGCCTGCTTGAGAATCTATGAATATAAACAGTACGCGGGTTTTTCTCACTCTGCTACCAAAGTGACGGCATCAATGCATCTGACGAGATGTACCCCACCCTACTCCATACAGCTTACACAAGTCATGAGCTCAATAGTTCTGGGTTTGTTTTCTGCTCACTCTCCCCTTACAAATGCTAATAAAGAAGATGCAATGCGGTCATCTTTGTTTGTTATGAAGACAATATGATGCGGGGTTTTAAGTGCAGCTTTTTCGACGAAGTGCAGTGAGTCTGTATAAATTTCGGATTGAGAGTCTTTAGTAAGAAGATCTTTCCAATTCTCATGTTACATGGTACTCGATGGATCTCTCAATCTGGCAAAATTAAGGCCTACACTTTTAGTTTGTTCCATGTTTGAGATTCTACAAGTTTGCTTATCAAAAGACAAAAGCTAAATTTAAGTTAGCCTTTGTAGGGATGTAGTTTACGAACAGTGATCACTGTTTTTTTTTAAATGGTAATATACAATGCTTGTAGATTTGAAAGAACTTTATATTACATTTGACGTGTTTGAATAATTGGCAACCTTTTATTCATAAGATCAGCCTATAACACTTGGCCATAAACAGCCAAGATCCAAACACCAACACAAAGCTATATTACGGCCATATGTCTGTTTATTTGAGAAGGCTTTGAGAGTGTCTTTATGTTTTTGTTTATTTTTGTAGAAACCCCTTACTTAACCATTTGGTGCCATGTATAGGGTAATACGATTTAAATGTTGACGAATAATTCCTTTTCACGAGGGATACAAATCAAGAAAGACCCTACTTATGCTGATCCGACAAAATACTCCCCCTTCTAACATGACAATTGCGACATTGTAAGTGCCGTGGTGTAGTGGTTCTTTCGCTTGACTCTCAATCCAAGGGTTGAGGGTGCGAATCCCAGCCCGGCACTCACTTCTTTTGGAAAGACATTAATCCACTTTTGCCACCCTCATCCCCGGGTGCGTTAATGTGATAAAGCCAGTGTCATTGAATGGTAACATCTTTGGAACCACATAATGACACGGCATACAATTTATTACAGTTATTATTATAAATTGTTCCGCGTTTTATTTCGTCAAAGTTGTAGCATTCTGGTTAGAATTACAAACGGGTTTCAGTTACGTTTAGGGCTAGGGGTAGATTATAGTGTCGGGTCGGACGCTGAAACTATGACTTACGTCAGTGTTGTGAATAAAGCACCGATCAAACGTCGCCGAAGCAATCATGTGGTGGAACCCTCTTGTATATACGTTGTTAGGGGCGTCCCTAAGATCAAGCAAAGAGATTATAGAAGTAAAGCACGTCCTTAAACTGATCTCCTTATAAAGGCCGCAATCTCTCTAATTCATACTGGAAAGAGCTTCTGTATGGTGTAAAGAAGAGGCCCTATACAAAACAAATTCAACAATGCTTTGAAAAACCTTCTGAAAGAATTAAATTGGTATATCTTAGGATTCAGTAATCGTGACAAAATCTTTGCAAAAGGACCACATGGCATTGAAATACTACGTAAATCGGTCCCCAGTGTTGTTTCATAACATGTTTATTCACATTTTATTTAGCAAAAGTTGGAATTCATAGGGATTTCAAAGTAGTCAAGGAAAAAAAAGCATGGGTTAAGAATTTCTTCATAGTTCAAATTCAAAAAATAAGTTCTATGCTGTGTCGTTAACATTCTTTTTTCTGTTTTGTTAACACACTACACGATGACTATAAGGATGTCCATTGTAAGTTTCTTTTTCATTGTTATTGAAATAAGCATTCAGTTTCTTGATTAAATTATCTCGACCATTATCTATTGCACTCGTATTATTTTGCCTATCATTAATATATTTGTTGTTATTGCTTTTTAGAAGTACATGATATAACGAAAAAGATAAAACACAACAATGACATATGATGATCGTAAGGAAGAATGGATGTAGAACGACAAAATGCTTTTCAAACTGACACAATGATTTCATTTAATTATTATCAGTTATAAATACATTTTTATTTTTACTGTTATTTAAGAAAGTCCGTTCAATTGAAGATTACATGCAATGATTTTGCATATTATACTATCCTGTAATATTTGTATTTTGTTTGTAAATATGTATATAATAATTTCTGTATCCCTAATTTATCTCTTACCTGACCCTAAGTAGTCTCTATACTTTGTTTATGAACTTTCAAATGTTTATGTTGCCGTTTTCGAATTAGTCTAATACATACCAAAATATGCTAATAGTTACTACTCATCGGATTTAAAAACGAATTACCGTCTATACTATAATGTTATATTAAGATATTATAAATATGCAACAACGTATTCTTGAACGAAAAAAGCAAAACAAAACAAAACAAACAAACTATTTATTCGTTTATACGAGGATACCAAATATTTTGGATATATGTTTATACATGTTCTTACTTATTCTTTGTTGCTGCTATGAGTTTAAGTTCATGATTTTGTTATTATTATTGTTTATTTTTTCTTCTTTTTAACTATTCTTCCTTATTATATTTAACAGGGCCTCATGGAAGACCACCATTATTGGTGATAATAAAAACACCCTGTCTAAATATCAGAAATAACTAATTAAAACGAACCAAATTTTAAAGCTTTCATTGTGGTAAAGTTACTCAAAAGAGGGGGGATCGGATGTTTTGTTGTTGAGTTTGTTGAGTTTATTGGTATCACATGTTTAGGGTCGCAATTTCAGTAAATCACCAAAGACAGAGAGGCGAGTCTACAATCATGACAAAGAGAAAGAAATCGGCGCCCCTCCTCCGCATTTGAACCAAAAGGTTACAGCCACTCTATGTTGCCTTGTAATTTTCCGTGTTTTTCAAACAATTCGCCCCCCCCCCCCACCCCTCCACCCCACCCCCTTTATGGCAATCCTGGATTTGCCCATGGACAGGTGTTAGTAGAAGAAACGTCATTTGTTAAAATCTCACTTGCTTTGTTCTCTCAGGGGGTGCACATGGGGGGAGTAGCCTCTTTTTAAATCAAAGGTGTGCCTTTCGCTCGAAACCTATATGGATCTTCGCGGTAATTTTTCAAACATAGAGGCCCAATTCAGGCAATGAGACCTATATAAGAACGACAACAGACCTTCCTCTTCTTATTCTTCTTCTTCTTCTTTTTCTCCTTCTTCTTCTTCTTCTTCTTCTTCTTCGTATCATTATTATTATTCCTCATTTGTTTCTTCTTCTTCTTCTTCCCCCAAAAAGAACTATATTTTCTATCATCTCATTCCTTGTCCCTACCATCATGACCACCGGCTTCTCCCTTCATCTTACTGTGTCCATGGTAACCTGGGTAAGAGCCGAGTCTGAAGAATACGTAGACCTTACTTGGAGAAGCATAAGTGATATAACCTTCCTTTCCATCGATTTCTCCTCCGAGGAGTATACTCAAGGGAGTCCGGAGATAAAGGAAGAGACGAGTCTACATTGCGTGTAAAGTCCTATTGTCTCAGTGCTCAGCCTTCGGCTGATCAGGGGGCTGATGAGGCCAATAGAGCTATAAGGGCGTTAACTCGAGGCAAGGTAGACATTTCAATGTGAAGTCCCATTGTCTTAGTACTGATGCGAGATAGACCTTTGCATGGGAAATCCCATTACCAATGTATTTCGCCTACAGGTGATGTTATCAATCGTCTGCGAGCTGGGAACTAGACGAGCGTTTACTCGAGGCAAAATAACTAAACCTCAGTCACAACGTCAAACCGACTCCACATGGACCGGAGCATTGTGACGTAATTTTACATTGGTTTGTTATCGGGCTGACGCCATTCTAGCGGGTGTGACGGGAACATCAACTAACGCTCTTCCGTTTCTCAGCAGAAGCTTGAAACATCTCGAGAAAGTAACAAAACAAAACAAACAGAAGCTCTTCTATACGCATTTCGCAAGGAAATGTGAATGACCATACGACCTAGAAGATGCCTACTTCTAGTGCTTCCTATATTTGTTTAGACGATCCCCATGCCTTGAGGTCGTACCTATTAGTATCATATCTTTGTTCTATATAACCTTTTGGTTCTTGCCTCTATTCTTGTTTAGTCTATTAGCGGGGTACAACTTTGTGTACGTAAGAAAAAGCATTAGTTTTGTTGTTGTCATTGTTACTGTTGTTCTTGCCGTTGTTAGGTTCAATTATCTGTTGTTATTGCCGCCTTAAAATACAATTTATATAATTATGTATAGGCCATAAACAATTATTAAATTTGACGCACTGGCTACATATATTTTTTTATTAGGAAGGAAATATATATTTATATTCTCGGAATGTTAGACAATGGTTTGGTTTGAAACAAGCTATTGGCGAACTCCATCATTGGCGTG
The DNA here is from genome assembly GCA_035222895.1 of Strongylocentrotus droebachiensis. Classification (NCBI taxonomy): domain Eukaryota; kingdom Metazoa; phylum Echinodermata; class Echinoidea; order Camarodonta; family Strongylocentrotidae; genus Strongylocentrotus; species Strongylocentrotus droebachiensis. The sequence continues at coordinate 130,840 of JAVYIG010001133.1, read as the reverse complement.
TGCAGAATCTTGTGATCGAGGGGGCTGAAACATAACGTTTTGGAAGAAAAGGGCCCTGCAGCCGTGATATTTTGCATGAGGAACACAAAAGGTCTTCCACATTTAAGTGTACTGAAAGCATCCCACCGTATTTACAGACAATAGAAGACATTTTAATAGGGGCTTAATTACATCTAGCTGGTCTGCATTCCCGAGAAGAATCGCCTTTAATGGTCAATAAAGATACACGAGCTTCATAGTACAATCAAGACTTCCGACCTCGAATGGTCTGCTCCTTCTTGTCCTAACTCTTAGGATTTCTTTCTCTCTTTCTGTTTTTTAAAGGAATATTTTTTAGGGATGGGCGCGTGAGAGGGGCTTCAGTCCATATAGCCCCCCCCCCCCCCTCCATGTTCACTCTTGTGTCCATGGCATGGCTAAGCAACGTTTAAATTATGCCAATAAATGAGTAAATAAACATGAACGCAAAGCTTCCTAAACAAAAAGCCAATATTTTTTTCTTCAATTGGTGTCCTAACTTACCTTCTCATTTAGACCAAGGAGATGATAGCTCGCCGTGATACATCCTTGTGTAGATAAAACATTTAGACTTGTATAATGGCACGGAATGGGTAACTATTCCATGGAAAAATCATTCTGATGTCGTGAAAGAAATGTTATTCTGAATTATTTGTGACATCATTAGATTTCATCAATTCTTGTTTTATGAAGGGTGGAATTATCATTTTCTATCGAGAATATCATTAAATCTTGAATCACTCCCCCCCCCCAATTTGTATATAATTATATACATAATATATCTTTCTCGCTCTCTCTCCTTTCATTTTCTCGCTCCTCCCTCTCCTTCTTTACCCCATGTCTATTCCTCCCGTCTTTTCATTCTCCCTCATCTCTTCTCTCTCGATGAGTCTCCATGCATCCCCATGATCGGTCCTTCCCTTTTTGTTATCTATCTTTATTATCTATTTCTTATCCGCCCTTATTATAAGTTTTCATTTCGTTCAATGCAATTCAAAACATTGTCGAATTGATACACATAATAGTCTTGAAATCCGTTTCCAAAGAAGTACACGAAGAAGATACCACTTTCGATTTTAAAAAATGTTGCTTCCTTGATGCATGGTTATTGGCATCCTTTCCAGACAGTCATTGTTTATTCTACTAGTCTTGTGGTTTCATTATTGATGCCAACATAAAACGCAAACACCGGAAATAATCGATCGTTCCTCTGCCTCCTATACCAGACATGCGCAGTCAACGCGATCAAAAGGTGAGTATATAGGGGCGTCTATCCATCTCAATGGGCAAAAAGAGTACAGGTGAGACGCTATTGGGGCAAGGGGCGCTTGCCCCTTAGATTTGATAAACGTGTTGCCCAAGTGAAAATCATATATTTCTATTCTTTCAGAGGTGGATGCAGGGAAAAGGAGGTTGTCGGAATTTTTTTCGGGTGCCTTTTTCCTCGCAAAAAACTCCAACAAGAGGGCGAAACACACAAATGTTTTTCACAGTATAATTCTTTTTTCGGTGCTACATTAGCTGCGGGTATATAAATAATAAATAGGAGACACTATTTCATCTTTACTTCTGAGAAATGCAACATCTGAAAGTCCTTTGATCCACAACTCAGTGCAAATATTTATTGTCAGAGATTTTGGATATACCGCCTCATCAAAATAAAAAATATTATCGTGTGAGATTGTTAGAACTGTGTCCTTAAAATGATTTGGTACCGCCCTGGTTGGGGTGACAAACCCATTAATTACGTTGATGCATTCCATTAAATTTTAAAGTAATTTTCTAAGAAGGCTGCTCCATATACGCCCATGCATCTAGGTTAGAATGCATTCTCTATTTAACTTCGCCTTCTCTATTACATTTTACATATTAATGCTGCCTGCCTGCCGCAAACTCTCTGTTAAGTTAGCATACGTGAAATCCAGCCTTCGAAACCACATAAATTCAATTAGTTGTTTCATGTAACTCAATCAATTCATGTCACTTTACATGATGAAATTAGTATGCTATAGTTAGAGTTCCAAATAGGGGCATACAGCTTGGCTGTTGAAGGACACCTTTCTAGCGGTTTTGACGCACTGGGAAAAGGTATTTTCGTCATGGCATTTGAAAATGTATGACATAATCACATAGTGAATGGACTCCAATGACTTTAGGCAAAATCATTGGAATTGGATAACACTAAGTAATTTCATCGCGAGTGATTTCTTCGTCCTCAAATGGTATCTTTTAATTAGTTGTTCTCTGTTCTCCGTCGAGTAATTATTATTGGCTATGTTATTCTATATGCACCAGCACTCTATTCCCCTTCTCTTCGTCCTGCAGTTCACCCCTCTCTAATGAGGGGGTAGGCGTAGCTAATTGGGTCCATACATTGAGGGGCATTTTGTGTAATGGGAGGGTGCGCCTGTCTGATTAGGTTGATGAAAATGTAAAAGAAAAGACCAGCAGGGGGTGTGGACTAGAGAGGGGTCGCATCATCTTTGTTTCCTGTTGCTTCCCCCCCCCCCCCCCCTCTCTCTCTCTCTCTCCCTCTCCTTTCTGTGTAAACATTGGAAAAGAGAGGGGAGGGGATGGGAGAGAAAGAGAAAGAACTGATGAACATTTAAACAGTATAGAGTACAAACTAAAATGAAACGCCGTTTTTATAATAACGAAAGCGGAATCACTCTGACGCGTGTCCAAACAAATCAACTACCAATGTTCATTTTTTTCGATATCAGTATCTTTATTGTTTAATCAAATGTGTGTAACATGTTTATTGGCATGTAATGAATTGCTTACTTGATTCCGTTATGTATATGCATGAATAAGCTCGTCATTCTGACCAGCATGGCGTATGAGAAAGAAAGAAGGACCCATGCATGGGCTAAGGAGAAACCCTAGGCATGGCTGGTGAACCAAGGCGAGTTTCCCCCGAAGGGAAGGGGAAGACGTACCGCAGACAAAGGGATGAGAAGGGGTCGTTGTCCCCCACTTGACGATAAAAAACAACAAACATAGATCGGGAACTTTACTAAAAACGCTGGAGTAAAATGCTAGCAGTGGTTACTAACTTACTGTTTATGCGTATACAGCTAGTGGCATATATTTATGACAGAGTGTGTATGGATACTTTATTTGTTTTTCAAAAGAAATATCACTTGCTTCAAGCTTTCCACCATAGTAACTGAACATCATAACATCGTACACGAATTGATGTAATTCCTTTATCGTTCTTTCTATCTCTTCCCCCTCCTCATTCTCGCGTGTTACATGTCTTTTCCCCCTTTTATAAATTTCTGTTTTTATTTTCTTCTTTATTTTCTTCTTCAATTATTTCTTCATCATCTTTTTTTATCTTCTTCCATTCCCTCCTCTTCATCATCATCAATTGTATTTCTTTCTTCTTCCTTATATCTTCATTATCATTATTTTATTCCATGTATTCTTCCTCCTTTCATGCCTACCCGACCTGTAAATTGGTGTTTCACCCCCCCCCCCCCCGCAAAGTTCGTACTTTTGGAATCATCTACGACAACAACTCGATATTAAGTAGTTTATTTTGATATGGAAGACGAAGTGTGCGCGTTCTGACGAGAAAAGACTGTGGTTTCTATAGGATTATGTGTATAAGATTACCTTGAGATTCGTTCTTGAACCATCATTTCACCTTGAGCGTTTGTTTTCGCTTTATTAGACGTTACACAGCCAATGCAAGGCCAAAGAACAATACGAGATGTTCAGGAACTCTAGCTTTAACCAAAATGATCAATACAAGAAAATACAAAGCATTGTTACAATGAGACATCCTAGCTGAAATGCTGGACAAAGAGGTCGTTCTTTGTTTCATAATCCGACCACAAAACGTTATATACAATCTTCAAAGTTGTCAACAGTCACAAGTGCGAGACACACTAATAACTGCAGGCTTACAGCAATGTATATTTCCGAATGTAAATCCGTTTATGATATTTAAGAGTTTAACTTGGTGTAGCTATACATGGAGGCGCAGGAGGCATATGCCCCAATCGAATGACCGAGAAGAAAAAAAGAAGAAAAAGGAAATTACCCTATCGTTTTACCGGTACGCCTCCCTCCCCCATGGCACCAGCACCCCTCAATGGTTGTACTCTACCTACGTCAAACATCAGAAATAATCAAATAATGAATTTTTATATAATTCAGGAGGCTATTGCTTAAACTCAATCAATAATAATGATATCACTGGATGAATTCAGATTATGTATAAAAGCTAATTATACATGTTATTCAGTAAACCTTATTTTCTCTTGCATCTATATCAAATCGAACCTCAGTATGAAATTGTTTGTTATTTGTTGACTATCCAGCTGTCGATTATTTTCCCAACCTCAAATTATGTACATCCTGATAAAATGACATGCCCTTTGCGATAGTATCAAACATGATAATAGTGTCATTCATTCGATAACATTAAAAATAAGAATGACATAAATAATAAAAAAAGGGTTTTGAAATGCTCCATTTCACGAAAGTCTTGGTGATTGTGTTGTGTAACATAGTGTTATTATAATGTGATGAATTAGATAACATAAACAAACGTAATACATAATCAGATTTTCATAAACAGCCTTCCTCCTTTATGTATCCATGTACTTGTTCAATTAATGTTGGCGTTAACCCTAAAATCCTGGTAAACGCGCACTAATAATTATTGTAAAGCTATCGATTCACGAATTGTATATTGTATCGTTCAGAGTGTATTGCATTCAGAACCGATTCTATAGTTCTATAGTCTATTCATCAGCTTTTATTTTGCCACTTTATTTCATGATAAGCATTGGCAATTCGGGAGACATTTTACATTGAGTTTTCTTTGTAACATTCATTAAGTTTGCGATTTCACCATGTTAATCATTTTTTCTAGTTTAGTATACAAAATACTGCAAATTTCATGGGTTAATTGACACAAGAGGAGCAACTCGCATGACTTTGCAAGTAAAGTGATAATTAGCATATAACGGTAATCCGTTACTCGATCACATGATCCCCTGATAGAGAGAGGGTGTTAATATCCCAATGGGTGACGGCTTGTCGGGATTAGTGTTATGCACCACGTACCCGAAAATGACCCTGGGTATCCATCCGCAAACTCGAGAGAAAGGAATAATAGGATTACATGGAGGTCCATACAGCAACCATGAAAGAGGCCTTCTCACTCCGTCCCACTCCTACGCAATCAAATAACCCTCCTCTCTGTCACATTTAAATCTTTTCAAAGAAGATATGATTGAAACTGATGATTTGATGTTTCGCTGGTATGGATAAGTATCTCCTTAACAGTCTTAAAATGGGCCCAAAGTGTCAAATTGTCATGTTTTAGGGGAAGAATTTAGATACACTTTTAGTTTTACACAAATCGATTTCGGTTTTTGTAATCAATAATTTAGTTCAGACCCCAGCCCTTCAGGCGTAAAGAGATTATCAAAGAAGAGAAAGGGGACAATCACCATTGTTACCTGACTATCCGATGAGCTATTGTGCACATAGTTTGTCAACTCAATACAGTTTTGACAACATAATATAAGAAACACTTGTTGTTGTTGTTGTTTGTTAGGAGATGGTTCCTTTGTTATAATGCTCAACAAAATAATTGGTTCAGCCTGCCGGACGGGCTTTAATTTTAAGCGGGAATGCCACTACTTGTGGAGCCATCCATACACAGAGTTTGGCCAACCCGGTTCGAGTTGGACACAATATGGCGGCTACTGCTTTGCTGGGCAAGCACAACAAAAGCATATACGCCATGTTGTGACCCAGTGAAAACTAAGTTGGCCAAACTGTGTGTTTAGATGGCACTGACTTGTAGATACTTGCAGTGTCCCACACTAGCTACTTGTAGCTACTTGCGCCCTCTATATAGCAAACAATGCCTAAGCGGTACCCGTTGGTCCCCCATGATCCCCTTTTTCTTATGTTAAATGAGGGATGATTTTGATGAGATTACCACCTATCAGTTACCATACAGGGAGGTCTAATTTCTCCTGGTCAAACTAGTGCAGACAGGCTTTAAATAACTTATTGTATTAGTTTCTACAATACACATCATGGATGTGCATGATGTAGGTTTTAATCCAATTTTTCTTTTGTTTATAATATCGCGTTGTTCGTTACTTGTTTAGGAGAGTGTGAATAATTTGTTTTGACACCATTGGTGTTATTTTGACACCAGTAGTGTTATTTTTAACACCGGTCAGATTTAAGCATGCATTAATAATTACTGGGTGTTAAGTAACATGGCGTAGTTTTATGCTCGGTGTTGAAAGTATCATCACGTGATTTCGTTTAAGGCGGTTGATTGGTCGAATAAGTTTTCACAAAGTGTACGCGCGCTAACTGATTACTTTACACGTGTTCACGGAAAAATACATTTATCATGATTTGTTAAGCAAATTATGACAATGCACATCAATTTTGTGATTTGAATTTTCCTTTGGCAATTATTGACCAATAGATTATTTGTCCGATCTTGTTACAATTACATTAAAGTTTTAGCAATATAGATATATTGATTATATGATTACTAACCAAGAAACAGCATGCATGTTTATTATATATTCGTGTACCAGCCTGTATCACTTAAATGTTAATCTTGAATTTACTTCAAATGATATGTGTGATGGAGTTAATGCAATGGAGATTAGAATATACATATTGGTGGATGGTGGACAGTTGCCAACATCGATTATGAATTATCAGTTTACCACTGGTTCTTCTACCCTGGTCGATAATGGTCGATAATAGGGAATATGGAATGTGTGACCATTAGAAACCCATAGAAAAATCTCTAATGGATCAACAAGAATTTAAACAGCAAAAGTGGAATTGAATTTGTTATGATTCCAGATATTGGTGTTAATCTACACTAGTAGGAGTTGTCAAATGTTAACACCAAGAGTGGAATTGATTTTTTTAATTCCAAACCCTAGTGTTAAATAACACCAGCTGGTGTTGTCAGATATAGATACCGGGAAAGTGTTAAAATTAACACCCATGGTGTTGAATTTAACACCCTTGTTTTTGCAGTGTACTTTTTGCAAAGTGTTTCTGATTGTTTATTTCTTCTAAATTATTTTGCCAACTAAATCTGTGATATTTTTGAAATGAACTGCTATCTATGAATTTATGTTCTCATCATATTCTGAATGGCCAAGAATTTCATTTTGAAATTCTGCATGTACAGTATGTGGACGATATGTAAAGGAACTCTGTATGTGGAAGGGGGGTGGAATGGTCTTCCCTGACTTTTTCTTTGCCTTTCATTTTATTTCTTGTTGCTTATTGTTCTTTCACCTCTTTCTTGATCTTATAATTTCTAGTTAATATTCCCGCCGTGTAAAATGTGTTAAAACACGACGATCGACCATTGAGCTTTCCCTTGTAAATTGAAGCATTGACGAAAATTGCTTGTTGACGATGATTAGCAGCTAAAGATATTAGCCCGATGAAATTAAAAGAACTTCAAATATATTTTCATATCAGGCATGATGATAATAATAAAAATATTTTAAAAAAATTATAACGACGGTGATAATACAAATAATATAGCACCTTTCAGGTAGCAGATACAATGCGCTAATGAAAACATAAACATTACAAATTACGAGAGATGAGATTTGGTCAAAAAGAGATATGCACACAAAGCATTGACATCCATTATAGTAATTACAAAAGGCACGTAACAAACGAAAAATTAACACAAAAATAGAAAGTACGGAAGAACAATTAATTTAATGCTGGTGAATGGCATTACAGCGTACAAGTGCTTGTGCATATTTTTGAAGGTGTCAAGTATATTGAATTTGCATCCTTTATGAAATTGGGTAGATTGTTTCAGGCTTTTGGAGCCGTAGCTATGAAAGCCCGCTTATAATTATACCAGCATTAGTGCTACACATTGGGATACGTATAATTACCGTGCGTGGGTTAGACCTTAGATTGTAAGTGGAATGTTTTAGATGAATGAAATCAGAAAGATATATATCACGGAGAGAACACAAGGACTTGCAGACAAGTTTGTACTTTTCTTGTCTGGGTTTCCTTTAAATGATATTACTTATTAAACAAATTCAATGATATGTTACTTTGTAGTTTGGTTAATTTGTCAATTAATATAATCATTTTTGAATTATGAAACAATAGGTCTTTTATGTATATTTTGTTATCTGTATTATATCTGCATGTGAAATGTAAAACCAATAAACTCAAACTCAAACTCAAGTGTTGTCGGCGCTGAATACGGAGCCAGTGTATAAATCTAATACATTCATAGAGCTAATATATCATCCTAACACATTCAAAAGGAGTTATAAATAGTACCTCTACTGTCAACCTAGCTAGAACATGAGATATACTGACAATAACAGACAAATACATAATTATACATGTATATCTAGGCCGACAGAGAAAGAACGCTAGGGTTCGTTGTTACCATGGTGACGTTTCATCAGCACATATTCGCACAAAAGCTGTGTTATCTTTTCCTGTTCGTCGGGGTGGCTCTGTAGAGATGATTATGATTAACACGGACATGATGAGTTATGATAGTAATAATACTGTGCTGTACGGTCTTGGTGCCTCATCGTGTACAATGATCAATCATATTCCATTTCTGACACCACGAATAATGAAATTATGATGTGTGAATATATTGTGCGGCGCTGGCCTGTGTCTTTTCTTTGACTTCTTCATACGTCTCTTCCATTTTCCTCTCTCAAAATATCACTTTCATCTTTGCCATGCCGGCATCAAATACATCGTCGTCGTCAACACAATCACAATCACCAACATCGTCATCGTCGTCATCATCACCATCATTGTCACTTCAAAGCAATACCTCGTCATCACCATCATTATCACCACCACCATCACCATCATTTTCATCATCACCACCACCACCATCACCATCACCACCACTACCACCACCACCACCACCACCACTACCATCATCATCATCATCATCATCCCCATCACCTCGAATATCACCATCAACATCATCACCACCATCATCATCATCTTTACCGTCACCATCACCACCACCACCATTACCATCAACATCACCACCACTACCACCACCACCACCACCACCATCATCATGATCATCACCTTCACCACAACCACCACCACCATTACCACCACCACTACTACCACCACCACCACCACCACCACCATCACCATCATCATCACCATCGTCATCATCATTATCATCATCATCATCATCATCATCATCATCACCAATATTAATATGCTTACAGTGCCTGCAGGGAGAACAGTAATAATACTGATGAGGCTACCCTGGGTAAACGAGACATATATTTGTTTAATCATTATTATCATTATTACCACTATCTTAATTAGTTCTAATATACTGCCATCTAAAATCAACATCCAGTCAAACATCTCTATAGCGACTGCCAAGGGAAACACAAAAAAGTATTTTCTGAAGACAGGTGATCTTGTAGACAGGTTCTTTTAATACATGTTTTTTATTAGAAACCATTTTCAAGGGGAAACAAATATTGTGGTCCGTGTACACAGATGGTCATTAAAGCAGGTTTGACTGTAACAGTCAGCATCATTTACTGAAGTAATGAATGGCGTCGATCATTATAAAGGGGCATGTGAGCGACCCCCGCTTATGGTGTTCAATACACCCTCAATGACTGGACCAATTCTAGCCACTGGGAATCATCATCGCAACCGCTTGCATCATTTACTGCATCACCAGCATTGCACCCCCCCCCCCTCCTCTCCCCCACCTGTCCACCACTAACATCGCCAAGACTACCACACACATATGCACGTAGATCTACTATAAAATTCAATGCTTATGATCACAGGTAAATCATCACCCTATACAGGGGCGTACGCAGGATTTTTTCAAGGGGGGGGGGGGGGGGGTTTTAAAATATTTTGCTCCCGAAAATTTGAAAATCGCGCCGGCCGAAAAGTCGCTCAGTGGGGGGGGGGGGGGGGGGGGGCGGGGGTCACCATTTTTAGGTTAGCCGTGGGTATAATTTTTTTTTTTTTTTTTTTTTTTTTAATACCTAAAAAAACCTAAAAAAAAACCCCTTTGGTGTTTTTTTTTTTTTTTTTTAATTATTAAAAAAAAAAAAAAAAAAAACACCAAAGGGGGGTTTTTAGGTTTTTTAGGGGGGTTTACACACATAAAAATACCAAAGGGGGGTTTGAACCCCCAAACCCCCCCCCCCCCTGCGTACGCCCCTGACCCTATACCACATCTGTTGCTGCTCAGATCACCCCTTTGTATAAAAAAGGGGGTACATCCAAAAAAAAACCCACCCAGAATTCCGTTCATTATTCCTGAATTATTTTCTGTAATGTGTTTTGCTTGTTTGTGTTGACCTTTTTTCTTCAAATTTAATGTATTGAACCTCTTCCAAATTTATTATTGACGAAATATTACATTGTTTCATATCGATTTTTTTCATTTTTTCCTCGACATTTTATCACTTATACTTATACCAGTGGGTGGATCATAATACACAATATAGTTTACAAATACATCTAGCCCATCCAATTTCAAAGATGATACTACATGTACTACGATATTCAGCGTCAACTAATGATACCTGAAAATGTATAGCAATTACTCATCTAACTCAGCATGTGCATGTAACGAGAGCAATTTTCATAATTGATAGAAGTGTATTAATATATTCATCGGGTGTCATTTTTGTGAAAGAGATGACCACTCATTCTTATTGATACGTGGCATCAAACGCAGAGGGCGACAGCACTGAAATTCTCTCCAGACTATTGGTCGATCTGCTTGTGTGTAAGCATGTAAGAATGTTTACTTCAATGAAGAACCTAACAATGCTTACAAACTAACTACGATATGGCCCCAATTCACAAAGGAGGTTTGTAGACAAACCTAGGTTTATGTGCGTCATATGACGCGTTTCGACGCGTTTTTGTTTACAAGCCTGCATTAGTAGATGAATGTTCGGGAGCCATGTATAATGGTTTGATGGATGGGGCGGATTAGGAGAGGGCACGATGCACCCCAACCCTTTTTAAACCAATGTGGCATAGGCTAACTCCTGTACTACATATATATGTACGTATATATTGTGTATTTTCTCAAAATCCGAGCAGAAATCTATATTTCTTCTATATACCTGTATATTTATATGAATTGTGCCTCCATTTTACATCAACCTGGACCCCCCCCCCCCCCCTCAGTAGGTCATTCTCACCTCTTGTGCCTCAATTTAAACAAAATAGTACCCCACCCCTATTTTTCTTTCAACCCAAGCGACTACGAAACGGATAGGCCTCTGAATCTCAACAAAGTAGGCCTATATGTATCGCTCCAGACAGTCCTACTAAAAGTAGATCATACGTGGTTCTTAGAATAACTAAGATTGGTCGGAGTATCGTTAATGGTCGAGATTAATACTTGATGAAATGACCATTCCTTTTTATTCGGGTCCAACTACCCCCCCACCCCCCTCTTTGCTAATACCCAATTAATCCCTGGGATTTTATATGCGTTTTTATGATGGCTGCACAAAAAGGTATTCTTTTCATGGATCATTAAACCTAAAATCCTTCCTGATCTGGATCGAGGTATTATTTGCCTCTTGTTCTGTTAATCCCTCGGTGAATAACATGAAGTTTCCTCCGATGAAATGGATTAAACCTTTACAAAGGAGACGCGGGGGTATTAAAGAGAAGGCTATTTGTTAACAACTATTAACAAAATGTTGTTTGAATCAGCCAATTATTCAAGCAAATAACAAGTTTTAGGCGTTTTTCACTGTACAGTAACAAGATACAAAAATATCGCTATTCTCACTTGCTATTTAACAAAATTCGTCCTCTTTCTATCCACCCCTTCTCTCTTTCTCTCACTCCCCTTCCTTACCCCCACCCCTCCCTCCCTCCTTCCATCTCTCTCTCTCTCTCTCTCTCTCTCTCTCTCTCTCTCCTCCCCCTCCCTCTCTCACTCTCTCCTCCCTCCCTCTCTCACTCTTCTCCACTAGTCCTTTTCTCCTCCTCTTCCTCTCTCTCTCTCTCCATCACCATGTCTCTCCCTCTCTCTCTCCATCACCATGTCTCTCCCTCTCTCACTCTTCTCCACTAGTCCTTTTCTCCTCCTCTTCCTCTCTCTCTCCATCACCATGTCTCTCCCTCTCTCACTCTTCTCCACTAGTCCTTCTCTGTCTCCCTCTCTCTCTCCATCACCATGTCTCTCCCTCTCTCACTCTTCTCCACTAGTCCTTCTCTGTCTCCCTCTCTCTCTCCATCACCATGTCTCTCCCTCTCTCACTCTTCTCCACTAGTCCTTCTCTGTCTCCCTCTCTCTCTCCATCACCATGTCTCTCCCTCTCTCACTCTTCTCCACTAGTCCTTTTCTCCTCCTCTTCCTCTCTCTCTCCATCACCATGTCTCTCCCTCTCTCTCTCCATCACCATGTCTCTCCCTCTCTCACTCTTCTCCACTAGTCCTTCTCTGTCTCCCTCTCTCTCTCCATCACCATGTCTCTCCCTCTCTCACTCTTCTCCACTAGTCCTTCTCTGTCTCCCTCTCTCTCTCCATCACCATGTCTCTCCCTCTCTCACTCTTCTCCACTAGTCCTTCTCTGTCTCCCTCTCTCTCTCCATCACCATGTCTCTCCCCTCTCACTCTTCTCCACTAGTCCTTTTCTCCTCCTCTTCCTCTCTCTCTCCATCACCATGTCTCTCCCTCTCTCTCTCTCCATCACCATGTCTCTCCCTCTCTCACTCTTCTCCACTAGTCCTTCTCTGTCTCCCTCTCTCTCTCCATCACCATGTCTCTCCCTCTCTCACTCTTCTCCACTAGTCCTTCTCTGTCTCCCTCTCTCTCTCCATCACCATGTCTCTCCCTCTCTCACTCTTCTCCACTAGTCCTTTTCTCCTCCTCTTCCTCTCTCTCTCCATCACCATGTCTCTCCCTCTCTCTCTCCATCACCATGTCTCTCCCTCTCTCTCTCCGTCACCATGTCTCTCCCTCTCTCTCTCCATCACCATGTCTCTCCCTCTCTCTCTCTCCATCACCATGTCTCTCCCTCTCTCTCTCCATCACCATGTCTCTCCCTCTCTCTCTCCATCACCATGTCTCTCCCTCTCTCATTCTTCTCCACTAGTCCTTCTCTGTCTCCCTCTCTCTCTCCATCACCATGTCTCTCCCTCTTTCACTCTTCTTCACTAGTCCTTCTCTGTCTCCCTCTCTCTCTCCATCACCATGTCTCTCCCTCTCTCACTCTTCTCCACTAGTCCTTCTCTGTCTCCCTCTCTCTCTCCATCACCATGTCTCTCCCTCTCTCTCTCCATCACCATGTCTCTCTCTCTCTCATTCTTCTCCACTAGTCCTTCTCTGTCTCCCTCTCTCTCTCCATCACCATGTCTCTCTCCTCTCTCATTCTTCTGCACTAGTCCTTTTCTCCTCCTCTCCCTCTCTCTCTCCATCACCATGTCTCTCCCTCTCTCACTCTTCTCCACTAGTCCTTCTCTGTCTCCCTCTCTCTCTCCATCACCATGTCTCTCCCTCTCTCATTCTTCTCCACTAGTCCTTCTCTGTCTCCCTCTCTCTCTCCATCACCATGTCTCTCCCTCTCTCATTCTTCTCCACTAGTCCTTTTCTCCTCCTCTTCCTCTCTCTCTCCATCACCATGTCTCTCCCTCTCTCTCTCCATCACCATGTCTCTCCCTCTCTCACTCTTCTCCACTAGTCCTTTTCTCCTCCTCTTCCTCTCTCTCTCCATCACCATGTCTCTCCCTCTCTCACTCTTCTCCACTAGTCCTTCTCTGTCTCCCTCTCTCTCTCTCCATCACCATGTCTCTCTCTCTCTCACTCTTCTCCACTAGTCCTTTTCTCCTCCTCTTCCTCTCTCTCTCTCCATCACCATGTCTCTCCCTCTCTCTCTCCATCACCATGTCTCTCCCTCTCTCACTCTTCTCCACTAGTCCTTCTCTGTCTCCCTCTCTCTCTCCATCACCATGTCTCTCCCTCTCTCACTCTTCTCCACTAGTCCTTTTCTCCTCCTCTTCCTCTCTCTCTCCATCACCATGTCTCTCCCTCTCTCTCCCCATCACCATGTCTCTCCCTCTCTCATTCTTCTCCACTAGTCCTTTTCTCCTCCTCTTCCTCTCTCTCTCCATCACCATGTCTCTCCCTCTCTCTCTCCATCACCATGTCTCTCCCTCTCTCTCTCTATCACCATGTCTCTCCCTCTCTCATTCTTCTCCACTAGTCCTTTTCTCCTCCTCTTCCTCTCTCTCTCCATCACCATGTCTCTCCCTCTCTCACTCTTCTCCACTAGTCCTTTTCTCCTCCTCTTCCTCTCTCTCTCCATCACCATGTCTCTCCCTCTCTCTCTCCATCACCATGTCTCTCCCTCTCTCTCTCTCTCCATCACCATGTCTCTCCCTCTCTCATTCTTCTCCACTAGTCCTTCTCTGTCTCCCTCTCTCTCTCCATCACCATGTCTCTCCCTCTCTCACTCTTCTCCACTAGTCCTTCTCTGTCTCCCTCTCTCTCTCCATCACCATGTCTCTCCCTCTCTCTCTCCATCACCATGTCTCTCCCTCTCTCTCATTCTTCTCCACTAGTCCTTTTCTCCTCCTCTCCCTCTCTCTCTCCATCACCATGTCTCTCCCTCTCTCATTCTTCTCCACTAGTTCTTCTCTGTCTCCCTCTCTCTCTCCATCACCATGTCTCTCCCTCTCTCTCTCCATCACCATGTCTCTCCCTCTCTCACTCTTCTCCACTAGTCCTTTTCTCCTCCTCTTCCTCTCTCTCTCCATCACCATGTCTCTCCCTCTCTCATTCTTCTCCACTAGTCCTTCTCTGTCTCCCTCTCTCTCTCCATCACCATGTCTCTCCCTCTCTCACTCTTCTCCACTAGTCCTTCTCTGTCTCCCTCTCTCTCTCTCCATCACCATGTCTCTCCCTCTCTCACTCTTCTCCACTAGTCCTTTTCTCCTCCTCTTCCTCTCTCTCTCCATCACCATGTCTCTCCCTCTCTCTCATTCTTCTCCACTAGTCCTTCTCTGTTTCCCTCTCTCTCTCCATCACCATGTCTCTCCCTCTCTCATTCTTCTCCACTAGTCCTTCTCTGTTTCCCTCTCTCTCTCCATCACCATGTCTCTCCCTCTCTCATTCTTCTCCACTGTTCATTTTCTCCTCCTCTTCCTCTCTATTTTTTTTTCTTCACTTCTTTTTTGCTTCCAGTTTATGCTTTCCTTTCTGCCACTCCTTGAAGCCAACAGTTCAGATAGACAAAATACATTTTGAAATTCTAGCCTCTAATGGACTCTTTTACATACTATATTATGCTCATGGAAGCCTCAATGAACGAACCTATGAACCTTGAAATCAATAACAAACACAATCATATCCAAATTTTAATACTTACATTTTATTCAAAAACTTGCTTTAGACTATTTACATGTCTTTTCAAAAAGTACAATTTTGGCCACCACTCATTCAATCATACTTTCTTTCAATTCATAATCGTGATGTATCACATTAACAGAAAGTACTACATTAATATAGCTGCATCATTACTGCTCAGATATTAAGAGCCATAGTAAAAAGGAAAAAGGATTTGCTATTTTCTAAAACACAACACATGTAGCATACATAAAACTAGAAGAGGTAGTGAAAAAAAGAAGCCTTATTCTTCATAGGAACCGATTCTCCCTCAAATGAAAAACAAAATCTGTTCAAGTTATCAATCTTTTGAGATCAGATATCTAAATTATAAAAATGGTTGTTACCAACTTACGAATAATGAAAAACAAAATCAATGCTCATTTTCTCTCGAGAATCCAACCGAACTATCTGGGAATGAACAGAGAGAGCAAAGGAATTGTGCTTGTGAATACAGTGTTAATACTCATCTGGCTCAATGCACACACAAACCATTTGTAATCTTCCAAAGACCCTACCATACCTTAGAGAGAGCTATACAATTAAAACAGATTTAAAATAACAAAGAAAGTGGACTCATGCAAAGGAAAATTACTTTTCTTAAAGGTAATACAAAGTTTTGGTATGGGGTCATGAATTTGGTTCAAATGAACACATTGGAAGCATATACGATCCTACAACATTCAGTGGTCGTTGTCGCGGTTGAAATCAAGTCTAGAGTTATGAAATTGTAAATAAAATCTTTATGTTGTATAGCTCCCTCTCAAGGTCAAGATATTATTGAAGCTATAAAACAATGTTTCTTGACTAAAATCGACCGCTTAGCTATTCCCGTTTGGAAATTATATATCACAACTACATATTCTGGGATTTTCATGGTCGCAGCTACCCAATTGTACGGCTGTAGGTGATAATGGAAATTTATCAAAATTTACCGGGAGCACCGGTAAATTGTTATATTCAATTTCTCTCGAAAGCAGAAGTGATTTAGGGGCTAAATTTTCTAGTGCTTATAATACATCCACAGGGGCATCCAAATATATCAAAATTGTAAAGAATCACAAATCGGGCCAATTTTCAAAATTTCCCAAAACTTTGTATTACCTTTAAGGCTATTGTCAATTTTACTTGACCTGATCAACTAAAAGAGAAATAGAGAGAGAGAGAGAGAGAGAAATATATATATATAGATATCACAGTGTTTCATTTGTCCAATTAAATAAGTGCCATTTGATCAGGCATCCCATTTTGGGTTTCACTATGATACAAGTTCTCATTCCACGGTGTCCTTTGTATGATGGACGAACAGTCAATACTACGTCAGTACATGTACTTTAACTTCATGGGGCCGTCAGGGGCAGCTGGTCCATGATCACCCAGGAATCTTTCAAATGGAGGGGAGGGTGGAGGGGAGGGTGGAGGAAGGGGGAGGGGGGGGGGGGTCATGAACCCCTTCTGGCACAGTTAATAAAAAGAACTCTTCTCAGTCGTCATCCTCTTCTCTGTCCTTCTTTTTCTTCTTTTTCTTCTTCTTTTCTGATGTAGGAGTCTGCAATGCACAATGAAAACAAGAAAAAGAAATCAATGACCGGGATAATAGTATATTTGTAAAGCGCTTAGAGACATTTGTATTAAGCGCTCTATTAAAATTAAATATTATTATTATTATTAATATTATTTTCAAATATTAGCAACAGGATATTGCTTGTCACGGTTAGAACCAAAGACAATTACTGTGGAGAAGTAACTTTCTTTTGGTCTTCCAAAATCTATAGCATAATTGATGATATCTAGAAAATGTAGCACTACACTTTATATTGGTCAACAGTCATTTTTTTCCTTCTGCTCTTGGCATCCATGCCTATTCTGTCACTGCTTAGGAGACAACTGTGGGACTGACGTTCATCATTTAATGCAGTTATTTGAAATGAATTTCCTTTTGGACCAATAAATTGAATGAAATTGAAACTACACTACTACAATGCACCTTTCTATGGCCCTGTCTGGTCATAAACATATTTCATCTTTTCAAAATACCATCAAAATTAAATTGCCTCCTGTATTAGACAAAACTACCATATTTCGAACACAAGCACTGTTTGGTCCATCTTATCATCACAGATGGTGATTAATGAGACTACATTTTAGGTTTATTATCTAGTACGATGTATCCCTGTGGTTAGGCGTATGACCTAATTAGAGAGTCTTCTAGAGACTAGAGGGGTGTTTCACAAAGACTGAGATCAACTTTAAGTTGGACGTAACTATGCAGGTCATTCATGCCACTGGTTGCTCTCACCATTATGATCTTTAGATAATATTTTTTCCTTCAATAATGAATCATCAAAATTAGTAAGTTCTGTAGATTTGTGATCATGATTTGAACGTCCCTTGAGAGACAAATGCCAGTAATTGGTGAGGGTAAATGGTGAGAGAAAACAGTGGCATGAATGGCCTGTCGTACTTAAGTCCAACTTATAGTTGATCTTAGTCTTTGTGAAACACCCCCCTGGACCAAGAGAAAAAATATTTCACCATGAATCTTACCTCTACTACAGATTCCTCTAATTCCTCTTCCTCGTCAACTTTCGTCTTCTTTTTCTTCTTCTTCTTCTCTGATTTAGGCGTCTGCATTGAAATGAATAATAAATGCATAAGAGCAAGATGGTTTTTTGTAGAAGTGTGGACAGATGACAGACATGCAAAAGAGATATCTTCTTCATCATATGGATTTATGCCGTTTATATCATAACTAACCAACATGATTACACATACACTGTGCCACATTGTATGTGCCATGGCATCATGAAGTTGTGTAATCTATAAAATTGTATTAAGGTGCCATGGTGAACTTACATGTAAGCTAGCATTTAATATTTCTTAAATCTGAAGTATGTTGAATATAAATTTAAATTATTTGTATGCGCCTTGAGTATCTCTAGAGATGTATATGTTGCCCTTTATAAATATTGTTAATATATAATTATTATTACAGTGAGGCATAATATTTTATCAATATGATAAAAATCAACTCGTTGATGGATTCCTACTCAATTCCTGAACAATTTAATCTCAACAAAACAAATAGTCCTAGATTTTTCAACTGATAAACAAATGTTTGAAGTGATTCTTACCTCGGCTAACGATTCGTCTGCTTCCTCCTCCTCTGCTTCCACCTTCTTTTTCTTCTTCTTCTTCTTGTCTGATTTGGGTGTCTGAAGTGGAGAAAAACAAAGCATGATACAAAAAGAATTGTTAGCTGTAAGAGATAACCAAGAATAGGGGAAGGTCCCAGATCAAATCAATTAAATACAGCTTATAAAGCAATGTCGAGCAGCAGCTCTGTCATTCTTGGCAAGTTATTTATTCCACTTAAATCTTGATTGTGGACTTAATAATCAAAATTTCATGAAACAAGTATTCAATCGTAATTTTCTGTGATACACAGTGTTCACCAACATCCAACTTTACAACAAACCCTTCTTCTTGTGTTTAAATACAAGATTTTCGGTGTCTAAAATGTTGAGGGAAAAAAAGATGATTGAAGTCCAACATTTTTGGATACAATGTTACGATTTGGGCAGTACGAACCACACACAGCTTGTAAAAGATAAAGGCCAGTAATGGTCATGCAATTGCATTGTGAAAGAAACGTTGTGGAATCGATCAGAAAAGGTTGATCATCTAGAATATAAGTATTGATGTGTACTGCAAGGTTCTGGAATCATCAAAATGATAAGAAATTTGGCCCAGTCTTGATACAGCTACAAGCACTGTACACAGAAAGATATATATAGGACTACCGCCACACGTGCGCTACACGTGCATTATATCTATCAGGTCCAAATAGATATAATAATTTACCAAATATATCAATTAGCGGGCGGTTTCTCTGCAAAATTTGTATGATCACGTCTTAGTCAAAACATATTCTTTCACATGGTTGGTAATAAGAGCTTCCATTTCATTTTTTGAGAGGGGGCGTTTCCAAAACTGGTCTTTACCTTTAGAGTCACTGATGACTGGGTAATTAGCACTTCAAGAGATAATCAAGTATAGGCAAAGGTCCCACGTCAAATAGATAAATACAGCTCATCAATAAATAGAAAGAAACTTGTGTCATATCTCACCTCTACAACCGATGTCTCCATCTCTTCCTCCTCCTCTACTGCTTCTCCCTTAGCTTTCTTATCCTTCTTCTTCTTCTTCTTCTCTTTGCTTGCTGACGCGTCCCCAGACGGCGTGACTGGAGCGGCTTCAGTGCTGGACGTACTGGACTCTCTCCTTCGTTTCTTGACGGGTGTTTCCATGGCAGACTTATCCTCCTCTGGCTTGGCCTCTTCCTTCTTCACACTGTAGGGAATGACAAGATCACGTAGAGCTTAATTAGTTTATATTAATTCAAATAATATCAATGGTGGCTTCTTATAGTTATATAACACATGTCCATCGTACTGTGTTGCGTTCTTACATCATCACCCCAGTCATAGCTATGAATTGCTCTAGCACATCATGTACACATTTTCACCTGGGTGGAGAGTGGCAAATTTGTCTTGCCATAGGATGTTAGTGCTGGGCTGGGATTCGAACCCTCAACCCTTGGATTGAGAGTCAAGTGAATGAACCACTACACCACAGCACCTCCATAACTAAAGAGAGGGTTGGGTTCTGGGAACGGTGAAAGCTAGAGAGAGTATGCCAACATAACAACAATAATGTATGCAACTTAATCCTGATTATTGACACTCTTAAAAGGGGTGTAGCATGGCAAAGACTGGTTAACGCCATCTACAACTTCTTTTGGACAACTGCACGTAAACGAATGGACTTGATTAACTGACCAAAGTTCTCCTCACGCTTCGGTTTAGCGTCTTGTCATGCTTCAGCCCCTTTAACATGCAAGTATAAGATTTTGTTACAAGGCTCTCAGAGAAGCAGCCATACATGTGAATACATGTGTGAAGAGGTTTACTGGTTACTGACCTGTAATCTTGGTAGCCTTTGATCCAGTCTTTGGGAGTTTCTGCGTTTGCTTTGCCGTGCTTGTCCAGCTTTCCTTGCTTGATCATCGTCTTCTTCATGCTCGCCTGCAAAATGAAACAATGATGCAAAACATAAAAGGTGTTTCAAAGATGGACGAGGGAAACATAAACCATAAGCTCAGAATGTCTCACAATATCTCGTGTTCAGGCCTGATAATTACCGGATTTAAATCTTTTTCCCATTTTTTCTTCCCAATTTTACCCCTATTTTCCTGATTTTCCCCAATTTTCTTACTCAAAAGGCAGAGAATGTTGTATGCCATTTTTTTCCTAAAATAATTTTTTTTTTACTCAAGGGGGGGGGGGTGGTTAGTGCCTACTATCCCCCCTGCTTACAGACTCTTCCAGTTAATTCAACTGTTAATTTCCATTAAACATGAACCACATGCAATATTTCAAGAGTACCTCTTTCAACAATATTTATAGCTATGTCCTTTCGCCCCATAGGCAGAGTTTAAGTATGAATTCCCTACGGTGTTTATAGATAAGTAGATTGTACAACAATACGATGACAATTGCTATTTCTCATACTAGCTGCATTTTCAACTTTTACTCTGGATGAAGTCACCCAAGACAAGGCCTAACCTTAATCCTAACTTGACCATAATCCTATAAACCCAACGTTAATCCCAACCTGACCATAATCCTAACCTGACCATAATCCCAACCTGACCTTAATCCTAACCTGACCTTAATCCTAACCTGACCTTAATCCTAACCTGACCTTAATCCCAACCTGATCCTAATCCTAATCTGACCTTAATCCTAACCTGATCTTCAACCCAACCAAAGCTCTTATACTTCATCTATGCACAACAAAGCATACTGCAAATGGAAACTTTTCCACCTCCATGCCTTCAAAAAGGATAAATGAAAGAATGGAATGAACCATGATCATGGTGTTTCCCTGCAAGACGTACGTACCTTTGGTCCGAGGCCCCATTTCCTGGGGTACACATCCCTCTCCATGATGACCCTCTTTAGCTTGCAAACCAGACCATGGTCAACGGTAGCCATGGTAGAGGTGGTCATCAGTGCAATGCCCAGAGCGATGGCCTCTCCCTTGGTGGTCATCAGAACGACCTCAGAGTTCATCTCGATGCCGTCCTCAAAGCGGAGGACACCAGGGAGCATGACCTTGGCACCATAGCAGACAGAGTTCACCTGAACAAAGGGCATAGAGACGTATTATAGTAGTAAAGACATGGTAGAATTATCATGATCCAGCTGAAAATACAGAAGCTCTACAGGGAAGTACCACTTATCAGATTATGTCCCGTGAGGACCAAAGAAAAAGTGTAAACGATCTACACCAGAAGGCACTAAAATGAACACACACAAAAAAAAACTGAATATAATTCTTGTTGAAGGAGATACACCATGATTGTGTTAATGTACTACTGTAAAGGATTCAACAATATAATCCCATCAAATCTAAAATGATTACACCCACACCAATCTTTTTCCTTTGAATGAAATAGAAGCTTGTTTTAAATACAGAGCATTAACAACCTTTGGCTGCTGCTCATGAGATTCAGGCCCAAAATTGTTCTTGATAAGTGCTAAAATTTGCAGAATAAAGAACTGACAGAATACTACTGCATAACCTGAAGAGAGTATCAAGACTAAGCCTGAGTCATTACGGTTTTTGTGCTAAACGGATAACCGTTAAAAGTATACGGGCGGTTTCGTTTAACCGTTAAATAATAATCTGAAAAAGTGAAAATACAGTATTTGTAATAACGATGTAGCTCGGAACGCCTGATGGTCTTCAGACTGTCGCGCTGAGCATTCCGAGCCGGACTTTGGCACTATTCTGATAAACAGAGACCAGTAATAAACAACATGCAAAATATCTTATTATTCCTCATCTGAATCTGATATCATGATTAACCTTGCAAAGTTAAGCGCGCTGTGAAGATAGCTTGATCTGTGACGTGTTTATATATGCCTTTGCAATGCAATGTTTGCATGTGGTCAGGGAGAGAGCTCCATTCATGCAGGGACATGTCTAGCATGTCCCTGCTGCATGTATCATTGCCATATGAAATTATGTGGAAGTGTGTAACACTCACTACCAAGACACACCCTGCAATGAGCTGATCCAAGTTAGTGACCAATCATGAAGGTTCTCTAGCTATGTGGGTGGAGTTTGATACCAGCATAAATTACAGGTTGGTGACCGCACGTGCTTTCACACGGTCCAGTGGGAGTCAAGAAGCCATGTGCTCTCCACCTGTGTGTATGTACATGTACAGTGTATTGGGCGCCGATGTTTGAGGTTTGTGTGTACGATGTTTGAGGTTTGTGTGTACGTGTGTGTGTATGAAAGAGAGCTGCATGGACCAGGCAGGGACATGAGAGAGTGAAGAATTAAGACAAGTGAGACTAGCTAGATAGAAAGGGTGGCTGTGTGTGATCAAAAACTTAAATTACTCACAATGTCCAAGACTTTGTTGATTGATATTTCTAAAACTTCAATTATTATTGTTATCATTATTTTTGTATTTTATTTATATATGAACATTATTTTAGGGGGGTGAGTCGGCAAGGGATTGATGTTAATATTGAGAGAGAGAGAGAGAGATAGAGAGACTCGGGGAGAAGGGATGTGAGAGGAACTGACCATCGAATGTGTAAACATTTAGAACTTTGCTTGTCTGAGAGTGCAGTAATAAGAAAAGGTACATGAACACATTGCAGAGAGAAGGGAATAGAGAGGGTGAGAAAATAGGGAAGAGGGCATGGTTGTTTTATTGTTTACAAATTCATTCATGGAGATTACTGCTGCCAGAAAGCTGGCGCGCAGCGGACAGGGTGTAACATTACACTGCGGTTTCTTTGATTATCTTTATCATCTGCTATTAGCACATTCCAAAATGTATGTAAATAACGGTTAAACGGAGCAAGAAATGCTAAACGGTTTTGATGAATGCGGTCGGATAACCGTCGGTTAAACGGATTGACTCAGGCTTAATCAAGACTGATCATATCTACCAACTCACCGAGCTGTCTTTGAGTACTATTCTCTTGTGGCCTGCTAGTAGAGTTTCCATTGTTTTATGTCTCATCTTAGGTTATTCTCATCTTTAGTGTCACATACCCATTGCCCAAAAGCTCTACCCACTTACTGAACTATCTTTGAGGACATACAGAACTACTCTCAGCTACTATCTACTCACTGAGCTATCTTTGAGGACTTACTGAACTACTCTCAGCTACTATCTACTCACTGAGCTATCTTTGAGGACTATCCTCTTATGGCCTGTCAGTAGAGCTTCCATAGGCTTGATGACTCGTCTCAGGTAACCTTCATCTTTATGGTTATCATGAACCCATTGGGCATCTAGGACATCGTGCATTGTCACCAGAGCTTCCTGCAGATACAAAGAGTTTGATACGACAGGTTATCAGAATGTCTTCATCTCATATAAGATATAGCTCAAGGGATAATGTTTCCATTGGTCTTTTGTTGGGCTTAGGATAAGGGGGATCCGGGCTAGCTCGGACCTGGGGACAACTCGGCCGCGCTGCAAAAAACTGTAATTTTTTGTTATTTTACCCTAACCCTAACCCTAAACCTGCACAAACAGACCGTTTTTGCAGCTGGGCCGAGCTGTCTCCGGTTCGAGCTAGCCCGTCTCCGATTAGGGGTATAGGGTTAGTTCAAGGTTTTATGATAAGAATTTAATAACAGGTATAAGTATGTTGCTTCAAAATGAATCTGGTGTTCACTAATCTCAGCAATGGACCATTACATGCCTGAAAAAACTTCCAATTCAAACATGGGTTAGATGTCTGTAAACATCTCACTTTGGATCATTTCCTATTACTGGGACAATGATGGATAAAAATATAAATACACTACAACAAATCAGTTTTGTAAGACTCTACAGACTAGGAAACAAGGATGCACATTCATATTGTGACCTTCCATAAACACCAGTGCACTTACCTTTTCTGACTGAATACCAGATCTTACTCTCCTGAGTTCCGCCATTTGACCTCCGACCCCTAACAGGAGTCCAAGATGGACGCACAGTGTCCTGATATATGTTCCTGCTTCACAGCTCACCCAGAAAATACCTGAAATAAGCCAATGATGAAGGTCAACATTAGAGGAGTAGATGCAGTGTATAGAGGAAAGGTTCTTTCCAGTTTCATACTTTTCCTTCCAAGTTCCCAGATACAAATTATACTTGCTAACAATGTGAACATACAACAAATGTCAGTGTTTTTCAAATCAGGTGCAAGCAAAGAATATTAGACATGTCCTGAAAGATGAGAAGAAAGTACAAGAAACAATGATAGTTCACTAAAAGAGCTTAACATTTTTTTAATCCTTTTTTCCTGAATTTATTTTTGCTGCAGTATCTATTTTTTTTTAAATAGATGAACCAGTGACAACAAATAAGAGCGTTACCAGAACTAATTTGAAGGGCGAAATTCAAATTCAGAATTTTAGCAATGCTTGAGGAGCACCATATAACTGCCCTTTATACTTGCAATTGTGTATGTCTCATACCTAAGTGTCTTTGTGGGTCATATTCGATGAGTTTGCTTTCGTATATTGTTCTCACTCTGAGTTGTCGTTTGACGGCTGATATTAAGGGTGGTCTCTGGAACAGCGCTCCTGTCAGTGTCTCAATAGCCTGTCAAAGCAAAAAACAATATCATTTAATTATCATATTTCATTTGTAGAGGATTACTAAAATGAGTATACAAACAAACACAAATTTCTACTCAATTAGTACAGTTATACATGTAGGTCACTGACAATGCATGAAGCATAATTCAACACTTTAAAGGGGCATGTTCCCGCCAGTGTAGTTATCGCTGCTCTAGTCATCGCCATCTTGGTTCCGAAGGTCGACTTCTAATTTGCATACAGCTGTCAATCAAAGTACGCGCGGCCTGGCCTGCCTTCGCCATGCCAGCTGATTGCTGCCGATCGCGACGTCACGAAAGTGGGCGGAAACAGCAGCCGAATCTTAGAGCCGAACTGCGATTGGTATTACTTCGGCACATGAATGCGATAATCGGCATTGTCCGGGCATTCGGAACATGCCATCTGCGTAAGAGCCGTATTCTGTTGATGTCAATAGGCAGCTAGCACCGTCCGCCAGCGGGTACGTATTTTGAACGCCCTCTGGAATACGGGGAACATGCCCCTTTAAATAACATAACTTCATGTATCAAATCATAAAAGGGGGATAACATGAGCAGAGAGAAACAACATTATTGAATCCAATACAATACAACCAGTGTTCTACACTCACATTCAACTACATTAATTAAACATTCTGCATTTTGAATTTAACAAAATAAAATAGAATTAGTCAATCTATAAAAGAATAGGACTGAATAATGTTTTTCCTGCATTTCCAAACAATCATTTTAGCACTCCTTGATGAATGATGTGTAAATTCCTTAAATAGAATAAAATATATTGGGTTGATGATAGAATTAGACAATGTATTCTCAATCAACCAACTTTTAGCACTTCATAATCATCAATAATCTGTAATGTCTTATAAGTGTGTACATCTTTGTTATTTAACTATGCAGAAAGGACAACACCCACACATGTTCATGTTATCTGCACTTACTTTATCCAACATGTGCTTACAATGATGCAGTATTGGTTTACTTAGTGTTATTATCTGAGACAGTATTTACTACAGGAGAAAAGCATCACTTTTGCAGAATATCTCACCTTTGCTAGTTTGGACTGGTTCTCAATCGCATCATGTAACCTGACTATGCAGACATATTCCTTGCCTATAGACAGACAAACAAGGGGTATCATGTCAAAACAGGTAATTAATGATCACACAGATAAAGTACCCCTTAACAAATCAATATAAATATCAAATGAAATAAATTGATAAATAATCAAATGCAAACTTCTTGCTGGAATTAATGTATTTTCATCAACTCGTTTAAGAATAGGGCATTCAAATAACTGGTCAATTTAATAAGGGAAATAGTAGTTGCCATTTATCTATGGGATTCCGAAATCTTCCATGGATAAAGATTAATCCACAACTGAAGCATTCTTAGAAGTTATGTATGTGAATCATTTTGACATGACTAGACAGGTTTTTGTTATCTTTACTAAAAATACAAATTCATGATGACTTCAAACATCAAAGTTTAAAGATTCAATATTTATTACCTTTAAAATTAAAGTTTGTAAATACTTGCAATCTTCTAGTAAAATGTATATATGCTTAACATTTGTTTTCTCACTTAGATTATTTTGTATTTGACCTGATACAAGTAGTCTAAGTGTACGAGTGTAAATCTGTAAATTTCATTACTTACAGTTAAAGGTATTACAAAGTTTTGGGAAATTTTGAAAAATGGGTGGATAGTGATTCTTTACAATTTTGATATATTTGAATGCCCCTGTGGATAAATTAAAACACCAGAAATTTTAGCCTCTAAAATACTTCTGCTTTCGAGAAAAATTGAATATACAAATTTACCGGTGCTCCCGGTAAATTTTGATAAAATTCAAATGGCTCCTACGGCCGTACAATGGTAGCTGCGACCATGAAAATCTCTGAGGATGTAGTTGTGGTATATAATTTTCGAACGAGAATAGCTAATCGGTCGATTTTAGTCAATAAATATTGTTTTATAGCTTAAATAATATTTTGACCTTGAGAGGGAGCTATTTAACATAAAATGTTTATTATTTACAATTTCATAACTTTAGAGTCGATTTCGACAGAGACAACGATCACTGAATATTGCAGGATCGTATATGCTTCCAATATGTTCATTTGAACCACATTCATGACCCCATACCAAAACTTTGTATTACCTTTAATACATGATATTATTTTTACTATAAGACTTTTGGATATTATTTTGTTACTAATTTACAGTGTAAAGCACTTGGAAACTTTTGTATGCGGCGCTATAGAAGTCTGATCTATTATCAATTGTTATTGGTAGTACCTGCACTCTGTTGTGATTTGACCAATCGTGTGGCTCGTTCTATACAGACAATTAGACATCCAGTGACCTTGGGGTCAAGGGTCCCGCTGTGACCCGTCTTCTCGACCCGAAGGATCTTCTTGACCCATGATACGACCTCATGAGATGAAGGATTGGCCGGCTTGTCAAGGTTGATGAAACCACTCCTGAAAGAATAATAATCAGCAGTCAAAAAGAAGTTTAGCCAAAATTTTAGAACAACAAATAATGAAATTGAACCTCAACTTCAGAACTGAAAATATTGTTTCCCTCTCATATTTTGACAACTTTGATATTTTTCTTTGGCACCACTCTAATTATGTAATTGATTACACTAAATATTAGTTTCCTACAAACTAACTTGTAAATAGGTGAAGTGGGTGGGGTTGTTGTCCAGTTTCAACACAACCTTCTTAGGGTTTGTTCTTAATTTGGTGCCAAACAGACCCATGTATGACCATTCTCAACCCTTCCCTTCCCTCCCCCATTTCCTATATGGGATTCTAATGCTTCTAACAATTATAAATACTATTCTTTGCCCATCAAACAAGCAAAAACGACTTTTGGTTACTGATGTCAAGTTGGTTGATGTCAAGTTGGTTGATACATCTTGCTCCAGTCATCCGTTGCAAGAAAGGGTAGATAGAATACTCACGAAACATATTCCTTGATCTCCCTTTTGAGTGGTGAGCAGCCATTAGGTAACGGAGTGTAGTGCCCCGTTCTAATGTTCAATTTATCATAGTTTTTGAGCAGGAGAGGCCAATGGGCTGTCTCAAGTTTGGCCGCTGCCGATTCTGGTTTGATCAGGAAATCTGCCTCATGTTGAATATCCTGTAAAAAGGGAGATGAAATTTATTATAGGTTTTCCTATTAGATAGATAAATAAAACCAAACAGTCCAAATTATGCGATTCTGGGCTTTGGACTAGTTTCTTGGAATGGTCACAAGTCTCAGTTCTTGGACATACAATACAAACATGTAATAGATTTTAACACACATTTAGATAGGATGTTCACAAATTTAATTCATGAGGTTGAACGAAACTGACCCCTGATTGACCTATGTATAGAGTTGCACTTATCTTTGAACAGGTGGCCATATGGTTCTACAATAATATCAAGATTTCTATTAATGGAAAAAAAATTCAAACATAGTGAAAGTTGAACATCTTTCAAAAACCAAATAACTTCTTTTATTCAATGACAAATCAGATTGTATATATTGCTCATTTGATTTACTCTGAAGCAAATTAATTTTACTGCTTACAATTATGTGGATGGCATTCCATCAAATTCCAAGTCTTATTCATAAATTTCAGGTAGCTAATCACAAATGGCTTGAACTTTAAGAAAATTTGTTATCAGTGCAGCACACAATCCTTGTTAATGCATTTTTTACATACTTAGGATCAATCCTGAATTAAGACTTTCAACAGATAACAAAATGGGCATCGAATAGATGCCAGTTTAGTAATTAAAAAAAACATAATTAAACTTTAGGGAAAAAATAAAGTTAGTCTTACCCCAAGTGATTTGGATTCCTTGCTCTTTTTGGCTTTCTTGCTTGATCCTATTTAAGGGAGAGAAAAAATACAAAGGAAAGGTAAATTTTTAACATTTTACAAGCATTATTGTGAAATAAAATTTGAAACAATTTAAACTGGAGGTGTTGTGAACTGTCTCTACATTTATCTCCTATCGTCCTCCATGATCCATCTCCCCTCCCTTTTAGCTTCACCAGTAGGGGCACTGGTCCGAGAATAAGGATCGTCCGCATTATCTTTGTATCGACAGTAGGGGTGGGGTGCTCATGCTTGAATGAGGATCGTCCACATAAACGAGGATATCCTCGTAAATGCAGAAATTGCGTCTTCAAAATATAGGGATCGCGATCTTCTTTTTTTTCTTCAGCCTTTGGCGGGTTTCATGTTTCCAATCCATGCGCCGGCGATGCGAAAAAAGGATTTTGCGTAATAAAATACCCCCACTCAGTTCACTAATCACTGTCTTCTTTCATGGGTTGTCCATCTTCTTGGAGGATTTATCGTTCATAATGTTAAAGTCATCAGATATTCACGAATCACATTCACCAGTAGGGGCGCTGGTCCGAGAATGAGGATCGTCCTCATAAACAAGGATATCCTCATAAACGAGGACAAAATGCGTCCTCAAAAATAAGGGTCGTCTGCATTCTCGAGGACGTTTTTTTTCATCGGCGCTCTGGGGGTTTTATGTTACAGAACGGCCCGCTGGCGATGCCAAAAATGGATTCCCCGGGGGAAAATAACCCTAGTTCACCGTCTACTTTTATGGGTTGTCCGTCTTCCCAAGGATTTATTGCTCATAATGTGAAGGTCTCTGTACAAAGTCAATGTAAAATGCATCAAGAAAATCATTGCAGAATCTGTTTTTTGCATCGCCAATGCGCCGATCAAAAATATGAAACGTCTGCGAAAATGCAGACGGTCCTTATTTCTGAGGATGCATCTGTCCGTGTTAAAGAAGACGATCCTCGTTTATGAAGACGATCCTTATTCTCGGACCAGCGCCCCTACTGTTCACACTGAAATTCATGTTTGAAATAAAAATCATGTAAAAAATTAGAGGAATTTAACTTTAAGATTGAATTCATATTGACTTAGAAAAACATTCAACATTCAACATTTAACTTAAGCTTAATCTGGAACATAAGTCATTCAGTAGAATGTGAAAGCGGGTGCAAAAGGTAAAGATCTGGCCAGGCCACGACGTCGCCTGCACTGAACGAACACCCCGACAAAAAGCGACAAGCCTTTCGCCGACCCATCGCGGTACCTGCACATCCAGCTCTGCTACAACTCACGCGGAGTCAGCCACGTGCGCGAGTATTTTCCACGTCGATCATCGCATCGGAGCCACAAGCAACACGACACAGTGACCGTTGCAGGACATGCTGTTAACAAGCTATATAGAATGCAATGATATAACATGTATAATTCAAGAACCAAAGACTATAAGTAGATCAGAGCATAAATAACAATTTAAGACAATTTTTATGTATTTTACCTGTGCCTCCGTCCATGATGTTTACTGTCTATCTTTTTGCACTTCAACGGAGAGGGCGTGTGATTGAAATGAAGCTGCGGACCATAACAAAAAAAAGAATCTATGGTAGCTTTAACATGCAATTTTTTTTAAATTTTAGCATACCTTCAATAAGCCCGAATGTACAATTTACTCTTAGCTGCTATTTTTTATGCAGGTATGGAAATTCTGGTCACAAAAAATGTATCTATTGCTTCTGAATCATACATAATTTTTTATATTATTCAATGTGAACCAGGGGCGTACGCAGGGGGGGGGGGGGGGTTGGGGGTTAAACCCCCCCTTTGGTATTTTTATGTGTGTAAACCCCCCTAAAAAAAACTAAACCCCCCCCCCCTTTGTTTTTGTTTTTGTTTTTTTTTTAATTATTAAAAAAAAAAAAAAAAAATTATGCCCACAGTAACCTAAGGTGACCTTACCCCCCCCCCCCAACGAAGAAAAATGTCAAATTTTCAAATTTCGAGACCAAAAAAAAAAAAAAATGTCCGCTTACCCCGCCCCCCCCCCCCCCCCCCCTCCCCCCACTGAGTGACTTTTCGGCCAGCGCGATTTTCAAATTTTCGGGAGCAAAATATTTTGGGCCCGATTTTAAACCCCCCCCCCCCCTTGAAAAAATCCTGCGTACGCCCCTGATGTGAACCAAGTAGTTATGAAAAATATAAATTGACGAAACAGTTTCAGTGGCGGATTTGAGATTTGTTACTGACAAGGGGCAGTACTAGCTGCTTGCCATTGGCGTATCGAGAGGAGGGGTATTTTGGGTGTTTATTACCCCCCCCCCCCTTTTTTTTTTCCTCTGGTCACCCCCTCCCCCCCCCCCCCCCCGGTGGCCTGAACAGGGTCCGACAGTAAATACGGATCGATATAATGTGAGGATTGCTTTTTACACGATAAACTATGATTTTTAAATAAAACTGTATAACAGATAGGCTACCATAGTTTTTCTCCACACAAATATATCTGGTTATTTCATTGTTTTTAAGGCGAAATTTGTATGCGCGGGTCTATTTGAGTCATTTGTGTCTACACTTTCAGTGATAAACCGTCCTTTAGAATGAGTTTAGAAAGATTTCGTAGTCTAGTCCGCTGTTATATTGATAAGGTAGGTCTTAAATGTATATATTTTAGAAAATGAGCTATTTTTTTAAATCTTAACTGCTTAAGCGTAGGAAGAAATCTGCGATTTGTTTATGGATTCCGCTTGGCAAAGGGTAAGCCGTACCGCCCGAGTAGCCGCCGCGGAGCGCAGTGCCGCGGCCGCGGCCTCGGCTCGGCTCAGCTCAGTGTCAAAACAGGAGTTTCAAATTTCATTAATTAATTCATGATTTACATTGTCATTGCATTTGCAGGCCTGAGTGTAGCTGCTTACATACCTAATTGGGCATGTCCCTAAAATATTACGCCCATGACATTTAAACTAAATCTCATTTGAGAATATTACTAGATTTCTAGACTTCTAGATCTAGAGTCTAGACCTAGATCTATAAGTATAATCTAGTTCTAACTGTTAGTTTAGTGTTGTTAGTTCTATTCTAGATCCTACTAGTCTAGGCTAGTCTAGTCTAGGCCTAATCCCAGATGTTTTCTGAATCTGATGTCATGAGATAAGTGATCTCTCTTCTTTTTGGTGTTGAGGAAAAACTGATTAGATCTAGGTGATTACATTGACATGTACTTTGACTGTTTGACAGTTTGTGAACATGGTGAATTTTGCGACAGCCACCTAAAATTTACAGAATGTGTCATCTGTGAGCGCTAAACCTGCTCTGCACATGAGCTCACATGCTAACCGTTGGCGTTAGGGTTAGTGATACTTATAATGAATATTACAGAAGATTTGTTCATTATTATACAAATAATGAATGGTTATGAGTTCAATAGTGCGAATATGTTCATGAGTTGAAAGATTAACATTCTATTCAACGAGGCGTCAGCCGAGTTGAATAGAATTAACGTTAATCTTTCAACGAATGAACATATTTGCACTATTAAATGAATAGAAAACATTCATTATTTGTTTTATACAACATCGAAGAAGACCTAATAGAACGTTCATCAACAAATAATGCTTTACTCCTTATAAAGATAAATTAAAGTTCGAGTCAAGCCTTCTCGATAACATGCAGATTGCCTTCGCGTCAGATACACGCAGGGATACGCGCACATGCAGCAGAGAGGTACGCAGTCTGCATATAACCAAAAATGCACGGCGCATATAACCAAAAATGTACGACCGTGCAATATACCATCTATTGAATATCATGTGACCAACAATCGTCCAATCAAATGACAAGGATCCACGTAGGTGTTGTATAATATTTATTATAACCCTATCACTAGTCTAACCATAAGGGTCTAATGGGGATGCTGTCATTTTAGGTGGCTGTTGCAAAAGGAAATTTTGTTCCATTAGTTGGGATAATGTTCACTGCTCTTTTATTTAATGTCAATGAGAAAATAATATTTGGATTGTTTTTAAAAATCTGATTAGACCTACTAGGCCTAAATTAATATATTAGATCTAGATCATACTCATACTCATACTAAACTCTAGATGTTCTAGTAAGGAAAAGGAAAAAAGTGTGACGCCAAACTTCCTAAACTCCAAGTCCAAGATAGGCAAGAGTTAAAAGCACCAAGGATGATCATTATAAATTATAATTAAAGCTAAAGACCAGTTATGGTCATGCGATTGCATTGTGAAAGAAACGTTGTGAAATTGATCAGAAAAGGTTGATCATCTAGCATAGATGTACTGCAAGGTACTGGAATCATCAAAATGATAAGAAATTTGGCCAAGTCTTCATAAAGTTAGAAACAGGCAAGAGATACACTAATTTACCAAATATATCAATTAGTAGGCGGTTTCCCGTCAAATTTGTTATCATCATGTAATATTTAGAGACGGCAGATTAATGTTCAAGGGCAACTGGCTATATCAGAAGCTGAAATAATAGAAGTTGATTCTTCGCTCTTTGTTGGGATAAAGATTGATAAACACTTGACTTGGAAACCCCACATACAAATGGTTAATAAATGCATCAGACAAAAAGTAGGAATCCTCTTCCGCTTACGGCATTTTGTGCCTAGAAATATCCTAGTGTTGTTGTATAAAACCTTTATTCAACCTCATATATCATACGGAATTGAAGTGTGGGGGAGCACTTACAAGTCTCACTTAAATTGCATACTGTATACACAGAAGATGGCCATACGGACAATCACATTTAGCCATTTTATGAGTCGTTCAGCACCATTGTTTTACGAATTGAAAATCTTAGATATTAACAAGTTCTATGAGTTGTCTCTATGTACATTTATGTATGACCTAGTACATAATAATTTACCTCACTGTTTGACGGATTATTGTGATAAAATTGAGCATAGATACAATACAAGAAAAAGAGAAAATCTACGTATACCACTGTATAAAACAACACAAGGCAAATTTTCAGTAACTTGTGTAGGAACCCGATTATGGAATGAACTTCCCGATGAAATCAAAAACAAAGGGTCTAGAAACACTTTTCGTAAACATCTCAACGATTACTTGATGAATAAGTGATTGAATTATGCAAGTACACATGTATATATTGTAAATAATCTCCATATTACATTTTTGTTGTTTTTTTTTGTCAAAAAAATGCAATTTTTTGTATAAATAATCTGTAGATACATGTATCTATGACTTTTTAACCTGGTATATCCTCTTCATAATTATATTTGGAGTGTAGAAATTGTGCTACGGTATTACTCAACATGTATACTTCTACTGTCAAGTTTTATTTTTTTGATAATGATATATTTATTTTTGCCAAGTGTGTGCTAAGAACAGGGGCCAGACTCGACTAGCACATGTGCTATTATTTGGCTCCTTTTCATCACCTTCTATATTCTATGAGAAAAGACATATGTCTAGCATATCAATACTTTGTTAGGTTTTTCTTTAATATGATCTATAATATTCATTTATGAACATGTACCATTCACGATGTATTCAAATGTTTAATCACTGATGTTATTGATGATGAATAAATAAAATCAAATCAAATCAAATCAAATATTCTTCCACATGATTGGTAATAAGAGCTTCCATTTCATTTTTTGAAATTGGGGCTTTTCCAATACTGGTCTTTACCTTTAATGCCGTGCCAGTAATGCCATCTTTTTCTCCTTCTTCTTCTTCTTCTTCCTCTTCCTCTTCCTCTTCCTCTTCCTCTTCCTCTTCCTCTTCCTCTTCCTCTTCCTCTTCCTCTTCCTCTTCCTCCTCCTCCTCATCCTCCTTCTCCTCCTCCTCCTCCTCCTCTTCCTCCTCCTCTTCCTCCTCCTCCTCCTCCTCCTCTTCCCCCTCCTCCTCCTCCTCCTCCTCCTCCTTCTCCTCCTCCTCCTCCTCCTCCTCCTCCTCCTCCTCCTCCTCCTCTTCTTCTTCCTTTTATTCTCCTACATCTAATATTCTGTCCTTATTTCCTATTTTTATCCTCTACCTTCCTCTCCTCTACATTTTCTTTTCTCTTTTTTGTTGTTGTAAATTGACATGAAATTTGATTGGGAAATAAGAAATTAATCCATGTTTTTTTCTCTTTCTCAGCATCAATATGATAGTGCGGTCTTCTGGGCGGACAAGGTCGTCACAATGTCAAAAGGTAAGCAGACTTGAAATTTACTTGATTTGGAGACTTCAACCTCCTACCCCATCCCCCACCCCCAGACCTGAAAACAGTACTGTGAATAAAAGATATATTACAGTTAGTACATTATCAAATAAATGTGCACAATTAAAAGTCGACCTTCGCATTTTCAAGGCTTAAATACAATGTAGCTTTAATAGAAGCTATCATGAAATAAAAAACAGATTTCAACACTTTCCCTTCAGTTTCAGCCAATTACTGCCTGTTGAATTTTTTGTGTCGTTCGTTCCTTTAGCTCTGGCTTATATCGTCTGATTTCAGTCTTTCAGCTCACTATCTTTGGGTATTTCCCCCTTTTCTTACCAGGTGATGTCCATGATGTTTACATGCTAGCTCAGAGTCTGTATCACACCAAACAATATCACAGAGCAGCCCATCTCATCAGGAATAGGAGATTGGATAAGGTAAGATTATCGATGTAGATACATCTAGCGCATATAGCTTTCCTTACTGCTACACTCTGTTTATAATTAGTTACCAACTCATTTCTAGAGCCATCTACAATGTATACACAGACTCACAGAGTTTCACAAACTTTGTTTCAGTTGATCACAGCATGGCATATATTCTGTTTTGTGCTTGCCCATCAAAGCAGTATTCACCATATTTTGCCCAACTCTAACTGGCCAAACTCTCCTAATCAATGGCAACCCTTACAAACTTATGAGTTCTTTAAGGAACCACTGAAAAGGATTATCATTTAAGGATTATCATTATCAGCTTTAAGGAACCACTGAAAAGGATTATCATTTCAATGTTGAAGATTCATGTCTTGTGTGGAAAAGAATTTATAAAGCCCACAAAATAATGCAATGTACTTTTTTTTTACAGATTTGCGAGACAGCTTTATTGGCATACAAAAGAATTTCAAAAACAGATGCATACTTTCATAAGATTCTGTTTTGTCGTCTGCTTTCCTTCACAATATTCCTCTGAATTTGCTCCATAATGTACTAAATCAAATAATATCTTTAATTGAAATATTAGCTATTTTAGTTATTTGCACATGTTTATTAGATTGTCATGCCCAAAGATAAGTAGACTTTTGCAAGAATTAATTATTTGTTTATGTATGGATACATATGAACTCATCAATTTTATAATATGTATGCTTTTTTAAAGACACACAAGGCTGGAAGATACTTGGCTGCCAAATGCTTAGTAAGTATGAATTACATTATAATTGTATGGGTATAGTAATTATTAAACTGTTCTGAATTATAACAAATGTTGATATTGAACTGTAAACTGCAATGAACATAAATGCATACATATATGTTAAAAGTATGATAAAGACAGTTGTAAAAACAAGTTCATGTACAATATATTACTTGTATCTAAAATCTGTTGAGTAAATAAAAATGTTGAAGTATCATGTTTCATATTCATAAATAATCACCTATATAAAACAGGCCTGATAAAAACCAGATTTTTAATTTTTTTCCTGATTTTTAATTTTTTCTTCCCAATTTGGTAAATATTTTTTCTTCCCGATTTGATCCTGCTTTTCCCTTATCTTCTCTATTCTTCCCTATTATTTCCCACTTGTTCTTTCTCAAAAGGGGGGAAAGTTGTTAGATGCCATTTTTTCCCCCGAATCCTCTTTTTTTTTTTACTCAAGGGGGGCGTGGTTGAGGGAAAAAAAAAAGGGTGTGCTTATTTTTTTTCTTCTTCGTCATCATTTTAGGAAGCTGTCCAGAAGTGGGAGGAGGCCCTCAATGTTCTTGAGGGATGTGATGAGAGTGACATCATGATCTTTCAGCCAAGAATTGAAGAGATGAAATTAGAAGACCAGAAAGACGAGCTAGACAGGATCCCATTACAAAATGTAATTATTGTGGTTTTTTCTTCATCTGCCTTCATATTATGTTGTTAAGGCTCATTCAGATATTGCGCTGTAAACTGCTGCAAAAAAACTTTTGTTTTATGGGCGACTGTGCACAACAAAGGTCCTGTGTGTATTCACTGAGCTCTGTGTTATAAGATAAAGAAATGTGAAGTTTATCACATTGTACGTCATCATTTTTTTTAAACGCTGCAGTTTTGCCACATCATTTATTTCTTATGCGGGCAAGGGTAGCATTTCTAATCAATTTGAGATATTAGGAAATGTTTGTTAGGTAGATTTAGAAAAGTGTAAATTGTGAGAGTGATTGTTTTCTTCAGATCAAGGCAAGTTGTATGGTCTGCCATTGATCTATGATCATACTGTACAAATATAACACTAAAATTTATGTATATTATCAGAAAAAGGTAAGCAATATGTAGTGGTGAAAACGTCTATTTGAATTCATGTAAATTATAAGAAAAAGGTGAGCAATTTGTAGTGGTAAAACTTCTCTTTACATCTGGATCTGGATGTGTACGATGCAGGGCCCTACTGGGCATAAGTTAGTCCAGTTTATGTAATTGTACTATCCCTCTTGGCTATATTTTAAATGATATACAGAGTAAATTGTGCATTTTCTTATTTGAAAGTAACAGATACACTGCTTATGTTGTTGTTAATTTATTTTATTTTATTTCTAACTTGAAGGTTGAGAGTTCAGTGTCCCTTTTAAAGGGTTAGATCTATGAAGTAACAGATACACTTTTAATGTTGCTGGTTCTTTTATTTTCTTAATAACTTAAAGGTTGAGAGTTCAATGTCTCTTTTAAAGGATCAGATCTATGAAGTAATAGATACACTGTTAATGTTGTTTCTTTTATTTTCTTAATAAC
Source organism: Strongylocentrotus droebachiensis (assembly GCA_035222895.1). Classification (NCBI taxonomy): domain Eukaryota; kingdom Metazoa; phylum Echinodermata; class Echinoidea; order Camarodonta; family Strongylocentrotidae; genus Strongylocentrotus; species Strongylocentrotus droebachiensis. The sequence goes on along the minus strand of JAVYIG010001133.1, from coordinate 92,854 downwards.
TTATAGGTTGAGAGTTCCATGTCCCTTTTGAAAGGTCAGATCTACGAGGCCCTTGAGAATCGTATCCAGGCAGCAGAGTGCTACAGACAGGCTCTGTTTGAAGATGTTCATTGCTATGAGGCATTTGAGCTACTCGTCAAACACCAGATGCTGACTGCGGATGAAGGTTAGTTTAATAAGCAACATAAATTCACCTGTGTGGGACTACAGATTACTTAGTCTGACCCAGCCCATTCATGAACACCATGTTGAAAACAATGAACTTGTAACAAGACCTCAGCACTTCTAAAAGGAGCCTTCCTTCAATGTAAATACCAACTTGAAAAGCTTTCTGTGTTGTAAACTCTTGACACATAAAACTGGCACTTAGTAATAATAATGATAATAATAATAATAATATTGATGGTGATGATGACGATCATCATAATTGTAATAATGACAATAATTGTGGTTTCTTGTATAAGGTCTCATGGCTAGCAGTTTCTTGCTTAAATGGACTTTCTATACAGTGCGTCCCAGAAAAAACGAAACCGAGAAGTATTGATGTTTTATCATAACTTAATCACAACCATAATTAATGAATGATACATATTTGGAAAGCTTAGAGTCTCCTCTTTCAGTTGATGCTACTCATGTGATGCATATTTCATGCATGAGTGATTAAAAGCAATTTGAAGGAAGGAAACCAAAAAGTAATTTGGCGGGCTGTAACTGAATTTCAAAGAAAAATTCACATTTCTAGAAAGTTCATTTTCTGCTCTTTCATATGATACCTCAATCAAGAAAAATGAGCCAGGAATAACAAAGTTCTGTTTGTTTAAAGTAGCCCTTACATTTTCATAATTTTAACAAACGAATTCGTTTTCACTGGGTGCCTGCCGTATCAAAATGCAGATTTGACAATAGACTTAACTCCGTTTCGTTGACAATCAGCCATGCATGAAGACTCTCGTCTACGGCTGATTGTCAACGAAACGGAGTTAAGTCCTTTGTTAATTTCGTTTATTGATACGGCAGACAGCCAGTGAAAACGAATGCGTTTAATACAATTATGGAAATGCAAGCACTACTTTAAACAGTGTGTCTTTTATCCTTCTTTTTGTGTCTTGAAATAAAAGTTTGAGATAGATGGTGCTATACAAATGCCAAATACTATTATTATTCATTTGTAAGAATCAGCACAATACTTCACCTTACTTTGACATTGTGATTTACATTGTGTACTGTGTGTGTGTATGTTGCAGAGAAGGACCTTCTTCAGTCATTACCAATCAGTGAACAGTGCCCTCTAGAGGACTTGGAGTTTGTCAGAAGTCTCTACCAAAGTATTCTCAAGAAAGTAGGTTTCAGTTTGTCTTTGTGTTAATTTCTAAATTATGTTGTGTTTTCTGTATAATGTGGTTTATTAGAATTGAAATGTTTTGTCATGTCGAAAATATGTGAGAATAAGTATGACTAGCACTTTGCATAATTGATTATATTTTAATGCATTGTTCAATTAAAAGCTGATGTTTCTCTCTCAACACACAAAGAAATACTGTGTGTTACCAGTGGTGTAGTCAAAGTATTGTAGCTTGTTGATTAAGTTTAAATTGGATTGATATTCAAAAGAGCTTCTTTTCATGTAAGCAAATCACATATTTTATTCATTACAACCCAGTGACAGTAATCTTAAATAAGACTCTTCTCTCCTTTATAGGGATGTCTTTTTAAAAGATTAGGGGTCCCATATCCAGTATATCTCCGTGTCAAGGGGCTGTGGATCATGAGTTCCGCGGTTCAAGACCCGCCGCGGCACTAATGTCCTTTGGCAAGACATTGATCTACATTTGTCACTCTCCACCCAGGTGCAAAATGAGTACCCTGTAGGATGCAAAAGCTAATGCGATTAGATTAGCAAGTGTGCGCTTGTAAAAATGATGCCTGGCTGGAATACTCCCCGGGGAGTGGAGAATGTGCATACATTGTGTGCAGGCAAGCCTGAACCCGACGATCGGGGTAATGATATATATCTGTAAAGCGCTTTGAGAGGGCCTTCGGTCCTGAAAAGCGCTATATAAGAACAAACTATTATTATTATCTCTTAACATTTCCCTTTCTCTTTACCTTTCATTAGTATGACAAGCCAGTATCAACAAAGCTAGCAGACTGCTTAATAAGCCTTGGTAATAATCTAGACATACAGACCAATACGGCAGAGAGACACTACTATAACTGTGATTTCAGGACTAGCTATAAAATCACTCGCAGGTGGGTACTTTAGTGGATGATTACTTTAAAGGTATTAAAAAGTTTTGGTATGGGGTCATGAATTTGGTTCAAATAAACATATTGGAAGCATATGGGTTCCTACAATATTCATTGATCGTTGTCGCGGTTGAAATCGAGTCTAAAGTTATGAAATTATAAATAATAAACTCTTTATGTTGTATAGCTCCCTCTCAAGGTCAAGATATTAATTTAGCTATGAAACAATGTTTTTTTTTACTAAAATCGACCGATTAGCTATTCCCGTTTGGAAATTATATATCACAACTACATATTCTGAGATTTTCATGGTTGCAGCTAGCATTGTACGGCCATAGGCGCTATTCAAAATTTATCAAAATTTACCGGGAGCACCGGTAAATTGTTATATTCAATTTTTCTCGAAAACAGAAGTATTTTAGGGGCTAATTTTGTTAGTGCTTATAATACATCCACAGGGGCATCCAAATATATACAAATTGTAAAGATTTATTATCCACCCAATTTTCAAAATTTCACAAAACTTTGTATTACCTTTAAGAAAATTATAAGCTGACATGGGTCTTAAATCACATGTTTTGCATACCAATTACACAATAGTAGAGGTGTATTTTGATAGTCAATAAATGTTTTCAGATCTGATGTGAATTGTATGAACGCCTCAATACCTTATGATACCTGTAGGAACTCAGCTAAACTGGTCTTAATGATACAATCCTTTGTATTTATGCACAGAAGAAAATAATTATGTAGCTACTGTGCATTATCAATTCATCTATTAAATCTAATCTTGAGCTCTGGTATGGGAATCGTGTTTTGAGGGGAAATTGCTATGATTTATTCTGCAGTAGATTATTTCCTATATTTACCAGACCTTAAAGGCCGGCTGTACTGGTTTAGCCAGGAGGGATTAGACCACACAGCATGGTCAGTGCCAGGTGGCTATCTCATCAACTCAGCTCTCAATAAACATAAGAAAAAGAGGATCATGGGGGACCAATGGTGACCGATTAGGCATTGTTTTCTATATAGAGGGAGCAAGTAGCTACAAGTAGGACAGTGGGGGTTTAAAGTTTATCTTTAATGTTATTTTTGATAAAATTGAAAACATTATTTCAACTATGCTTTTATACTTATCAGTTATCGTTAATTACAATGTTACCTTGTATGTTACAGGGCTCGAATTACCCACCGGCAATCGGCAATTTGCCGCCATGCCCCTCTCACTGGCCGGAATGCCCTTTTCAAAATCAAACCGTTTACGGCCACAATATTTTAATCCACAAAAGTTTTGCCGACATATAGTCATCGTAAGCCAACCCGACTTGTAATGTTCAAAAAGGTTTTGTTGCCCATACGGAGCTTTAAAAACAATAATAGTCGGCAAGGTTTTGTTGCCCCTACGGAGCTCTAAAAACAATGATAGTCGGCAAGGTTTAGTTGCCCCTCCGGAGCTCTAAAAACAATAATTACCGGAAGGTTTTGTTGCCCCTCCGGAGCTCTAAAAACAATAAAAGTCGGCAAGGTTTTGTTGCCCCTTCGGAGCTCTAAAAACAATAATAGTCGGCATGGTTTTGTTGCCCCTCCGGAGCTCTAAAAACAATGATAGTCGGCAAGGTTTTGTTGCCCCTACGGAGCTCTAAAAACAATAATAGTCGGCAAGGTTTTGTTGCCCCTCCGGAGCTCTAAAAACAATAATAGTCGGCAAGGTTTTGTTGCCCCTACGGAGCTCTAAAAACAATGATAGTCGGCAAGGTTTTGTTGCCCCTACGGAGCTCTAAAAACAATAATTACCGGAAGGTGTTGTTGCCCCTCCGGAGCTCTAAAAACAATAATAGTCGGCAAGGTTTTGTTGCCCCTCCGGAGCTCTAAAAACAATAATAGTCGGCAAGGTTTTGTTGCCCCTCCGGAGCTCTAAAAACAATAATAGTCGGCAAGGTTTTGTTGCCCCTCCGGAGCTCTAAAAACAATGATAGTCGGCAAGGTTTTGTTGCCCCTACGGAGCTCTAAAAACAATAATTACCGGAAGGTTTTGTTGCCCCTACGGAGCTCTAAAAACAATAATAGTCGGCAAGGTTTTGTTGCCCCTACGGAGCTCTAAAAACAATAATAGTCGGCAAGGTTTTGTTGCCCCTCCGGAGCTCTAAAAACAATGATAGTCGGCAAGGTTTTGTTGCCCCTCCGGAGCTCTAAAAACAATGATAGTCGGCAAGGTTTTGTTGCCCCTACGGAGCTCTAAAAACAATAATAGTCGGCAAGGTTTTGTTGCCCCTACGGAGCTCTAAAAACAATAATAGTCGGCAAGGTTTTGTTGCCCCTACGGAGCTCCAAAAACAATAATTACCGGAAGGTTTTGTTGCCCCTCCGAAGCTCTAAAAACAATAATTATCGGAAGGTTTTGTTGCCCCTCCGGAGCTCTAAAAACAATGATAGTCGGCAAGGTTTTGTTGCCCCTACGGAGCTCCAAAAACAATAATCGGCAAGGTTTTGTTGCCCTTCCGGAGCTCTAAAAACAATAATAGTCGGCAAGGTTTTGTTGCCCCTCCGGAGCTCTAAAAACAATGATAGTCGGCAAGGTTTTGTTGCCCCTCCGGAGCTCTAAAAACAATGATAGTCGGCAAGGTTTTGTTGCCCCTACGGAGCTCTAAAAAAAATAATAGTCGGCAAGGTTTTGTTGCCCCTCCGGAGCTCTAAAAACAATAATAGTCGGCAAGGTTTTGTTGCCCCTACGGAGCTCTAAAAACAATAATAGTCGGCAAGGTTTTGTTGCCCCTACGGAGCTCTAAAAACAATAATAGTCGGCAAGGTTTTGTTGCCCCTCCGGAGCTCTAAAAACAATAATAGTCGGCAAGGTTTTGTTGCCCCTACGGAGCTCTAAAGACAATGATAGTCGGCAAGGTTTTGTTGCCCCATACGGAGCTCTAAAAACCATGATAGTCGGCATGGTTTTGTTGCCCCTCCGGAGCTCTAAAAACAATGGTAGTCGGCAAGGTTTTGTTGCCCCTACGGAGCTCTAAAAACAATGATAGTCGGCAAGGTTTTGTTGCCCCTACGGAGCTCCAAAAACAATAATTACCGGAAGGTTTTGTTGCCCCTCCGAAGCTCTAAAAACAATAATTATCGGAAGGTTTTGTTGCCCCTCCGGAGCTCTAAAAACAATGATAGTCGGCAAGGTTTTGTTGCCCCTACGGAGCTCCAAAAACAATAATAATCGGCAAGGTTTTGTTGCCCCTCCGGAGCTCTAAAAACAATAATTATCGGAAGGTTTTGTTGCCCCTCCGGAGCTCTAAAAACAATGATAGTCGGCAAGGTTTTGTTGCCCCTACGGAGCTCTAAAAACAATGATAGTCGGCAAGGTTTTGTTGCCCCTACGGAGCTCTAAAAACAATAATAGTCGGCAAGGTTTTGTTGCCCCTCCGGAGCTCTAAAAACAATAATAGTCGGCAAGGTTTTGTTGCCCCTACGGAGCTCTAAAACAATGATAGTCGGCATGGTTTTGTTGCCCCTACGGAGCTCTAAAAAAAATGATAGTCGGCAAGGTTTTGTTGCCCCTACGGAGCTCTAAAAACAATGATAGTCGGCAAGGTTTTGTTGCCCCTACGGAGCTCCAAAAACAATAATTACCGGAAGGTTTTGTTGCCCCTCCGAAGCTCTAAAAACAATAATTATCGGAAGGTTTTGTTGCCCCTCCGGAGCTCTAAAAACAATAATTATCGGAAGGTTTTGTTGCCCCTCCGGAGCTCTAAAAACAATGATAGTCGACAAGGTTTTGTTGCCCCTACGGAGCTCCAAAAACAATAATAATCGGCAAGGTTTTGTTGCCCCTCCGGAGCTCTAAAAACAATAATTATCGGAATTTTGTTGCTCCTCCGGAGCTCTAAAAACAATAATTATCGGCAAGGTTTAGTTGCCCCTACGGACCTCGATCTAAAAACAATAATAATCGGCAAGGTTTTGTTGCCCCTCCGGAGCTCTAAAAACAATAATTACCGGAAGGTTTTGTTGCCCCTACGGAGCTCTAAAAACAATAATAATCAGCAAGGTTTTGTTGCCCCTCCGGAGCTCTAAAAACAATAATTACCGGAAGGTTTTGTTGCCCCTCCGGGGCTCTAAAATCAATAATAATCGGCAAGGTTTTGTTGCCCCTCCGGAGCTCTAAAAACAATATTTATCGGCAAGGTTTTGTTGCCCCTCCGGAGCTCTAAAAACAATAATTACCGGAAGATTTTGTTGCCCCTACGGAGCTCTAAAAACAATAATAGTCGGCAAGGTTTTGTTGCCCCTCCGGAGCTCTAAAAACAATAATTACCGGAAGGTTTTGTTGCACCTCCGGAGCTCTAAAAACAAAAATAATCGGCAAGGTTTTGTTGCCCCTACGGAGATCTAAAAACAATAAGAATCGGCAAGGTTTAGTTGCCCCTTCGGAGCTCTAAAAACAATAACTATCGGCAAGGTTTTGGTGCCCCTACGGATCTTTAAAACAATAATAATCGGCAAGGTTTTGTTGCCCCTACGGAGATCTAAAAACAATACGAATCGGCAAGGTTTTTGTGCCCCTACGGAGATCTAAAAACAATAATTATCAGCAAGGCTTTGTTGTTCCTATACGGAGATCTAAAACAATGATAATCGGCAAGACTTTGTTGCCCCTACGGAGATCTAAAAACAATAATTATTGGCAAAACTGAATTGCCACTATGGAACTCCTAAATTAATTGGCGGGACTTAATTGCCGATACGGAGATATGAAAGAATGTCTTCATCCAAATGACTGAAACGTTTGGCACAAAAACCGTAATGACTCAGGTTTAGTTTTTCAATCCATCCTTGTTATTTGGACCAATCAATATCGGCAAGGTTTTGTTTACCCATCTTCACTTCGCGTTGTGACCTTTTGTGGTGCGCTTTCACAGTTTTTAATCAGTGAAAAACTTGGATTTTTCTCGGGAGGAGGGTCTGGAATTAAATCAGAAAAGGATTAAGAGTCGAGATAATGGTACAAAGAATCGTCTTCTTTCCCATACGTTTTAATTAAAACGTCATAGCTTCCGCCCATCGCGCGGGAGCTAGGGGTGTGAATTGAGTTCAGAAAAGGATTAATACCGGTAGTCGAGATCGAGACGAATCGTCTTCTTTCCCTAATAATTTATTAAAAACGTCTAAGCTTCCGCGCTTCCCTTGGAATTCAGAAAAGGATAAAGAGTCAAGAACGGTACAACGAATCGTCTTCTTTCTCTAATAATTCAATGAAACGTCAAAGGGGGAAACTCCCCACTCCCTCCAGCTCCCCCCCCCCCCCCCAATTTTTTTTTGAAAAGCATTTTAAAGAGAAATAGAAAGAAAGAGAGCAAGAAAGAAAAAATAGTTAACTACCAGTTTCTCAACAAAATAAGGTATCAAAAATTGCTCATCTGACCGTAATTAAACGCCTAAAACCCCTGAGCTTCCGTGGGCTCTGCCCCCGGGACCCAACCAAGGGCCCTTTGGTAGGCCCCTTGATACTCATCTGACTGCAATTTAGTGCCTAAAACCCTTGATCTTCTGGGGGCTCTGCCCGCTGGACCTCACGCCAATCAGTGTCCTGCCAGTGTCACAAATAAAGTATAAAAATATGTTCATCGGACCGTAATCAAATGCTTAAACCCCTGAGCTTCCGGGGGCTCTGCCCCCTGGACCCCACTGGATGCTAATCTGACGGTAACGTAATGCTTTAAACCCATGGGCTTCTGGGGGCTCCGTCCGCTGAAATTCAGGGGTTTCCACACCCTCGACTCCTCCAGGGGCCCTGAGGCGGGCCCCTGAATGCTTATCTGACCGTAATTTGCCTTCAACCCATGAGTTTCCGGGGGCGGACAAGGTATCAAAAGATGTTCATCTGACCGCAGGCACGTAGCCGGGGGGGGGGGGGCAGTGGGGGCGCCCCCCCCCCCCCCCAAAAAAAAAAAAAAAGAGAGGAGAGAAAAGGAAGAGGACGTATGAAGAAAAAGGAGCAGACAAAAAACATTTTTGAAATTCAGACAAGGATTAAGAGTTGAGAACGGTACAACGAATCGTCTTCTTTCTCTAATGATTTAATGAAACGTAAAAGCTTCCGCGCTTCGCGCGGGAGGGGGAAAACTGCATTCATGCAGACGAGGATTATTTTCGAGAACGGTACAACGAATCGTCTTGTTTCTCTAATAATTAAATTAAATGTCAAAGCTTCCACGCTTCGATCGCGCAGGAGGTGGGGTAACTGAATTTAGACAAGGATTAAGAGTCGAGAACAGTACAACGAATCTTCTTCTTTCTCTAATGATTTAATAAAACGTTAAAGCTTTCGCGCGCGTGGATGGGGGGGGGGGAACTGAATTCAGATGAGGATTAAGAGTCGAGAGCGGTACAACGAATCGTCTTCTTTTTCTAATGATTTAATGAAACGTACAAGCTTTAGCGCGGGAGGGGGAGGGGAAAACTGAATTCAGACGAGGATGAGGGGTCGAGAATGGTGTAACGAATCGTCTTTCTCTAATGATTTAATGAAATGTAAAAGCTTCTGTGCTTCGTGCGCGCTGATTGGGGCGGGGGGAACTGAATTCAGACGAGAATTAAAGGGATCCGGTAACTTTGTCTCAGATTCTGAAACAAAATTCTGGATTTAGCTCATGATGCAATGATAATTATAAACCTTTAGGTCAGTCAGGAACCCCATGAATTTTACAAGCCGATCGCCTGTCTGATTATCAAGATATTTATGATTGGAATTACACATTTTGAAAACCGTTCGCCTGACGGTTTTCATAACACTACAGTCTATTGGGGTAAACGAGTATGGTAAAACCGGTCACTCAAAGATTTTTACTTTTTTGAGGCACTTCTTGATCATTTTGAAGCGCAATTTTTTTAGGGCTTCAATATTACACCATATCACAGACACTGATAACACGTAGGGCCGTGTATCTCAGATTTAACATTGTTAAACGATCCCTTTAAGAGTCGAGAACGGTACAACGAATCGTCTTCTTTCTCTAATGATTTAATGTATTGTAAAAGCTTCCGCGCTTCGCGCGCGCAGATGAGGGGGGGGGGGAACTGAATTCAGACGAGGATCATTTTCAAGAACGGTACAACGAATCGTCTTGTTTCTCTAATGATTTAATGAAACGTACAAGCTTCCGAGCTTTGCAGGGGAGGGGGGGGACGAATTTAGACGAGGATTAAGAGTAAAAAACGGTACAACGAATCCTCTTCTTTCTCTAATGATTTAATGAAACGTAAAAGCTTCCGCGCTTCGCGCGGGAGGGGGGGGGGAACTGTATTCAGATGAGCAGTCACGTACGCAGGGGGGGGGGGGGGGGTTTGGGGCGTTGAACCCCCCCCCCCCCCTTTGGTTTTTTTTATGTCTATATTTTGGAGCAACCCTCCCCCCTTTTTTTTGTGATTTTTTTTTTTTTTTTTTAATGAAACACACACACACACACAAATTATGCCAATGGCTGATCTAAAAAAGGTGACCTCACCCCCCCCCCCCCCACCCCAACGGGAACAAAATGTCAAATTTCGAGACCAAAAAACAAAAAAAAGTGTCCTCTTACCCTCCCCCCCCCCCCCCCCCCCCCCCCGCTTATTCTGCTTATTTTGAAAACAACGGCGTGAGGTGATTTTTCACGCACTTTCCACGTTGGCCTTAGTGCCCCTTAGGATAGATTTGTGCCCCTTTCAGTGGATTTGTGCCCTCTCAAAAAAGTGGCCTTGACCCAAATTTGATGTAATTCGAGGCCTGATGTTATGAAAGCAATGTGTATTACTTTATCATGTATTCAACCATGTCAGTGACTGGAATCATATCTCACTGTGTCTAATCTCTTCCATTACAGTGTACTTGAATCAGATCCATTCCATGAGAGTTGTTTACCAGTCCATATAGCAACATTAGTGGAGCTAAAGAAATCTAATGGTAAGCATTTCAATTTATTGTCAAGTTGTAATCGCAACACTTCTTTAAAATTAGATATTAGTACTTATAATTTGTTTGGAGAGTAGTTTTGAGGTAAGAAATACGTGTTACACATCATTTCGGAGTCACCAGAATTTCTGGCACCTGCCCTTATGACATATTTGTTCCCATCTGTATGTATTCTGTTGTGTTGAAGTGGAATATGTTTTATATGTTGTTCAAATATTCAGTGTTGGATTTCATGTACATTACAAGAGTAATCTGTAATTTCTATTTTGAAATGTTATGAATACAGATGTGTGAAAAGTAATTTCAACCCTTCCATTATTATAAAACTGGTTCTAGTCTGCAATCTCATTGGTCGAATGACACCATGTGACCATGCATCAATCTTTTCTACCACGCGTACCATGCAATAAAGTTTCATCAAAAAGTGATAAACAACGGCTAAAAGTGATTTTCCCCTCTTGAAATGCCTGTATGCACGTATCTGGTACATACAAAATTAAAATGCATGGAAATTCACATAGTTTAAGATGACAAAGACATTGATGCATGCAGTGCATGTCTACTGATGCACTCGCAAACCTGAATTATTTGTATATTACTTTTGTTTCAGAACTATTCTACCTAGCCCATAGATTGGTTGATCTTCATCCTGATAAAGCAGTGTCTTGGTTTGCCGTGGGGTGTTACTATTACCTTGTAGGAAAAAATGAACCAGCGAGAAGGTTTCTAAGGTAAGTAGAAAAAAAGAGACAGGACATAAGGAATCTTATTCTTTAACACCACTGTCAGACAACATTTCTAATGAATATAATCTCTGATAGCAATATTTAAACCTTTACAAAAATTGTGAAGTTGTTTTCTAATTTTTCATGCATTAATCCTATATCCTTTGTTAGGAGTTCCAGCTATATGAACACAGTATGAAGACAGTATTCAAATCTCAGCGTTTTTACATCTAAAGTCTAAAAGGGTAATGAATAAATGATTAGTGGTGATATTGACTGTAGTCTTGTTGGAAAATTTGATGCCATTTTTGAGGATATTTGATAGATATGATCAGGGCCTTCATTGTACATGTGCTTGTGTTTGAATTTTTTAAATCGTCTGTACGGAGCAAGAAGGGCATTAACTCATATAATACAGAGAGTTGATGCCCTTCCCTTCTGGCTTTCAACAGATGTATTTCCTTTTATGTATTTATCAAAGTCAGCAACCAGACGGCCGAAGGCTTTAGGTCCTCTCCGAGGGACCTGGTAATGATGATTAATGCCTTACCAAAGGGTACTAGCGCATCACCTTGGTTTCGAACCCGGGAGACCAGATTACGAGACCACTGCTCTACCGACCGAGCTATCGCGACAATGATGACACTCCCTCCCTCCACTGCTTGTCTCGAGCATCCTCTTCATTTAGACCAACTCTACTGCTTTCTTTTGTTTGTTTGTTTTTATTTCCGTATAAAAAGACATCATGCATTCAGTAAAACAATAACAAATAGAAATATGAATTACAAGATAAAATAAACGGCTGGATAGCCCATATTCAGCTGTATCGTTATGATGCCGCTGGTCTTCCATGGAGACCAGAAAGGCGTTACAATACTTTCTTCATCATGTCCATGGAATCTCATGTCTTCCTTTCCCTCTTATGCCATCCACTTCCAGATCCCATCATCTTCTCTTCTCAACACATGGCCCATCCATCTCAATCCGCTTCTATTTACCACCACCACCACAGTTTCTTCCAGACCAAACCTTTCCATTATTCTTTCATTGTTTCTCTCTAATTGTTTGCTATTACAGCAAAGCTGCATCTACTGATCATTTATAAGGAAGCTCTCAAGAAAAAAGGATTAGGGAGATGTGAGTCGGTTCACTTGGCCAGCTTTCTGTCTACGCCTACAAACTGGCTCAGACGACCCCAGTTCAAAACTGAGTCATGTTTTTAGGATGGTGACGTTAAAGAAAGGTCCCCAGACGTAAATAATCATATCTGATTGATACATGTTTGTAAAAACCCAAGTACACACACACATATGGGATTAAGAATATCATTCCTTTGAAAATCTATCATTATCCACTTGACTTGAGTATAGTTATTTTCATTATCTCTGTATTCATTTCCTTCCTATCACAGCAAAGCTACAGCGATAGATCGTCTCTACGGACCAGCCTGGCTAGCCTTTGGACATTCCTTTGCAGCTGAAGGGGAACATGACCAGGCAATGGCTGCTTACTTTACAGCATCAAGACTCATGAAAGGGTACATATGTTGGATTGTTTTTCTCCTCGTACTATGTATAGGGTTCCAAGGAGTTATAGATATTTTTACAGGTTGAGACAAACTGGACCCTACTTTAAGCACTTAATATTGCTGTAGGCTATCCCAAACACATCCAGGAGGGTCAAATCTGACTGACATGAGCGCTATACAAGAACCCACTGTTATTATTATATAAACACTCCAAACTAACTGTTTTCATTTTGCAAGTTGGGACAATTGCAGGAAAATCGTGAAATTAAAAACGGAAAGTAATATACTGCATATTCAGTACATAGATTTGTTGTCATTGCAAAGTATGTCGTTTAAATTTGTGTAAGCTTTTGTTTGGAGATATTGATTAACAAGATCAGGGCTCCATTTCACAAAACTTGTCATTAGTGACAAATGACAGTTTTTGTTATAAGCTAGTGAAATCCTTGCTTCTGATTGGTTATAATCAGCAGATTTGTCACTGATTTTTGTCATTTGTCATTGAAAAAAGGCTTTGCAAAATAGGTCTGTGATACAATGCCTTCTGACACATTTATTTTATTCTTTGGTGGTATTTGCTCCTGATAACCTTGATCCAATAAATCCTTTATAGACCCAACACTATTTAACTTAACCTTAACCCTACATCTACTAAAGCATAACCTCAACCCAACACATAGCCCTATATCTGTGACCAATGAAAGAGATCAAATGTCACTGGGACGCAAAATCATGTCACCTATTTTCCTTCCGTATCTGAATTATTTACTGTATACTCTATGTTGAAATAATGGTAACATATATCATGTATATATACATTGTGTTTCATATTGTACTGTTGAGAAGGAAATAAATGTTAATAAATACAAAGACAAATACAATACTTCAAAAGGCCACTTGAGCTCAAATTTAATGACAACTCATCGATCTCATTCATTGGTAATATGCTTTTGTCCCTCTTCTGGCAGATGTCACCTACCCCTGCTGTACGTTGGCTTAGAGTATGGCCTCACTAAAAACTTCAAGCTAGCTGAGAAGTTCTTCAGCCAGGCTCTAGGCATTGCAAGCAGTGATCCGTTCGTTCTTCATGAGATGGGTGTGGTGGCCTTTCACAATGAAGAGTAAGTAGGACCTTAGATATGTAGAGGTATAGTGGTCTAGTGGATAAGTCACCCAACTGCAGATCACAAGGTACAGGGTTCAAGTCCAGCCGCAGCACTAATGTCCTTTGGCAAGACGTTAATCTACATTTGCCACTCTCCACCCAGGTGTTAATGGGTACCTGATATGCTTGAGCGCTAGTTACTTGGCAGCTCGGCTACGACCAGGGTAATATGTGTAACACTGATTCGTTTGTTCTGCTTGAAATGGGAGTCAGTCTTTCGCAATGGAGAGTAACTAGAATATGAGATGCTGTTCGTATTGGTTTCTGGCGTGAGAATGGTATCGAAAAAATAGTGCCAATATTGCAGATGATGACAAATAGTTGTTTAGATTTACTACTGACATGAACATTTTGATTGCCCAGATAGTCAATAAATAGATCCCCAAGTCAAAAAAGAAATTGGTACATTTATTAATTTTCTATTAACTTTTGGTTGTGCTTCTAAAAAGAATATATGCCAGTAACTGCATTTCTTCAGAGTTAGCAGTATCAGATGTATCCTGAAAGCATGTTGTTCTTATCTTTTGTTCCATAGCTGGGAGACTGCTGCTACACATTTCAACGAAGCACTAGGCATCGTACAGAACATCAACAGTCAAACACTAGCGGATAAATGGGAACCATTGCTCAACAATCTAGGTCACGTCTACAGAAAACTCAAGTAAGATGAAGGGATTGAGCTTGGTAATGATGAAGATGGTTTTGGTGGGGATGATGATTGTATTGATGATTGTAGTGGTAGTGATGGTAGTGGTGATTGTTTTGGTGGTGTTGGTGGTAGTAGTGGTAGTAATTGTGGTATTGGTGGCGGTGGTGGTGGTGTTAGTGGTGATTAATGTGGTAGTGGTGATTATATTGATGATTATGGTGGTGGTGGTGTTGTTGGTGTTGATTGTATTGATGATTATGGTGGTGGTGGTGGTGGTGATTGTATTGATGATTGTGGTGGTGGTGTTGGTGGTGGTGATTATATTGATGATTATGGTGGTGGTGGTGTTGTTGGTGGTGATTGTATTGATGATTGTGGTGGTGGTGGTGGTGATTAATGTGGTGGTGGTGATTGTATTAATGATTGTGGTGGTGGTGGTGGTGTTGGTGGTGGTGATTGTATTGATGACGGTTGTTTAGTGCAGGTGATGGTGAAGATTGTGTTAGTGGTGTTGGTGGTAGTGATTGTGGTAGTGGTGGTGGTGGTGGTGGTGGTGGTACAGGGGTAGTAGTGATGGTGATGGTATCGAAGCGGTGGTGTTGGTTGTGGTGAAAGTGTTAAGAGAGAGGTAAACAGACATTATCTTTTCACTGACGATCACCATTTCATTCAGTTCAGTTTGATCTATGAAAGGCTGTTCCGTTCAGTGTGTTCAATCTTGAATCATATAATTCTTCTCATAACAGGAAATACGAGGAGTCATTGGAGTACCATCGACAAGCCTTGATCTTAAGTCCACAGAATCCCTCTACGTTCTCAGCCATTGGTTATGTGTATGCTCTCATGAGTCAGTTCTCTAAAGCCATCGACTACTTCCACAAGGTAAGTGATCAACCAGGCTGCATGATGATGATTTAAAACAATTTATCCACTATAATCAACCCTCTATTAAGTGCAAGCTATTCTTGATACATGTAAAGTGGCAATTTAAGTGAGCAAATTGTTTTTGTAACTAAGGATGCATCATATGATACACTGAAATAGTTTTGGCCACGATACAAATTCAGTTTAGAGTTTTAAGGCCAGAAAGAATTTTCCAAAAACAAGTGATTCCATCTATCGATCAATAAAGATAGTGGTAATTACATAATTTTGTCACACAATTCTGGAAAATATATTTTAATGGTCCGATAAAAATTTAGTTTGTCCATATTTCCAAGAAAATTAGACTAATGATTGAAATATGAATTTGTTAAAAATAACAACGAAAACAAATTTGTCACTCGCTTCTGAAATGTGTTTTTGAATGATGGAAAAAAAAAAGGTCTGTTTATATGTCCAGAGGGACTTTAAAATGGAACTTTACAAACTTATTCTGTTTGTAGATAATTATTCTGACAATGAATGACTTGCATTAGCATTTCTATTACTTGATATTTGCTTTAATATTTTACGCTCGTTATTTGTTTGTTATTCAGGCACTTGGTGTTGGGCGTGACGATACATTCTCAGTGACCATGTTAACACACAGCATAGAGCAGTACATAGGAGAGATGTCACCATGTACAGGTGAGTAAGACATCCTCTCAACCCCCTACCCTCCTTTCCTTCTCCCTCCCTCTCCCCAACCCTTTCCTCCCTCTCCTAGACCCCTCTCCCTCTCCTCCCCCTCTCCTCCCCCTCTCCCTCTCCTCCCCCTCTCCACTCCTCCCCCTCTCCTCTTATTCTCCCTCTCCTCCCCCTCTCCTCCCCCTCTCCCTCTCTTCCCCCTCTCCCTCTTCTCTCCCTCTCCTCCCTCTCTCCTCTCCCCTCCTTTCTGTACCTCTCGCTCGCTCTCATGATTGTTTGCATTATTAACACACAGTATATAGGACATTAGAGAGATGTCACCTGCCTTCCCTTCCACCCCTTTTCCATCTCTCCCCTCCCCATTGCACTTGTTCACCATGCTTATGTATAGTAAAGAGCAGTACATCAGAGAGACGACCCTTCCTCTTTCTCTTCCTCCCTCCCCCCCCCCTCCCCCCTCCCCCCTCCCCCACCCCTCTATCCCTCCACCCCTATAGTGATCTTCAATTGTGAATGCAAGTTTAAGAGTAAAAGCTCACAAGTTGCTTTATTATTTGTGAAAAGAGAGACGACTATCTCGTGAGTTTGAGTTGAATAAGCCTAGAATTTTATCTGGAAGCTTGTTTGAACCTCCTTTCTTAATTAGGTTGTCCTTTTTCCCTGTCTTTCTCCACCTCTCTCCCTAAGTCTCCTATTTCTCAGTCTTTTCATTTTGTCAATCCATTGTTAATTTACTGAAAGCTCATAATCTTATATCTCACCTATCGCTCATTGTCCTCTCTACACACAATCTCAGGAGGGAGTGAAACCGTTCCTGACCTGGAAGTGGTAGTCAAAGAGGAGGTCGTTGCTACGACGGAGAAATCAAACTCAAGTCTGGACATGGAAGTAGAGATGGATGAGGAAGACTCATTGTCAAAACTCTTAATGTAGGACGCTAGTAGTGGTGGTTAGTTTACCTGACTGCTAAGTAAGCAACCAGACGGCTTTAGGTCCTCTCCTAGGGACCTGGTAATGAGGATTAATGCCTTACCAAAGGGCACTAGCTCATCATCGCCTTGGTTTTGAACCCGGGTCCCTGGATTACGAGATCTCTGCTCTACCAACTGAGCTATTAGAGGGTATGAACAGTCTAGCCAAACCAAAAACACTCCTCTGTTAAGTATAATAATAATAGTGGGTTCTTGTATAGCGCTCTTATCTGTCAGACTTGACACTCCTGGTGCTCTTGTTTATTACCCTGGCTTTGGCACGGATACCATTATGGCGCTCTAGCATTTTAAGGAGTTAATTCCTGACAGGTACCAATTTACATCACCTGGGTTGAGTGTGGCAAATGTAGATCATGTCTTGCTAAAGGACATTAGTGCCGTGTCCGGTTACGTACATGTATCCACTCGACCACAACACCTCCAAGACGCCAAAGTACTGTGGATCTAATGGGATTTCTCTCAAATATCTTCATGCAACAATCAAGGCATAATGCATGTTGATTATTTGTTTCAGGGCATTTTCCTATTATATTTGGCTCCTATAGAATGGACTCATCACCCTGGTATCGGTTCTTCAGTGCCCAGGCAGTACTAGCTATCGACTGAGGCCTGGGAGCCATTCTTCAATACCAAGATTTGTTTTCAGTGTCATAGCGGAAACACAACACTTATTCACTTATATTGTGTCCTTTTTGCTAGATGGGAGACTCATGTGCATCTAGGTGTTCTTTTTTAAGGGGGGGGGTAATTCAATTATTTATTTTTTTTTTTTTTTTTTTATTGATTCTCATCACTTATTTTGATAAAGGTTGTTTTACTTTCTCTATGTGCTGATTCCTCTTGTTTCCCTCTCTGCTCTTTGTTTCCTCTTCCACCCCCTTTTTCTCATTTTCTTCATCTTTATTCTCTTCTTCTTCCAGTCTATCTCCCCTTCTTTCTACTATCTCCCTTTTCCCTCTCTCACTCCATTAATCTCTGTCCTTCCTTTTTTTTACTCTCTCTCCCTTTCTCTTTTCTCATCTTTCACCTTCATTCTCTCCTAGCCTACCTACCCTGCCCCCATAGTGATGTGTCAATCATTGATGTGTATGTCTACATGTGTGTTTCATCTAAAGTGTACTCTCTTCAGCAAATTAGAATTGTGGCCACTTCTTAATAATCGACTCTGAAGAAAATATGATAACCCTTTGGAAATGTAAATTGTATCCCCCCCCCCCCCCTGAACCCTAATCCCATTGGGGGGGGGGGGGCTCTTTAGGCCCCCCCCCCCTCGACATTTTTCGCGATAAGTCTGAAACGCGAAAAGCTCGCGCCAAGATTTTATGTGACTTTTTTGTTTTAAGTCTCGCGCAACTTTTGAGACCAAATTTGCGACGACCGGGTGTGTGGTTACGACGTTACGCGCGTTTGAAAAAAAATTGTCAAGCCAAAAATGGCTCAAAAACGTGATTTCATGTACAAAGTCAATGTAAATTGTGTATTCAGTCAAAATTCATAAATCTTTGTCTATTTTTCCTTTCACTGGCTAAAACGGTTAAAAAATCTGTTAAATTAGCATAATTAGTACAATGAGTGGATTTTTAAAAAAATTGACTACGCAGTCTTGCAGTTTACATCACAGGCTATGTACATGCCGATTTTCTGCGCGATCAGCGGCCGAGATCAGAGGGGGGGGGGGGGGGGGGGGGCAAAAAGGCCCCCCCCCCCCCCCCCCCCCCCCCCCTCAATGGACTCAAGTGATCAAAATAGCCCAATGGGATTAGGGTTAAATTAAAATTAAAGGAACAATAGGAGTACATGACCCTCAGTAAAATGAAAACATTTTATTTTAATGTTGACGTTTAACAACATGGCAGCCAAAGTTTGAAATTTGTACATGTATTTATTACATCAGAATGATACTGATGATATTGTTCCAACGAATATAATTATGAACAGTGAATATTTTACTCTGAAACTACTTTTTTTTTTTTATATATGTTTTTTTTTTTTTTGTAATAATGTATACTTGCTTTGCATATTAAAGATTATCATCATTTTATATAACTATGAAACCAAGTTTTATGAAATCATCTTTTGAATACCGCCCTTCCACGACAAAACAGCATAACTGACATTTTAGTGTTTCTGAGATATAGGAAGAAACATGCATTTTGTCATGGAAATCCTGCTAGAATGAGTATGCTGAGCTGTTTTGTCATGCTAATATCTAGACCATCTCCTATCATCTCTTTCCTTTTTTTCTTTTTATAATGGTTTTTCTAAATGCCTCCAAAGTAGAGTTCTCACCGTTTTGCCCTTTCAGTTTTCTCTTTAATTCCATCATGTAACACATCTTGAGTGGGTTTTTTTTTTAAATCTTCCTTTGCCTAGTACATAACAACTTGTCTTAGCGGCGACCTGTCTACAGTGGTCATGTTTTGTATCTCCCTCAAAATAGAAATGTGTATTGTGAAACCTGTCTAGAAAGGCCACGGTCTACAATGGCCTCTGATTTATTTTCCTTGAGTGGTCTTAATAGACAGGTTTGACTATAGACTATATCCAGAGCTGCCAACCTCCAGAACAGAAAATCAGTAATCACAAGGCTCAAAATCAGTAATTTTGGGTATAAATCAGTAATTTCCTATCGGCGCTATGACTCTAATAAAAACGGCACGCCAACATTGCACAGACACATGATTATCTGAAATTTTTGGTGAATTTACTCACACAAAGTTGTTAAATAATGAGTTTCATATCATCACAACACAGTCTTCCAAAAAAAAAAAATATATATTAAAAAAAAAAAAAAAAAAATCCGTAATTTTAAACAACATTCCGTAATGGTCCTTAATTTCCGTACCAATTACGGGAAATCCGTACTAGTTGGCAGCTCTGTATATCCATTCTCTTTTCTGCTTTATGGATGAGAATTTAAAAAAGTGACACAGTGAGCACAAACAATTATTTTCTTCTTTTTTTAATTTCAGGATCTTTCTTCATTTATCAAATTTTGTACAATCAAGATTCAGCGATTCATGTATTACATTTTTAACAATTAAAAACTAAGAATGCGTCAATGATGTGAAAAGGAAAAATGTAACCACATTATTTCTAGTGCAACACACCATGCTAGTGAGAATAAAAAAAGCAAACATTCCGTTGTAAGGCATCACAAACCAATCCGATGCAATTGAAGCTTGAGTTTTGGGGAATAAGTCCAAATCCCCCTACTTCCATCTTGCTTTCTGTCTCGTGTGAAAGGAGTAAAAATGATCTTTATAGATGAAGCCTTCCCCTCCCAACGTTTTTCATCTTTGGGATAAAGTAACCAAAAAAAATTATACTTTTATACTATCCAGCCTCTGTTTCACAAGCTTTCATAGGGGAGAAAAATATTAACACATGTAATTGTAGCTGCTTTAGTGATGATGAAAACCTTGTACATTTGAATATTCCTCCACACAAAAAATGAAGATAAATTGATATTTCCCTTGTTAATAAGGCAGAATCATAGAATAAACAAGAAAATCGCAAGGGAACTTTTAAAAAAAATAACCACAAAATACAAATTAAGGGAACTAAAATAGATATTTTTACTTGAAAGAATGGGGATGTGGCACATTATTTCAAAACATCAATCATTTCAGATTACATTTTCCTATTTTTCACATCACTTAACAATTGCTGAGTACATCCTTTTCACATATACATAATACAAGTGTAACAATAGATGAAAAACTATTTTTTAGCCAACTGGCTAGTAACTAAAATAAGAAATACACAAAATATCTTCTATCCCTTTATAAGAGATATTTGAACAAAGATTCAACTAGAAAAGAAATTTAAGATTTCAATAAAAAATAAATAAAACTCGGCACATCATTTCCATAAAATAGCATGCAAATAGGTTTATGTGTGTGTGTATATTGGAGGAGGGTGGGTACACAAACATCCTTTGCGAGTTTATACCAAGAAAGATACACGCCCTCTTCAAAATATCTAAAAGATGTCCAGTAATCTTCATTTCATCACATTAAATGTTACCCTACTATTCAAAAGCTGTAGTAAAACATGATTAAAGCGCTTTGAGAGGGCCTTCGGTCCTGAAAAGCGCTATATAAGAACTAGCTATTATTATTATTATTATTGTTCAAATAAAACAGATATGGCGCGGTAAACCATCACACAAAAGCCGCTGCTTTTTTCCACATGTAAAATGTGAATGGTAACTGCCCACAACAAAGGACTAGCGCATTTATTCAATGAGCTCTGTGTTGTAAGATACAGAAAGTGAAGCGTATTGCGTCATAAAATAACCACCACAGTTTTGCCACATCATGTTGTTGAGATAAACTGCACTTTTAACCCTGATGATTTCAATTTTATTCTTTTTTGTGTCAACTTCTTTGCACTTCACTAGTAATGCCAACATATGCAAAATAGCTGCAGATAATATATGTACGGTATCATCTGTTTGTAGCCAGAAGGATATTGACTCAATAGCAAAGAGGTTATATCCTTCTGGCGCTCAACAGATGATTTCACATCAATTATGTTCTCATATAACATCATACAACCTAAAGATGCTGGTCGAATTGTTCTTTTTATGCGATCACAATCAACATTTTAAAAAAGTGCACTACATAAATCAAATAAAATATACCCAAAACCCAGATTTCAATATACCAGATTTCTACTCATACAAGAAGTAGAGAAATAAAACACAACATGAAATTAGTGCAGTGGGGCCATGGTATGAAATATTGCTATTTTTAATAACAAGCATGGAAAAGCAACATGAAACTAATGCAATGGGACATGATACTAAAAAGGGCACTTCCTTGGCACTGAACACAGAAATACTACGGTTAAATGATACAAGTTCTTACATTAATTATCAGCTTGATATTTAAAAATAAAGTTATTGAAATGGTAAGTACATACCGTACCACCTAATGTGGCTGAATAAATAGAGTTCAACATAAATTTAAAAATTCACAAGCATGTTTTTTATAAGAAAATCCATTAAAGAGTTTATCCGAATTATAAAGAATATACAAGTTCTTACATTAATCATCAACTACCGGTAGATAGTTTAAAAATAAATCTGTAACATTTTACAAGCAGTTTAATAGTATAGCAAAGCTACTCACAATATTTTTAGGTCATCACTGTTGTATGACTAACCCCGCAATACTCTTCTAATGCGTTTAATCTATGAATAAAAGAAATATACCTACAGTCCCTGATTGTTTCATATTCTGTATTTGAGTAAACTGATGAAGCAAAAATACCTCAGTCATACCGCCAAACTGAATCCAAACTGACGCAAGATGGACCAATTCTGGACCATTAGTGACGATATATAACTTTCTGTTCAGCTGGTAGTCAGTCTGGTGTTGGTCTTGTTGGTGTGACTGAGGTTTAACATACTTGGATTAAATGGAAACCAACATCCAAAATGGCGTCCTTCAAATGGATTCAGACAATATGTCTGCCACAGTTTCAAAAGCATTCCAGGGCTGCTATGTACAAAGTAGGTCCATGGTTATGAGCCAATGACCCCCCACAGGATTGTCACAATAATGGTGCTAATTTTCAAGCAGAACCAAGGGATATCTCTACATAAGTCTACCCTGTGGGTTAACCGATTTCAAAGCACATGCTTTCTTTTTGTGAATTAATTTTGAGAGGTCAACCCGACAGAGCGCCAGGAAAGGTGTAGGAGAGGGCCTTCCAGATGTTGATTACGTGTTTGTGATAATGCATTTACTCGCTTCCTGGAATTGGTTTGTGTGCATTAGGATGGAACGTTCCCTTAGTGGCATCCAGTTCATTCCTGAAGTACTGTATCGTCTTCTCCAGCCCGTCATCCAGCAGAACCTGGTCAAAGAGATAAGGACAACAAAAGAGTTTTTTACAGGATGACTTTAAAATAGTTTATTGCATTTTAAGATGTTTTTCCCTAGTTAGTGTCCTTATATTTCACATTATCTGTTGTCCATCTCCCTCTCCCTCTCCTCCCTTCCTATATACTCCTAGATGTAACCATTAATCATTATGATCATTGCCATTATGACCACTGCTGTACCAAAAGATAAGGACAACCAAAGAGTTGTTTGTAGGATGACTTTCAAATCGCTGATATCCCTTTTAAGATGCTTTTCCCTTGGTGTCATTAAGATATTGCATGTTATCTGTGGTCCATCTCCCTCCCATATCACTCTCCCTCTCATCCCTTTCTATATCCTTCTAAATGTAACCATTAATCATTATGACCATTGTCACTATGACCACTGTCGTACCACTGATCATTATCTCCCTCTTCATCCCACCATTGCTATCATCATCACCACCACCATCATCACCATCAATACCACCACCATCATTAAGGAAAACGTGCATGTCCCAATTAGTCATATCGGGAGGAGGAGAAACCTAAGGGTTACAGTGATTCAGTTTACTTTTTC
The DNA here is from genome assembly GCA_035222895.1 of Strongylocentrotus droebachiensis. Lineage (NCBI taxonomy): Eukaryota > Metazoa > Echinodermata > Echinoidea > Camarodonta > Strongylocentrotidae > Strongylocentrotus > Strongylocentrotus droebachiensis. The sequence continues at coordinate 69,579 of JAVYIG010001133.1, read as the reverse complement.
CCCTCCGAGGCCCAGGTGATGCCAAATACTTCATTCTACTAATAATAATAATATTGTAATAATTCGAGTGCTTACCTTTGGTTCCCAGTTTAATAATGTCCTTGCCTTGGTAATATCAGGTTTTCTCTTTTGTGGATCATCTTCAGCGGCTTGGACATGTGAGATTACACTACCTCCTCCTGCATGGGTAACAAAACAAATGTATACAAAACATAGAAGTCAGTAATAGTTAAAATAATGATAAGAAGAAGAAGAAGGGGGAAAAAGGTGGAGGAGAAGAGGAAGAAGAAGAGAACGAGGAAGGAGAGGGAGGAGGAGAATAAGCAGAAGGAGGATGAGAAGGAGAGGAAGAAAAAGAACAAGAGGAAGAAGAAGAGAACGAGGAAGGAGAGGGAGGAGGAGAATAAGCAGAAGGAGGTGGAGAAGGAGAGAAAGAAAAAGAACAAGAGGAAGAAGAAGAGAACGAGGAAGGAGAGGGAGGAGGAGAATAAGCAGAAGGAGGATGAGAAGGAGAGGAAGAAAAAGAACAAGAGGAAGAAGAAGAGAACGAGGAAGGAGAGGGAGGAGGAGAATAAGCAGAAGGAGGAGGAGAAGAGGAAGAAAAAGAGAACGAGGAAGGAGAGGGAGGAGGAAAATAAGCAGAAGGTGGAGGAGAAGAGGAAGAAAAAGAACAAGAGGAAGAAGAAGAGAACGAGGAAGGAGAGGGAGGAGGAGAATAAGCAGAAGGAGGATGAGAAGGAGAGGAAGAAAAAGAAGAAGAGGAAGAAGAAGAGAACGAGGAAGGAGAGGGAGGAGGAGAATAAGCAGAAGGAGGATGAGAAGGAGAGGAAGAAAAAGAACAAGAGGAAGGAGAAGAGAACGAGGAAGGAGAGGGAGGAGGAGAATAAGCAGAAGGAGGATGAGAAGGAGAGGAAGAAAAAGAACAAGAGGAAGAAGAAGAGAACGAGGAAGGAGAGGGAGGAGGAGAATAAGCAGAAGGAGGATGAGAAGGAGAGGAAGAAAAAGAACAAGAGGAAGAAGAAGAGAACGAGGAAGGAGAGGGAGGAGGAGAATAAGCAGAAGGAGGATGAGAAGGAGAGGAAGAAAAAGAACAAGAGGAAGAAGAAGAGAACGAGGAAGGAGAGGGAGGAGGAGAATAAGCAGAAGGAGGTGGAGAAGGAGAGGAAGAAAAAGAACAAGAGGAAGAAGAAGAGAACGAGGAAGGAGAGGGAGGAGGAAAATAAGCAGAAGGAGGTGGAGAAGGAGAGAAAGAAAAAGAAGGAGAGGAAGAAAAAGAACAAGAGGAAGAAGAAGAGAACGAGGAAGGAGAGGGAGGAGGAGAATAAGCAGAAGGTGGAGAAGAGGAAGAAAAAGAACAAGAGGAAGAAGAAGAGAACGAGGAAGGAGAGGGAGGAGGAGAATAAGCAGAAGGAGGTGGAGAAGGAGAGGAAGAAAAAGAACAAGAGGAAGAAGAAGAGAACGAGGTAGGAGAGGGAGGAGGAGAATAAGCAGAAGGAGGATGAGAAGGAGAGGAAGAAAAAGAACAAGAGGAAGAAGAAGAGAACGAGGAAGGAGAGGGAGGAGGAGAATAAGCAGAAGGAGGATGAGAAGGAGAGGAAGAAAAAGAACAAGAGGAAGGAGAGGGAGGAGGAGAATAAGCAGAAGGAGGTGGAGAAGGAGAGGAAGAAAAAGAACAAGAGGAAGAAGAAGAGAACGAGGAAGGAGAGGGAGGAGAATAAGCAGAAGGAGGTGGAGAAGGAGAGGAAGAAAAAGAACAAGAGGAAGAAGAAGAGAACGAGGAAGGAGAGGGAGGAGGAGAATAAGCAGAAGGAGGATGAGAAGGAGAGGAAGAAAAAGAACAAGAGGAAGAAGAAGAGAACGAGGAAGGAGAGGGAGGAGGAGAATAAGCAGAAGGAGGAGGAGAAGGAGAGGAAGAAAAAGAACAAGAGGAAGAAGAAGAGAACGAGGAAGGAGAGGGAGGAGGAGAATAAGCAGAAGGAGGTGGAGAAGGAGAGGAAGAAAAAGAACAAGAGGAAGAAGAAGAGAACGAGGAAGGAGAGGGAGGAGGAGAATAAGCAGAAGGAGGAGGAGAAGGAGAGGAAGAAAAAGAACAAGAGGAAGAAGAAGAGAACGAGGAAGGAGAGGGAGGAGGAGAATAAGCAGAAGGAGGTGGAGAAGGAGAGGAAGAAAAAGAACAAGAGGAAGAAGAAGAGAACGAGGAAGGAGAGGGAGGAGGAGAATAAGCAGAAGGTGGAGAAGGAGGAGAGGAAGAAAAAGAACAAGAGGAAGAAGAAGAGAACGAGGAAGGAGAGGGAGGAGGAGAATAAGCAGAAGGTGGAGAAGGAGGAGAGGAAGAAAAAGAACAAGAGGAAGAAGAAGAGAACGAGGAAGGAGAGGGAGGAGGAGAATAAGCAGAAGGAGGTGGAGAAGGAGAGGAAGAAAAAGAACAAGAGGAAGAAGAAGAGAACGAGGAAGGAGAGGGAGGAGGAGAATAAGCAGAAGGTGGAGAAGGAGAAGAGGAAGAAAAAGAACAAGAGGAAGAAGAAGAGAACGAGGAAGGAGAGGGAGGAGGAGAATAAGCAGAAGGAGGATGAGAAGGAGAGGAAGAAAAAGAACAAGAGGAAGAAGAAGAGAACGAGGAAGGAGAGGGAGGAGGAAAATAAGCAGAAGGAGGATGAGAAGGAGAGGAAGAAAAAGAACAAGAGGAAGAAGAAGAGAACGAGGAAGGAGAGGGAGGAGGAAAATAAGCAGAAGGTGGAGAAGAGGAAGAAAAAGAACAAGAGGAAGAAGAAGTGAACGAGGAAGGAGAGGGAGGAGGAAAATAAGCAGAAGGAGGAGAAGAGGAAGAAAAAGAACAAGAGGAAGAAGAAGAGAACGAGGAAGGAGAGGGAGGAGGAAAATAAGCAGAAGGAGGAGAAGAGGAAGAAAAAGAACAAGAGGAAGAAGAAGAGAACGAGGAAGGAGAGGGAGGAGGAGAATAAGCAGAAGGAGGAGGAGAAGGAGAGGAAGAAAAAGCAAAAAAGAGGCAGAAGAGGAATGATAAGAAGTAGAAGAGGAAGAAGGAGAGGAAGAGGAAGAAGAAGAAGAAGGTGACAATAGAGATGACCAGATCATTCTTTGCACAAATCTACCATCTGCTGTGAGTCCAAAGGGTACTCACACATTTCTATTTTGGGACCAGTCACAAGTCTAAGTTCATGGACCTCCCATAGAAATGCGTGTTCATTCTATAATAAGTTTCAATGGAATTAACAAGAAGTTAAATGTATACTTATGACAATTTCATCAAAACACCCCCGCCCCCCTGTCTCTCAATAGCCAATAGGCCATTTTCGTAATGCAATCAAATTGAATGCACCAATATTTATTAAGTGCCTCATTACAAATCATTCTATTCACCTGTTACAAATAATTGTGTTTCAATAGTCAGAATTTGAATTTCTTGCATTTCATGTTGTTAGGTAGGACAAGTCATAATGTGTGTACTAGGTAGCAACAATAAATGTGTGTATTTCACATTCTGACTATTGAAATACAATTATAACATTATGAAAATGGTCTATTCTTTTGAAATCTTACCTATTTTCTTTTTTATTATTTCAGCAAACTCAAGAATTGTATGCTCCTCAGGATTGCCCTGTAAATGAAATAAAAATAAATTAGATTCATCTTAATAACTTATAATAATAATAATGATAATAATAATAATAATAATTGGATATAGTGCCCATTTTCAGATGTTTTTTCAAGACATTACAGACAAAAAGTAAAATGCAATTTTTAAAAAAATTGCCAGGGAGGAGGGGGGTCTGAATGAATATATTATTAAGGTCAATAGTATTTCACAAATAAGAATGCAGTTGCTTTACACATGTGAAGCCCTATGCCACATTAAAATCAGCAACAAGCCTTGAGAAGTTTGACAGAGAATGCAAGGTTGTGTGAACCTTGGGGTATTCTTCCACAAATTTCAAGATTAAAACTTTTTTTTGTGTATTCTATAAACCATCATAGCTATTGAATGTTTCATGGGAGCATTCTCTTCAAGTTGACATTTCTTTTATTCAGTCATCCTAATCAGTCACCCTAGGGTACATCAAAATCAATGATCCCAAGAAAATATTTTGATACAAAGTTTTAGGCACCAAAAACTCAGACATACATGTATGACAGAGATCCTATACTAAATACATGTATACTTACTATATTTACTGGTGATGAAACATTGCTATTCATGAGCGAAATAAGACCAGTCACAAGATCACTGTAAGAAGATAAAAGACAAGGGGTGAAAGGTTAAAGGTCATGTATAGTTTTGTCAGATGTCTTTGAATTTACAGTTGACAACTGAATAATTCATAGCCCTTGTAAATTTGATATTTTAATGTTTTTGGTATTTTCAAGAAGGAAAGGGGTGGACTGGTTGAATTAGGGCAAGAAACTTCATAAATTGGACAAGTCCAGTGATGGGATTCAATCATTTTGCAACAATTTACAAAACCTTCTGGTTTCTAGTTTATTCCAATTTTCAGTTCAACTGCATTACAATCACCTTATCAATGAATCGTGTCTGAACAAAAAACTTTTTTTTTTAAACAACTTAAATTTTTCAGAAGAATCTTAACAGATGTTACACAGTTCTGTTACACAGTTTTGCTATTCAGTTCCCTAGAAAATGACCCCATCCAATGAAACTGAGAGAGAGAGCAACATCATCAACATGTCTGCAAGCTCAATGGGAATAGCACTAGCTTGATCATCATTACCTGACGTATTGGAAGGAGCGTGTTTGTTGTCCTTTTCCGAATATCGTGATTGGTTCATTTTGGAGGGCTTGTAGAATGAAGTTACTCACGACCCGCCCGTCGTTCATGTGCATGCGAGGTCCAAAGGTGTTGAAAATCCTGGCAACTCGGACTTCAACTTTATCCTGGAAAAAGATAAGATGAAGATTGGTTGGAAACGTTACTATATGTAGTACATCCCTCTCTCTCTCTTTCTATCCCTATCTTTCTTCCTTCCTTCCTTTTCTCTCTCTCTCTCCCTCTTTCTCTCTCTCGCTCACTCCCTCCCTCTCTCGCTCACTGCCTCCCTCCCTTCTTTTCTCTCTTATTATCATTCTTTTCTCTTTCATCATCATGATAAACATGACACTTGCCTACCTGTTCTTCCTGTTTATCTGACCTACAATGTATGTCGCGCTGTAAATTGTTCCATCTCTCTTTTAAAATTTCTTACATACTGTACCACTGAGGGCCTGGGGGCATCAATTTTGTCATCATTCAATATTATATACCTCACTTAAGAAATCCAGCCATCTGATTGGTCGAATTGCATTCATAAACTTCAACTGTTCCTGTAAAATTCTCGGTAACCATGCTTAAAACATTTCAATATTTTTAATAACCATGGTTATTAAAAATAGTTGGTCAGCCTCCATGGTTACCCCATAGGTTTACATGTTAAAAAATGGTTTGAGCGATGTAGGATACCGTATGTGTGCGAAGGATTGGTCGGTAATTTCAATACAATTGAATCTTGATCGATCTTACCGACAATTTTATCTTGCATTGTTGACATGAAGACGAAAATAAACTTCCAAAAACAAAAAAACAACATCTGCCGATAGATCTTGATCTAAGTTCGTGCCAATATGCATTGCAAAAGTAAAAGAAGAGTCCGTATATGGAGCTTTTGCAAAGCATTCATCACACGCGAAGCCGGTTTTAATCCATCTAATGTATATATTGTACAAAACTGCCAAGCATGTTAACATCGCGCGATGGCCGAGAGGTCTGAGGCGCTGACTTTAGATACATCACCTTTTGTACGCAAGAGTTCGAATCTCATCTTCAACAAAAAAAAAAAGTATTTTTTAGTCTATTTTTTTTCGGCATATAAAAGTATTAATGACTGCTTTAATATTCGAGAAATAGTTGTTTTTATACGCTCTCGGGAAGGTTACAATTGGGCTATTCCCCTCGGCACGCCTCGGTAATAGCACAATTCTAACCTTCCCTTGAGCGTAATAAAACAACTATTTCTCTCAAAGCAGTCATTAATACTATATTATTTCATTCAACTGCTTTGGCCCCAGTTTAATTTCATTCACTGTATTATTACCCCATGCATTGTATCATGAATTAACAAAGGGTTATCAGTGCATTAAACCAACTGTATTCCATTACCGGTATACTTCATTATATCTCTCTATTTCATCCTATCTATACAAAATTCAAGCCTTTCAATCAGGAGATAGAAGGCTGAGGTTTTTTAAGAGAGAAGATTGAGTTCTGATCTTGTGGTAAAGGTGAAAAATAATTTATAAGCTTTCTGGACATCTCTTATGTAACTTTGGAAGAACATCATGTAGTAAAAGGATTGCTATTCAAATGCCCTTGTATTCAAAATATGATGATCGAGAAACATGCAGGTGAAAAGTTTGATCCAGAATTTGGGTGTAGTCTCATACATGTATACCCATTCAGTGTGAAGTGCATCAAGATTGAGTCAATAATCTTATCATTTTGATGATTACAAAATCTCTCAGTATAATTATACTGTACATGTACATCTTTAAATCACTCCATAATCGACCATGCCTCACTGCTTCCAGCAAATTTCTATTCACAATGCAATGACATGACCTGCACTCAACTTGATCTGTTAAAGCCATACATGTAGTAGAGCTATAGCTTTCTATACTAACTAAGGATGCTTTTTACCATACCTCTAATCAGTATACAAATACAATTTTTTTCCAGTTCTCATTGCCGGTCATTTTATAATATCAACTCAAATATTAAATGAAGGCAAAGTAAAGGATGTTACTTTACTGCAGGGTTACATATATATGTACATGTACATTGTAGGTGTACTTAACGAAGCATACTGCACTTTACACAGTTTTGTGTATATTATAACACACAGATAATAGATTACACACACAGTTCTCTTGTTATGCCTGCCTACTTGTTTCATTCTCAATGGTCGGCCATTCATTGAGTACGGAAACAAAACAAGAAATGAGGGGTAAACCGCAACATATGTGAACAAACAATCAATGCATCATACACTTCTGAAAGCATCTGGTATCAGGAAAATGAACATATGGCAGGCACTGCATCTGTTTCACACATGCAAAGGACATGGTTTACTGCCACTCTCTTGCCTTAATTCATCATAAATTTTAAATCTGATCATAAAAACCTATAAACCTGGTAAATCTAAAAACTGCTTTGCACACTTTTGAAAACATCCTACTTCACCGTGTGAGTCACAAGAAGGAAGCCCAGATTCTACCCTAAATATTGTCGCAATCAGTATATGAAGAATTAGTCTAAGTTACTCATATTGAACCGGATTATTTCTTTAATTTGATCATTGATTAATAAAATCTTGTCACAGAGAGCTAAACGCTAACAGCTTTCCTGATTCATGTCAAATTTGGCTCTACCTATTACATGTGAAGTGTGGAATGTATTTGATGATAAATGTAAGGTTTGGTCTTCATTCCAAATGAATGCACTACTATGAAAGCCACTCCTACACACCATTCAACCTTAACTGGGCCAAGGTGACTTGCTTTCTGAAAAAGGGCAGTGCTCTGTCACCCGTGGTCACAATTAAGAGCATCCTTTCAAATTCAAGAAGATGTTATCACACCATTATATCATATTTCAGCAGTTATACATGTTTTTCAGATATTGATGCTTGAATTCAGGTTTGTATTGACTATTGACTCACACTGTATACCTGTTTTGCGTATGCATAGCACATGGTTTCTGCAACACTCTTGCCATCATCACAGATTGAATATAAATCTGCTCATAAAGATTGAAAACCTTAATACATGTAACTCTAATATCAATGTACACTTTTTAAATAAAGCTCTTTCAAAGAACTAAAAGAAAATTATACCTACTTTGTGTAAGCGCAGAACATGGTTTCTGCAACTCTCTTTCCCTCATCACAAATTGATAAATCTGATCATGAAAAAGTTATACACCTGATAATTCCGGTATCAATGCACACTTTTGAAACTTAATCCTTCATAGAACTATTAAAGGGATCGTTTAACAATGTTTAATCTGAGATGCATGGCCCTACATGTGTTATCAGTGTCTGTGATATGGTGTTATATGGTGTTATATTGAAGCCCTAAAAAAATTGCGCTTTAAAATGATCAAGAAGTGCCTCAAAAAAGTAAAAAAAATTAGTGACCGGTTTTACCATACTCGTTTTCCCCAATAGACTGTAGTGTTATGAAAACCGTTTGGCAAACGCAAATTTGATTTCGATTTTCAATCATAAATATGTTGATAACCAGACAGGCAATCGGCTTGTAAAAGTCATGGGGTTCCTGACTGACCAAAAAGGTTAAACTATCATTGCAGTATGAGCTAAATCAAGGATTTTTTTAAAGGATCTACCGTAAGACAAAGTTACCGGATCCCTTTAAAGAGCACTGTACCTGCTTTTCGTATGCGTAGCACATGGTTTCAGCGACCCTCTTGCCCTCATCATAGCAGGCCCTAGGACCGATGGGGTTCACATGACCCCAGTACTCCTCTTTCTGTGGGTGCTCCTCAGGATCTAGCAAACAATACAAGTAAAAAGTAAGATACAACTACAGTCAATATTGATACTAAAAATAGTAAAAATAATGATAGTGATACAGTCAAACCTATCTATAGCAACCACCCAAGGGAAGCACAAAAAGTGGCCTTTGTAGACAGGTGGTCTTTGAAGAAAGGTGGTCACTAAAGCAGGTTTGACTGTAGTTGTAATAATAACAATATCAATAGTAGTATGGTGTAGTCAACGAGTGCTAACTGGCACTGCCTGTATGAAAATAATTTCTGCTTATATTTGTACTTAATCTTTGTCATTATGATCTCATTGCTTTTATTGTTACATGTTATTACCTATTTTGTTTCCTGTAATTTTGATGTTTGCTTTTACCATTGTACAAAATCTGTAATTCGGCTTTCGAGCCGCGATTGATTTTTTATTTCAATAAACCATTACTATTACTACTTCTAAGATTTACAAAATAACTTTATGCAAATTATGAGATGCGGACTATTTCTTGAAGAAATGGAAACTTTATAGTTAATTAAGAAATAAAAAATGTAAGTCTTTGTAAGTCAGATTGCTACCAAGGAAATTGTTTGTGATGATCATTATTTCTATAATTCTCATATTTATTGGTATTTTCAATGTTTCAGTTTGCATGTATAGCTGTACAGACTGGACAATTAAGCTACATATATGTGATACCCAACAAGTCACACATCCGAGACCGACACCAGATTGACAATAGACTCAACAAAGTCATTACATTTTCCAAATGGCCTAGAATTGTTGCTTTATATTGGTTGGATACAAATTGGTTTGGCAATGTGACAATGTTAAGCACTTAGAAGCATATATGCACTACCAAATGTGAATATTATTATCATTATTATTTTTGATAGAGATCCAGCTTTCAAAAGGACCATGAAATAAATAACTTTGGAGTCAAAATCTTACTCCTCCTCCTCCTCATACCCATCACAATATTATCATCATTTTATTCATCAACATTATCACCATCAATTCATTATCATCATTTTAATCATCAACATCATCACCATAGATATCATCAACATCATCATCATTTTAATCATCAACATCATCACCACAAATATCATCATTATCATCATCATAATTTTAATCATCAACATCATCACCATAAATATCATCATTATCATCATCATCATTTTAATCATCAACATTATCACCATAAATATCATCATTATCATCATCATCATTTTAATCATCAACATCATCACCATAAATATCATCATTATCATCATCATCATTTTAATCATCAACATCATCACCATAAATATCATTATTATCATCATCATCATTTTAATCATCAACATCATCACCATAAATATCATCACTTTCATCATCATTTTAATCATCAAAATCATCACCATAAATATCATCATTATCATTATCATCATTTTAAGCATCAACATCATCACCATAAATATCATCATTATCATCATCATAATTTTAATCATCAAAATCATCACCATAAATATCATCATTATCATCATCATCATTTTAAGCATCAACATCATCACCATAAATATCATCATTATCATCATCATTTTAATCATCAACATTATCACCATAAATATCATCATCATCATTTTAATCATCAACATTATCACCATAGATATCATCATGATCATCATCATCATTTTAATCATCAAAATCATCACCATAAATATCATCATTATCATCATCATCATTTTAATCATCAACATTATCACCATAAATATCATCATCATCATTTTAATCATAAATATCATCACTATCATCATCATCATTTTAATCATCAACATCATCACCATAAATATCATCATTATCATCATCATCATTTTAATCATCAACATCATCACCATAAATATCATTATCATCATCATAATTTTAATCATCAACATCATCACCATAAATATCATCATTATCATCATCATCATTTTAATCATCAACATTATCACCATAAATATCATCATTATCATCATCATAATTTTAATCATCAACATCATCACCATAAATATCATCATTATCATCATCATCATTTTAATCATCAACATCATCACCATAACTATTATCTTTATCATCATCATCATTTTAATCATCACCATTATCACCATAAATATCATCATTATCATCATCATCATTTTAATCATCAACATCATCACCATAACTATTATCTTTATCATCATCATCATTTTAATCATCAACATCATCACCATAAATATCATCATTATCATCATCATCATTTTAATCATCAACATTATCACCATAAATATCATCATTATCATCATCATCATTTTAATCATCAACATCATCACCATAAATATCATCATTATCATCATCATCATTTTAATCATCAACATCATCACCATAACTATTATCTTTATCATCATCATTTTAATCATCACCATTATCACCATAAATATCATCATTATCATCATCATCATTTTAATCATCAACATCATCACCATAACTATTATCTTTATCATCATCATCATTTTAATCATCAACATCATCACCATAAATATCATCATTATCATCATCATCATTTTAATCATCAACATTATCACCATAAATATCATCATTATCATCATCATCATTTTAATCATCAACATCATCACCATAAATATCATCATTATCATCATCATCATTTTAATCATCAACATCATCACCATAAATATCATTATTATCATCATCATCATTTTAATCATCAACATCATCACCATAAATATCATCACTTTCATCATCATTTTAATCATCAAAATCATCACCATAAATATCATCATTATCATCATCATTTTAAGCATCAACATCATCACCATAAATATCATCATTATCATCATCATCATTTTAATCATCAACATCATCACCATAAATATCATCATTATCATCATCATCATTTTAATCATCAACATCATCACCATAAATATCATTATCATCATCATAATTTTAATCATCAACATCATCACCATAAATATCATCATTATCATCATCATAATTTTAATCATCAACATCATCACCATAAATATCATTATCATCATCATAATTTTAATCATCAACATCATCACCATAAATATCATCATTATCATCATCATCATTTTAATCATCACCATTATCACCATAAATATCATCATTATCATCATCATCATTTTAATCATCAACATCATCACCATAACTATTATCTTTATCATCATCATCATTTTAATCATCACCATTATCACCATAAATATCATCATTATCATCATCATCATTTTAATCATCAACATCATCACCATAACTATTATCTTTATCATCATCATCATTTTAATCATCAACATCATCACCATAAATATCATCATTATCATCATCATCATTTTAATCATCAACATTATCACCATAAATATCATCATTATCATCATCATCATTTTAATCATCAACATCATCACCATAAATATCATCATTATCATCATCATCATTTTAATCATCAACATCATCACCATAACTATTATCTTTATCATCATCATCATTTTAATCATCACCATTATCACCATAAATATCATCATTATCATCATCATCATTTTAATCATCAACATCATCACCATAACTATTATCTTTATCATCATCATCATTTTAATCATCAACATCATCACCATAAATATCATCATTATCATCATCATCATTTTAATCATCAACATTATCACCATAAATATCATCATTATCATCATCATCATTTTAATCATCAACATCATCACCATAAATATCATCATTATCATCATCATCATTTTAATCATCAACATCATCACCATAAATATCATTATTATCATCATCATCATTTTAATCATCAACATCATCACCATAAATATCATCACTTTCATCATCATTTTAATCATCAAAATCATCACCATAAATATCATCATTATCATCATCATTTTAAGCATCAACATCATCACCATAAATATCATCATTATCATCATCATCATTTTAATCATCAACATCATCACCATAAATATCATCATTATCATCATCATAATTTTAATCATCAACATCATCACCATAAATATCATTATCATCATCATAATTTTAATCATCAACATCATCACCATAAATATCATCATCATCATCATCATAATTTTAATCATCAACATCATCACCATAAATATCATTATCATCATCATAATTTTAATCATCAACATCATCACCATAAATATCATCATTATCATCATCATCATTTTAATCATCACCATTATCACCATAAATATCATCATTATCATCATCATCATTTTAATCATCAACATCATCACCATAACTATTATCTTTATCATCATCATCATTTTAATCATCACCATTATCACCATAAATATCATCATTATCATCATCATCATTTTAATCATCAACATCATCACCATAACTATTATCTTTATCATCATCATCATTTTAATCATCAACATCATCACCATAAATATCATCATTATCATCATCATCATTTTAATCATCAACATTATCACCATAAATATCATCATTATCATCATCATTTTAATCATCAACATCACCATAAATATCATCATTATCATCATCATCATTTTAATCATCAACATCATCACCATAACTATTATCTTTATCATCATCATCATTTTAATCATCACCATTATCACCATAAATATCATCATTATCATCATCATCATTTTAATCATCAACATCATCACCATAACTATTATCTTTATCATCATCATCATTTTAATCATCAACATCATCACCATAAATATCATCATTATCATCATCATCATTTTAATCATCAACATTATCACCATAAATATCATCATTATCATCATCATCATTTTAATCATCAACATCATCACCATAAATATCATCATTATCATCATCATCATTTTAATCATCAACATCATCACCATAAATATCATTATTATCATCATCATCATTTTAATCATCAACATCATCACCATAAATATCATCACTTTCATCATCATTTTAATCATCAAAATCATCACCATAAATATCATCATTATCATCATCATTTTAAGCATCAACATCATCACCATAAATATCATTATCATCATCATCATTTTAATCATCAACATCATCACCATAAATATCATCATTATCATCATCATAATTTTAATCATCAACATCATCACCATAAATATCATTATCATCATCATAATTTTAATCATCAACATCATCACCATAAATATCATCATCATCATCATCATAATTTTAATCATCAACATCATCACCATAAATATCATTATCATCATCATAATTTTAATCATCAACATCATCACCATAAATATCATCATTATCATCATCATCATTTTAATCATCACCATTATCACCATAAATATCATCATTATCATCATCATCATTTTAATCATCAACATCATCACCATAACTATTATCTTTATCATCATCATCATTTTAATCATCACCATTATCACCATAAATATCATCATTATCATCATCATCATTTTAATCATCAACATCATCACCATAACTATTATCTTTATCATCATCATCATTTTAATCATCAACATCATCACCATAAATATCATCATTATCATCATCATCATTTTAATCATCAACATTATCACCATAAATATCATCATTATCATCATCATCATTTTAATCATCAACATCATCACCATAAATATCATCATTATCATCATCATCATTTTAATCATCAACATCATCACCATAAATATCATTATTATCATCATCATCATTTTAATCATCAACATCATCACCATAAATATCATCACTTTCATCATCATTTTAATCATCAAAATCATCACCATAAATATCATCATTATCATCATCATTTTAAGCATCAACATCATCACCATAAATATCATCATTATCATCATCATAATTTAAATCTTCAACATCATCACCATAAATATTATTATCATCATCATAATTTTAATCTTCAACATCATCACCATAAATATCATCATTATCATCATCATCATTTTAATCATCAACATTATCACCATAAATATCATCATTATCATCATAATTTTAATCATCAACATCATCACCATAAATATCATCATTATCATCATCATCATTTTAATCATCAACATCATCACCATAAATATCATCATTATCATCATCATCATTTTAATCATCAACATCATTACCATAAATATCATCACTTTCATCATCATTTTAATCATCAAAATCATCACCATAAATATCATCATTATCATCATCATCATTTTAAGCATCAACATCATCACCATAAATATCATCATTATCATCATCATCATTTTAATCATCAACATTATCACCATAAATATCATCATCATCATTTTAATCATCAACATTATCACCATAGATATCATCATGATCATCATGATCATTTTAATCATCAACATCATCACCATAAATATCATCATTATCATTTTAATCATCAACATTATCACCATAAATATCTTCATCATCATTTTAATCATAAATATCATCACTATCATCATCATCATCATTTTAATCATCAACATCATCACCATAACTATTATCTTATCATCATCATTTTAATCATCACCATTATCACCATAAATATCATCATTATCATCATCATCATCATTTTAATCATCAACATCATCACCATAACTATCATCTTTATCATCATCATCATTTTAATCATCACCATTATCACCATAAATATCATCATTATCATCATCATCATTTTAATCATCAACATCATCACCATAACTATTATCTTTATCATCATCATCATTTTAATCATCAACATCATCACCATAACTATTATCTTTATCATCATCATCATTTTAATCATCACCATTATCACCATAAATATCATCATTATCATCATCATCATTTTAATCATCAACATCATCACCATAACTATTATCTTTATCATCATCATCATTTTAATCATCACCATTATCACCATAAATATCATTATTATCATCATCATCATTTCAATCATCAACATCATCACCATAACTATTATCTTTATCATCATCATCATTTTAATCATCAACATCATCACCATAACTATTATCTTTATCATCATCATCATTTTAATCATCACCATTATCACCATAAATATCATTATTATCATCATCATCATTTTAATCATCAACATCATCACCATAACTATTATCTTTATCATCATCATTATTTTAATCATCACCATTATCACCATAAATATCATCATTATTTTAATCATCAACATCATCACCATAACTATTATCTTTATCATCATCATTATTTTAATCATCACCATTATCACCATAAATATCATCATTATTTTAATCATCAACATCATCACCACTACCATCATCCTTATCCCCCTCATCTTCATCCCCATTTAAATTGAAACTCTCTGAGATGAACTCTTTCTTACCTCCATAGACTTCTGATGTTGATGCCAGTAAGAGCCTAGCCCGTACCCTCTTGGCTAGGCCCAGCATGTTGAGCGTTCCTAAGGAGCTGGTTTTGATTGTCTTGATAGGGTTATACATGTAGTGTGGTGGGGAGGCAGGGCAGGCCAAATGGTACACTTGATCCACTGTATTCAGGAAAGTGGGAGAAATACAAAATTCATTGGACTAGAAGAATACACCAAACGGAAAAAAATTAATTAAAACATTTCGGGGGCTACTTTTCAAGCTTGCTTGCATGAAATAACACTCTTTCAATTGTTTTGCATTGAACTCTATGCAAATTTTTGGGGCTCTTTTTTTACTTTCGGGGGCTCTTTTGGGCATTTCTGGGGCTAATTCGCCCGAGCCCCCGTGTATTTTTTCCCTGCTGTCACCAAACATTTTGAAGACACACAACAATTTGTTATCGTCGTCGTTATCATCATTATAAATACATTTGCTAATGAAAAATAGATTTGGCAGATTCTAAAAGTACTTTTGCAATATTTTGTTACCATGGATACAAAACCCTGGACATTGTTCAGAGTGTGTTGTGTGTGCTGCATGTTCACTGTATGTGTGATAAAAGTCTACTGTGGCAGTCTTCCATTTAGTCCATTGGTTGAATGAAGCAGGCAAAGAGTTGACTCTTAAAGCCCCACTGCACTACTTATACCGGTAGCTACTTGCACCCTCTATATATATATATATCAAACAACACCTAATCGGTGACCGTTGGTCCCCCATGGTCCCCTTGTTCTTTGTTAATTGAGAGCTGATTTGATGAGATCACCACCTGTCAGTGACCATGCAGAGAGGTCTATTCCCTCCTGGCCAAACTAGTGCAGATATGCTTTAAATGTGTTTCACATGATCTGACATAAAGACAGATTAGAATCAAAATACAAGGATTAGAACACAAGCTCATTGCACAATATGGCATAGCTCTGATCCATGATATACTTTATCATCTTCATATGAAGCAAAACATTGAAGGAGTTACATTACATTTACATTCATTCAAGATATAATCTTCATGAAAGTTGAATGTAAAATCAGTCATGATGCATGTAAAATGTACCAGAATTGAATTCTAGCTATACACAAAATATTTGTTCAGGTGATTGGTACACTTTAAATGACTTAAGAAAAACATTGATCTACAATTGCCACACTCAACCCAGGTGATGTACATGTAAATGGGTACCTGGCAAGAATTAATTCCTTGAAATGCTTGAGCGCCGTAATGGCAGCCGTGCTAAAGCCAGTGTAATAATTGGAAGCGCCAGTCTGACAGACATGACTGCTATACAAGAACCCACTATTATTATTATTATTATTGTCCACATTTTTCTCATGATTTGCTTTACATCAATGGCTCAACAATCACTTGTCATTATACCCAGGTCATTTCAAACATAACTCAAAAGGATACCAAGCAAATTCCTTGATGCAAGTCTAGCTACCATGTATCAGTGCTAACCAGCGGTATATGGGGTTCCACTTATACTGGTATGAACTGTCTAGCCATACTGCAACACAAGGTCAATAGGAACTAGAAAGGCAGGCACAACGTCTTTTTTCACATTTTTTTTTTTACCCAGTTCTTACCTATTCATTATTTTCTATAGATATATTTTATTAATAAAGAAAGAATGCAAAATGGTAAAAACATCATATTTTTTACCCTATTCAAGGTGTTCAATAATGCATGTAACAGATAAAGTGCTATTCAGGATCGTAATAAATCATAAAATAATTTGTGGAATTTGCAAGGAAGAACACTTTACTATTATTTGGGATACTTTTTGTTGTCAGAAGACTGTGTGTAATACTGAATATCCTACCCACACATACATGTACATGTATGCTCTGAATCTATAGAAAGCATTCAACCTATGTAAATAAAACCCTATCTTTTCCAAACTATTTGCCATTGTTACATCAATCGACCACACGTGAGAGAATAATGACATACATGTACCAAGTTTTCTTTTCATATCTTTTTCCCTATCCTTCTTTCCTCTTCAATTTATCCTTAGAATACAATGCATACAAAAACATCACTTATCTATAAACAGACCAAGGACGTATACATAGGATTTTGTAAAGCCAATACCAAGAACATCAAAACGTACCACAAAAAACCATGATCATGTCTTTTTTTCTTCTTTTTTTGCAGGGATTTCTTTTAAAGACCGTCAATACTACTGGGCCAGAAGGGATTAGACCACACAGCGAGGTCACTGACAGGTGGCTATCTCATTAACTCAGCTCTCAACTAACATAACAAAAAGAGGATCATGGGGGACCAACAGGCACCGATTTGGGAAGTTTTCTATATAGAGGGAGCTGGTTGTGCGTAATATACGCTAACCAATACGAAAATGCCAACAAAAAAGCCAACATCGGCATTGGTTGAATGCGACGTAAAAGGTGCTATTTCTTTTTTTTTCAACGTCTTCAAATTTTCTAACATTTGTGGTGGTACACAAGTATTAGAAATCATTATATTTGTGGATATTTCAGCCATCTCTGAACCGATTTTGATCAAACAAAGATAATTTTGTGATTTAAATTGTATGTTCTTTCAAATTTGACACTAAGATTTTCATTATCTCACAAAAAAAAAAATTGTGTAGTGCCCTCTGCAACAGAACTCAAATATCCCTTTAAACAGTTTCATGCTCAAGGCAAATGTAGAACAGAATCTTCTACTGAGGGTCTATGCATTTGTTCAAAATCCACTACTGAAAAACTTCAAAGATCAGAGCCAACACTTTGCACTATAGTGTACTGTATGTATTTTGAGTGACATACATGTACATGTACATGTAAAGTACAGATTAACTGTGATTGTATGATGTGTGACAATTATTTTCATGTATAAGGCATAACTATTCATTTCTATTCTGCCCTATCTCTATTTCCTTCTTTTCTATTAAAGCGCATAGGGACTTTCTTTGTGTATAGTAATATGCGCTATACAAAAAACATTCATTATTATTATTATGATGATGCTGCATTTGTGCACCTGTCACTGAATATCCTGAACTGAAACATCATGTAATTATCTTGAACATCTTGTATGCATTCATTTTGATTTGGGTGAACCATGTTTTACATGTACTCTATTTTCCATGGATCAAAACCCTGGCCAGACTGCTGCATTGTTTGGAGTGTATTATACATGTACACTGTTTGAGTGACAAAGGTTGACTGTGGAACTCCCCTGGTTGTTCCATTGGTTGAAAAAGCCAGTAAATAGTTAAAATGTACCTTTTGGTTGGTGTGATGGTTGATGGTTTTGACTGCTAAAAAGTTTGTTCAGATATGCCATGCTAAACCTGCTTTAAAAAAAAAATCTCATTTAAACAGAAACGTACTTCAGACTTTCAGTCCTTCAATGCTGGGATGGAGAAAAAAAAACCTATGAACACAGTCCCATAAACACACTGTTGGTCAACAAGTTTGTAACAAACAAACACAAGTTGAGAGAAAACACACTGAAGAGTGAAGGTTAAATTCATCAGCTACCCGCATGAAGGTCGTAAAGGCCTGTTTTCATCAGCTCGAGTTGGCCAAATAGCCCTCCATTTCTGATTCAGGAATTAGCCCTAAGTTACAAATCTCGTCTTCATCAGCTTTTCGAGCTCGAGAAATTTGCTTAGTTTTTGTGCATAGTGCGAGGCTTCGGGCTGGGGAAGACGGACCGGACAAATAGGGGGCTATTTTACAAACTATCCCTAGATATCTTTGGGAGATTCCCTGAGCAAATAGCCTGCTATTTTCGTCTTCACCTGCCAAATAGCCCGCTATTTCGTGATCGGGCTATTTGGCCAACTCGAGCTGATGAGGACAGGCCTTAAGAGATCTATGTATAGTCCATGGCAGCAAGAACCTTCTTGCAGGCAGCTGACGACATTACCTCAGAGGAAGGCAAGGTCAAGGTTCGCAACTGTTTGTGAAATTGATTGATTGACCCCACAAACTTTGCTCTATATCTCAATGAACCTGGGGGGTATTTCACAAAGATTTTAAGTTGAACTTATCTCTAAGTTGGACTTGACAATTATGAAAAGCTGTTAGCACCTTTGAAAATATTTTGTAAAGTTATTTTAAAAGGCATAAATTGTTGACTCAAATCATTCATATTCTCTATTATCATGGGAAATTTCATGTTCTTGATGTGGAATTTATGAAAAGTCTAAAATACTTGAGTATTTGTTTTTGAATATATTTCATTTTAAGGCTACAAATGGCTCTCCATAATTTTAAGTCCAACTTAGAGATTTTAATTTGACTTAGAATCTTTGTGAAACACCCCCCTGGGCAGGCAATCAAAATAAACACTCATGATGATTTTTCTTTGTTTACCACTGATATGTTAAGGCTTTGTTTGATTTTCTTCTTCAGCACTAAATTTAATTTAATTCTATTTGGAAAGAAAATTCTGAATTAATTGTGCAGGAGGTGGATTGTTTATGTAAGGGCAATATAAACAAACTAACAATAGCTGACTGGAAAATATATTCACTTAAAATCACAACTCATAATTGCACATATGAAACGTTCTTGTGCCAGGATGATAACCTCTATTTTCTTCTATGATTTGTTGATGCTCGTTACTCAGCTAGTATACATTCTCTACCAAAATCATTTAGCGGTTGGTCACTTAATTTTAGTCTTGAATGAATTCCATGTAAGTTCAT
Organism: Strongylocentrotus droebachiensis; assembly: GCA_035222895.1. NCBI lineage: Eukaryota > Metazoa > Echinodermata > Echinoidea > Camarodonta > Strongylocentrotidae > Strongylocentrotus > Strongylocentrotus droebachiensis. Next base: position 48,905 of record JAVYIG010001133.1, on the reverse strand, counting down.
GTGATATTAAGTTAAAGGTAATACAAAGTTTTGGTATGGGGTCATGAATTTGGTTCAAATGAACATATTGGAAGCATATATGATCCTACAATATTCAGTGATCGTTGTCGCGGTCGAAATCGACTCTAAAATTATGAATTTGTAAATAATAAACATTTTATGTTGAATAGCTCCCTCTCATGGTCAAGATATTAATTAAGCTATAAAACAGTGTTTATTGACTTAAATCGACCGATTAGCTATTGTCGTTCGGAAATTATATACCACAACTACATACTCTGAGATTTTCATGGTCGCAGCTACCATTGTACGGCTGTAGGAGCTATTTGAAATTTATCAAAATTTCCTGGGAGCACCGGTAAATCTTTATATTCAATTTTTTTCGAAAGCAGAAGTGTTTTAGGGGCTAAAATTTCTGGTGTTTTTAATACATCCACCAGGGCATCCAAATATATCAAAATTGTAAAGAATCACTATCCACCCATTTTTCAAAACTTCCCAAAACTTTGTAATACCTTTAAACCTAGTTTAACTTAGTCTAAAGATTATGGGACACCAAATATCAAGCTTTAACTCTGCAACAAAATGAATTGAGACTTCACAAGAGAACAGATGCTCAAACATGCGTTTCGCTATATGTTTACAATCCTTCTTTATACCATGTTCAGACAGGAACAAAATTATTATTCATATTTATATATTGTATGGCTACAGTACCAGTATACAAAGAACTTGGTAGTGTGCAAGGGTAGAGGAGATGAGGGGGGAGGGGAGGGGAAGGGAGGGGAGGGGAGGGGAGGGGAGGGGAGGGGAGGGGAGGGGAGGGGAGGGGGGAGGGGAGGGGAGGGGGGAGGGGAGAGGGGCAATCTTACCTTCAATCATAAGAGAATTGACCACATCATGGTTGATCAGCTCAAAGTTCGGATGGCCGATCCAATGCTCAATATTTCTCTTCCGACCTGTGAAGAAGTTATCCACCACCGTGATCTCATGACCTTGAAGCATCAGACGGTCAGCGAGATGGGAGCCAACGAAACCAGCTCCACCCGTAATCTAAGACAGGATAGTGATTTCAATGCAAACTGTTTAGAGCTGGTGATCAAATATCAAGAGCTTTAGGCAACATAAAAAATATAAAATACAGGTTCTTCAAATTCCTTTCATCCTATATTATATACCGTGTAAGTCAAAAAAAGTTTACACCTAGAAAATTGTTAATTAGTTTAAAAATCATCTAAGACAGGATAGTGATTAAATGAAAACTGTTTTAGAGCTTGTGATCAAATATCAAAAGCTTTAGGCAATGTCAAAAATAGAAAATACAGGTTTTTCAAATTACTTTCATCCTATATCATGTCATACATTGAGCTCAGCTTGTAGGAGATACTGTACTTCTTGATCCACTACAGATACTAGCGGATGTAATGCATGATGGTTTAGGGAGACTGGTGTCAAAACCCATTTAGGGTATAATACAAGCAAGACTGGTTGAAACATTATCACACATTATTTATGTTGAAGCTTTTGAAAAGTTAAATTCAAAGTCTAGTGAATGATAGACACGTCAATTGTATCAGAAGATTTCATGCTAAATATGAAAGCTTTATCTTGATAATACTGACACAAGACCAATGACTGACCGAACAAGGATTACATTACCACAAAGGGCTAAAAAAAAATAAGGCATATTCAGTTTAGAGTCTGTCTGGAGTCAGTTTGGTGGTGTCATCATGGCATAAAGCAAGTCATACCAAATGTCTTCATTTTTTTGTGGTCAACATTTAACATACAGTATGAAAGAAGCCTCTAATATTCCACAATTGTGCAAATTTGATTTGCACTGCGACAATAAGTAAGAGTAAACATTGGCAACATTTGCTCTAAAAGGTCACTTCAAATCATGAATGATTTAGTCGCACCAAAGTTTACCAAGCATGGCAATACCGACATTTACAGAGTACAATTGCTTCTAAAAAGACCAAATGCCGGAACATCCTAATTGTTTAATAGAAACATTGAATAGAAAACATCCAATAAACTTGTGCAAACACTTTGATCAGGTTAGGCAGGCATTGGGGGAGTACTGTTCAATTTGACATTCAAGTAGGTTGATAATATGAGTAGCAGGTCTTCTACGGAAATAATAAGAATTTATGATCAAAGTTCAAATGCATTCATCAATACATATGGGATTGGATCCTCCCCATTTTGCTACCCTTCATATATATCCCAGACATCAGCCCAAATCAATTTTAGAATGTAAATCTCCTTAAAGATAAAGACCAGTTATGGTCATGCGATTGCATTGTGAAAGAAACGTTGTGGAATCGATCAGAAAAGGTTGATCAACTAGCATTACAGTATTGGTGTGTACTGCAAGGTTCTGGAATTATCAAAATGATAAGAAATTTGGCCCAGTCTTCGTAAAGTTACAAGCACTGTACACAGAAAGATGTATATGGGACTACGCACACGTGCGTGACACGTGCGTTTATCTCTGACACACCAATAGATAAACTAATTTACCAAATATATCAACTAGTAGGCAGTTTCCCGGCAAAATTGTTATCATCATGTATTAGTCAAAACATACTCTTTCACATGATTGATAATAATCTGAGCTTCCATTTCATTTTTGGGGGCGTTTCCAATACTGGTCTTTACCTTTAAGATTACAACTTACTAAAATTCTCATTCTTGTACTCTCTGGTAGATAGGCAACTTCTGGATATTTTCTTATTGTTCTGTAGGAAGAAAAAAAAATATTACAAACTATTATTTGTATTCAGAAATGAAGTAAAAGAATCAGAATACAACAGAAACTTAACAATTATCAAAGTGTGGTATCACAACAAAAATCACAATAGGGCAAAATCTAAAACTGGTTACCAAAATTTTGCTGTAAAATCCACCTGTTATAATCTTTTGACAGGTAAATAGAGCCTCACTTTATAGTTATAATTAAACAATGGGTTTTTGTGACTTAAAACAAAATATAGTTATCAAAATCACCACAAAAAAAAGAGTTTCTCATTAGCTCAGAGTGTTTATGTCCAATAATCAACACTTCATTTTATTTTTAATTTCAGCATGAAAAGAATTACCAGCAAATTTGTATGTACAAAATGTGTAAATTGTACTTTTAATTGCCAGTAAAATTATTTGTTACATTGTATGCACTTAGGAAGAAAAGGTGCTTTGACTTACTGTTTTTCTATGGCATCTAGTCTTTGTTCAAATGGCTGAATAGCCTGCATACATGTAGATAGAAAGAAAGATGATAACACAGAGTTGTCAACAAGAAATTGGAATTCTGCAATATTCAGGTCATTGCTACACAATTAAGCAAAGAACAAATTTCATATATCTTGTATCAACCAAGCCAAGAAATGTCACCCTAAATTTAATAGATATAACAATTCTCATTAAAAAAAAAAAACATTGGGTGGTAAAAGAAAGCACACAGGTATTTTCATTCGCACCCAAAAGAAAATATATACCGTATTAGATCAAACCAGTTAGATGGCAACTGCAGAGGTATTGTGGTCTAGTGCATATTAGTCACCAAACTGCAGATCACAAGGTACGGGTTCAAATCCCAGCCTGTCACTAACATCCTTTGGCAAGACGTTAATCTACATTTGCCACTCTCCACCCAGGTGTCAAATGGGTACCAGATAAGATGCAACATCATTGTAGTTTGATCAGCATTGTGAGCATCTGTAAAATGACGCCTGGCTGGAATACTACCCAGGGAGTAGAGAATGTGCATACATTGTGTGCGGGCAAGCCTAAATTCGATGACCGGGGTAAAAATGTATCTGTAAAGCGCTTAGAGACATCGTTGATGTATACGCTCCATAAAAAAGCAGAATATTATTATTATACATAATTCCTCCATGAATTCACTTAACTCATGTTATAAAATACAAAACATGTTATAAAATACAAAACTGCACTTTACCTCACCATTTCTTATTCTAATGCTTTACCGCCGCATATTTGAACAAGGCTTTAATCCTTATGGGGGCAACTCAAATTTGACGGTGCCACTAGCAAATTAAAGATTTCACTGAAGTCCAAATAGGAGTATCTGAGTAACTCTTCCTTTCTCAGTTTCCAAGTGCATGAAATCAAACAAGGTCTATTTCACTGATTGTTTACCGTTGTGATAAAGGGGACCTATATAAACATTTGCCCTTCAAGCTGTTTGTAACCAAGACTGTGTGTGCTGAAAGACCCCTTCAAATGGTGGACTTCAATTAAAGGTCATTGTATACTGAAGCACTTGAATACAAAAAACACTTTGCTCAAAAAGGGAAGGGTAGGGGTGAAATCTTTGTCTACGTATTACCCTAATTTTGCTATTATCACATGGATCAATCAGTTATAAACTTTAAAGGGCAACCCAACCCTTCAGTTGTATGAAAGCAGAAAAATAAATACTGGTAAATAAAAAGAACAGCAAAAGTTTAAAATAAATAGGATCATCTATAAGAAAGTTATGAATGTTTGAAATATGAAATTACAAAGTCTAGAGATTGGAAACTCAGAGTGGCAGGATGTTCAGTGGATCATGACCTAGTCACGAATAACTCTCCTGGTTTGCCGTGTACACAAATATCTTTAATTTCTGTTTTTTTGTAAAGTGGCCTTTCCCTACATTTTATATATATAATATCACATTAATTTCGATGTCAATAATATATTCACCTTCAAATCGAGAATTTCCCTTGTGCCATTGTATTTTAACCTCAGCTTGCAGCCTTGGTGTAATATAACAATACTCAGGGAAATTCTTAATTTGTTGATTCACATATTTTGCTATTTTGATTGGCAGAACATCAAATATATGTACAATATCAACATTATTATATTTGGTTGCTGATAAAGAATAATATATTTTCTCTGTGGCCTTGTTATGCCATTTGGATTATTCTACATTTCCATAAAAATGTCATTCAGATGACAAATTGCAAAGTGTTATTCCTTGAAATCACCAATTATTCATGCACTTTTTCCATCTTTTTGTGCCACAATATTTTAGCTATGCTACAGTGTTTAGAACCGATGAACTACAATTAAGTCATAAATGTTTGTACATCAAATTGTACGGACCTTTCTAACTGCACTTTCCACATCCATATCAGCTGCACCAAGTTTAAATAATCTGTACATCAAATAATAACAAAAGAGGTAAATTGCAGGAATTAGACAAGCATTGTAACAAAGATCCATTAACGTTTTTTTACAATTAAATCAAACCAACTTCCAAGCCTTCCTTTATTGACAATTTAAGTAATAAGTTCATATGTATCATATCTGTTTAATATATTGTAAGTTATTTTGTCCCCTATGTGTTAAATAACAACCCCTTTCACATCATTGTACAATTGGAGTTAACTTTTGCCCCCCCCCCCAAAAAAAAAAAAAAAAAAAAAAAAATTGGGTAAATTTTGGGCTCCCAAGAGGGGCTTTTTAAGAAACCTTTGCCAAATCTGTATAAAAATTCCCCATGAAAAATCTACTTGTAATTAGGGTAAACGAGATGATTGAAAATGAAATATGTGGTTCCATTTACAGACAAAGCAATAGCATTGAGGTGGCCTTAATTTAAAGAAGAATGCAACCCCCCAAAAAGCTCATAATCTTATTCAAAATTGTTAGCCAGTCAAATATATCTTGAAATTACACAAAGCAAGGAAAACGATCTCTCCAAAGTAAACAGTTTCCTTGCTAGCCATTTCTCCCATGGGAGCTGCCATTTCGATTAAAACATTGATGTAAATGTAATATGAACAGGGTCAGTTACACATTCATATGTATAAACAGTTTGTCACAATGCCCTTTCCCTTGTAATATGAACAGAGTCAGTTACACATTCCTATTGATAGAAGAATTACTTACGCTTCGTTTTCCTCTCTGTGACCTTGACCCCAGACACCTGTACAAGTGAAATAAAAGACAATTGAACAAATCGTTACGGCTGGCTAATTGGCTATGTGCCAAAATCAAATGTATGACGAGTAAAAAAACAATTTCTAATAACAAACAAGAGGACACAGTGACCTGCTGTTTTGTTTGTTTGAACAACTGCATACATGTATATAAGAGAAATTGTCTGATACATACATGGGCAAGGAAACAAATTGAGGTTCATACAAATTTGATAAACTTATATTTTGCAAAAATAACTACAGTGTACAGTAAAACAATACATTTCTTTCATTGTTCCAACATGCAGATTACATGTATGGACATGATGGGTAGTAAATCAATTGATAAAATATGCTCCTGCATCAGGCCTCATTTCTTAGCTGTGACTTGTGATATTAGGGTGCGTTCAAGTGATTTTTTGAAGCTAGAATCACAAACAGGTTGTTCTTGAAAACCTGAAAGCTTGCCTAAGCATTGCATAACATAGCAACAAATAATGTATGCAGACTGGATTCCAAGTATTGTAGTTTATTCATTAATAACATGTTAATAATTAATAACTCGTCATTAGGTCCCTAGAAAAGAAACATTCATAAATTTGAATATAAACACATGTACATGTACATGTGTGTTTGTAAACAGATATATATAAACCTGTAAAATTCATTGAACTATTTGAACTACGGTATGCCGCTTCCTCCTTTTTACCTTTTGGAATGTAATTAAGAATGACCTGTGGGTGGTTTACCTGCATCAGATTTTACACAGTTGACTTGGCATACCACAATAATAGAATACCTAATAGATGACCTCATTCAACAGGCGCGTCTTCATCTGAGCAGACAGAGTTATACATTTAGTACATGTACTTCTACTTTTATGCTAGTACTTGTTGAAAGCCTTTTCGGCACCTAAACAAGAATATTGTGGTGTGGTGTTTAGTATTGTATTGTATAGAGGCCTGTTATGTAATAACAACATAAATGCCTTTCTACATGTACATGTCGACACCTCTCCTGCCATAGCACATACACGACCATACTACATGTAGTCAAAACGTTGGTGAAGTAAAGTTAACCCTAAGTATACGACGCAACCAAAACAGAAACAGACAGAGTGACTAAGGAATATTTAGAGGGGGAGGGGGAGGGGGAGGGGGACGGGGAGGGGGACGGGGACGGGGAGGGGGACGGGGACGGGGAGGGGGAGGGGGACGGGGAGGGGGACGGGGAGGGGGACGGGACGGGGAGGGGGAGGGGGACGGGACGGGGCGGGGACGGGGAGGGGGAGGGGGAGGGGGAAGGGGAGGGGGTACAGGAAAAGGGTAAATGGTCAAAAAATGTTTGCGCATGTACAACTGTACATGTACAGTATTATTATGCAACCAGTTCGAACATGAATGATTTGCATATTTTACAAATTCAGTAAGTATTTCCAGGTCATACATTTAATGTACTGTATATATACATGTACATGTAGTAGTTCGAACAGGTGTAGTGGAACACAGAAGCAGCTGTTACAAGGGAGGAGAAACCTGCTTCAACTGTGTGTTTTAAATACACAAATGGACACCACAAATGCAATTTAGGCCTTCACTTGTATACACTACAGGCTACATGTATCTTGTAAGTTCTATACTGTTTTTAATAACAAGCGTAACAAGTAGTGCTGTAACATCACGGATATCTCCAATTCCGTTTAACCGCCAGTCAAAACCGGACGGTTTTCGGTTAAACGATTTATTTATTAAAAAAAAAAAAAAAAAAAAAAAAAAAAAAAAAAAAAAAAAAAATTCTGTCGTCAGCAAGCCAGGTCCGTGTGAAAAAGCGGGAAGGAATTTCATTTGTGCTTGTGAACTTGTCATAAATAATAGTAACAATGTCGATTTTAGAGGAATGTGTAAGATCATTAATGTAAAGTAAAAACAGTAGAGGACCTAGGATAGAACCTTGTGGTAGGCCATGTGTTCAAGTTGGATGAATTATTATTATAAATTACATATTGAGATCTATTACAAAGATTACTTTCAAACCAAGATGACAGACAAATTGGAGTGTTGTTCTAGTTTCAGAGTGGTGAGTCAACACACAGATTACTGAGCTGGGTGACATTGCCAGGCATAGTGCCAGGTGTAGGGGCATAAATCGAAACTTTAAAAAAAATATATTTAAAAAAAATAAAAAAATAAAAAAAAATAAAAAAAAAAAAAAAAAAAAAAAAAAAAAACGGGTAAACGAAACCGTCCAATTGAAAACGGAATCCGCCATGGGCGGTCGGATACCGGACGGTTAAACGTTTGACTACAGCACTAGTAACAAGCGTTGTAAATGTGCATGTGAATGAAAATAGGCTACTGTACGTACTACATACTGTACATACATGTACATGCAGGTATATGGGGACATAAACTCTTACATGAACTCTGTAGAAGCCATACAAGCATGATGTAAAACAACATTATTACTATAATACTATACTACATGTACATGTACATGATGCAATACTTACAAACACTTACAAAAGCAGGAAATATGTCCCAATTGACATACAGTGTAGATGGCAAAGGGAAAACTTCACAAGGCTTCAGCTAACCAAAGATCAAGGAGAGCTTCACACTGAAGGTAAGTTTAAAAACATCCACAATGTACATGTATGTGATACCAGCAATTCTACAGGTATGTAGGTGGGTGTGGCCTCCTTAGAATTCATTCAACTCAACTTTTACTATTTACAGTGACAGTGTGTAAATGAAGCTAAGCAAATCATTGTCTGTTTCATACTTGACTAAATCTGACCCAAGACCAGTACACTCAAGACCCTCCTGGATTTCAAGGGGTAACAGAGCTTGGAGAAGGAGGGGTGATGCATGGGTTATATATAACTGCACCCTTCTTCTGTGTACCCAGCAGTTGTGAAAGGGGGTAAGTCTGGTCCCATTGTTATCCACTATTTAATTATATCAGGTGAAAAGTAAGAGGAACTCCACCCTTAAGTACATCCTAGTCTATTCCTCAGCCCAACCAGGGAGCTGCATACAACTGTATAGAAATATCTAGGTTCACACGACACAGTAGGCCTGTCATCATCAAGCCAAATAACCTGCTGTTTTCAGACTTGGATATTATCCTGAAGCTCAAATAGCGTTTTCACTAGACCGATACGCTCATCACAAACTACATATACATGTACATGTATAGTAACCTCGGACGGACGCAAATTAGCCTGCTATCTACCAAATAACAGGATGTAGACCGGTGTGTTGGCTTAGTCAGTAGAGCGTCCGCCTCACAACCGGGAGGTCGTGGGTTCGAACCCCGGCCGCGTCATACCAAAAGACATTAAAAGACGGGAGTTGCTGCTACCTTGTTTGGCGTTCAACAATAAGGGGATAGAGCAACGTCGATCTGGCGCTGCTCAGTGGCTGCCGGGCTCACGATCAATTGGGCAAAAAGAATTTCCATTATCGGTTTAATAAAATTTGGAGTGGACTAAAAGATTATTATTATTTATCATTATTATTATTTATTATTTTGGAAACAAGACCAAGATTTCTCAGGATATTTTCTCGACCAAATATCCCGCTTATTGCAACTGTGGGCTAGCTGATGAAGACGCAAATTAACTGGTTAATTTGCAATCGGGATAGTTAAAATAGCGGGATATTTGGCAAACTCAAGCTGATAAGGACAGGCCTATTGTAAACTCAAGAATAGGCTCGTGGTTTTAAACATTGTATGGACCTTGCGGCCACAAGCACTGTTTTGGAAACTTAAGTTATGTTTGTATGACAGTCCTAAACTTACAGCTCAGGTTGTGGTTTAAACATCAGGGTGACTGTGTGTGTAGTTAAGGAGAATGTGGATGTGCTTGTGGCTTCGGAAACTTTGGAAACAAAATTAAAGATGAAATTAAATCAAGGCAAGGATGCTTTGTTGATTTTGTAATTTTTTTTAAATATTTTTTTTGTCCACGGCTCTTGATTAAAGACTGTTTAAACAAGCAATATATTTCTGCAGTGTAGCCGTGTTTTATTTTGTTCTTGGCTCATTATCACAATTTTTTTCTTCCATCTTTTGCATTCCCCCTTTTCTTTGTTTAATTTGTTTAGGGGGGGGGGGGGGGGGGGGTCATCATAGAGTTTTCTATGACTGTAATGACTAGAACTTTATAATGCTATCAATGTGCTCTCAGTCAATCAAATGTCACATTTTCAGTAGATGATATTATAGTTATTGAAACTTTATATTGAGTACAAGTTTTATGAATCAGGACCCTGGTCTATTTCAATTTGACGATTCCAAAACCTTCTTCTAATTCTTTGGGTTAAGTCTGCCTCCTTCACATTTGAAGATTCTTGTAGTATACACCTTAAAATCAACCTACCGGGTATCCAATTTCCCTTTAGAAAGTTCTTTCACAAGGTAAATGCATGACGAGTACTCACGTTAAACTTAGCATTCGTTGCACAGGTTTAGGGGGAACTTATTTTTTTTTAGAATTTATTTAAAGAAAGATTATTATCAGGGGTGATAGTGAGCACTAAAAAGGGGGGGGGGGTTCCCTCAACCACGCACGGGGGGGGGGGGGGGGGGGGATGGCATCTAAAACATCCCCCCCTTTGAGTAAGAAAAATTGGGAGATAATAGGGAAAATAGGAAAGAATAGAGAAAATAAGGGGAAAAATTGGGTAAAAAAATAATCTGGAAAAATTAATGATTGGGAAACCAGATTTAAATCAGGTATTTATCAGGCCTGTATTATCTACGGTATCTAAGACAAATGTTTCAGTGGTGCACTTGCTCATATAGTATAACTAGGAGTGGACACTGTCAAACCTTCTGCTCCAAAATCACCATGAATTGTGATAGTAATATTTCTAGAAAGTACTAAAATTGTAGGATTGGAAAACCAAGTTTACTGGCATAAAAAGAGGTCATGTAGCTCTCCTGACGCACAAAATAATATAATTTTCAAGAGCTCCTTTTTTCCATGTAAAAATTTAAAAGAATTATTGTGTGGAAAACTAAAAGGATTTTACACATCCAAGGCCCGTCTTAAAGAATTGTGATCGATCCAAATCAATGGCAAGTTGCAGTCTCCTTTCTCTTTAACATGTACACGCAGGCCTTAAATTTCGTCATTTTTAGGGCAAGGCCAGTTTGGCCTTAAAGTACCTCATATTTTTAAGGGCACCAAGGCCACTACAAAGGGCACCAAGGCCAAAATATTTTTACAAAAAGGGCATCGAGGCCAAAAAAAATTGATTCCATTTTTGTTAGATGTCATGTGTATTTTATAATGAAACTTGTGCGGGATCGATTTCCCATGACTTTTAGCACCAGCTTCTTCACAGAATGTATGGAGGTCTATGGTACATACAAACAACGGCGGCGGCCCCCGCGAGCCTTAGATTAAGCAGCAAGGAGCAAGGGGCAATTTTTTTCTAAAGTTGCCCCTTGCCCACGGGAAATTACCAGAGCAAGGGGCAATTCCCTAAGAACCAGGGGCAATTTTCCAAAAACAGATAGACTAGGCCCCTAATCTAATTTGAATAGAACGATCAATTTAATAACTTTTTAATCTTAACAATATCAACAGGAAAGATTGATTAAGAACATCAAACTTGCATATTTTAAAGTAACTAAAAATATTGATGAGCAAATGAATAAATAAATTGTAAATTTCACAAACATCGAAAGTCAGAAGGACTTGGCAAGTTTACCGGGTATCCCAAATCGAAATCGCACCTCACACACAAACCTTCCGCCACACTCTCGGTAGCTGGTAGTAGGAGCAAATTCGAAGAAATTATCTTTTAAATTGTTGTATAACCAACCCAGGGAAAAAATTAAGTTTTTCATTTCGGGGGCTCCATTTCAAATTTTTGGGAAATTTTCGGGGGCTACTTTTTCAACTTTCAGGGGCTTTTTTTTCCATTTCGGGGGCTCTTTTTTCTGGGGCTACTTTTTCATTAATTCATATAAGGATAGGCCTAGGGGGTCTACAGTTTGTTGAGATTTGTTTAGTAGGCTAAGGTTTCGGGCTTCCTGCTTCATAATCGCCTATTAAAAAAGAAACCCCTTTTTCTAGTTCCATAACTAAGTTTTCATGCATTGATTTGATGCAAGAACTGTGACATAATAGACCCTAGTTTGTGATTATTTCTGGCCATGAATTCGATAATTATTTTTCAAAGTAAAATTTTCACAAGAAAATCAGACAGTCGTTTAAAAACTTAGACATTAGTAATACTTTTACTAATTCTAAGCTCAGGTTTCGTACATCTGTTCATGAAACGATATTGAAATCGCGGCAATAATGATGCAAACCAACAGATAGCAATATCAAAGTGTCAAAACTCTTTGACTCGAGCTCAACTAGCTCAGCTCAACTCACACTGCACAGCGCGCAACGTAACTCCTGGAAGCTCCAACACCGGCGCCGCAGGCGTGCGCCTGCGGTGCCGGTGGTGGAGCCTCCTGGAGGTAACTGCAGCGCAGCGTCAGTCAGTGATTTTGTCTGATTTTCTTTACTTTGAAGAACTGATTACGAAAACATGGCGATGTTTGAAAATATTCACAAAATGGGCTTTAATTTCATACCTCTATTCATGGTAACTTTATAAAATTGCGGCAATCATGACGGAAAATGATTTCAGTTTCGCGATTAGTGGTCTGTCTAGGTTCAGCTAATATTGATCCACCAAAACAAAATCGACCGCGAAAAACTCGACCCCTACTCGATCTCGCAACTGTGAAAATGTACGTGTTTTGGCATACTTGCGTGCGACATGGTTAGCCAGGTAAGGTATGGAATATGGTTCGATTTTTTGTGTATACAATTTTACACGGAGATTCAGCACTTACGAAGCTAGTAGAGAGCTCGTGGGCAGCAAACTGTTCGCGGTTCTAATAATTTATGGGCGCATTTTCACGGAAAACACTTGCGCCTTGCCGTCTAGTTTTAGATGATTATGGGCGCAATTGGTGGTTTTATGAGCGCAAATTTCGAAAAAGGGGCACGTCCAGTTGGAAAAAAAGGCACGTCGGCCAGTTTGAAAAAAAGGGCACGGCCTTTTTGGCCATGAAATTATCTTTTTGGGGGAGGGCACCACGGCCAGTCATAGGGGCATCGACGGCCTGGCCGTCGATGGCCGTCGATTAATTTAAGGCCTGTACACGTATAGATAGTTGCAATTGCTATCAAATCTTGTTAAGACAGGGCCTCAGGTACTTATTACACCTGGGTGGAGAGTGGCAAATAAAGTATATTTTTAAAGAACAATAATAATAAGAATGATTTTATTGATAATATTTGTGAAAAAAATAATGATAAAAATGATACTACATGTACTGCATACCTGCTAACATTTGAAAATAAGAATTAGGAATTGTTAGCATGGTATGCCTTTGAAACTTTGAAATCGCACTTGCAGCGGCAGTTTAACTGGCAATACGCGGTAAATCTGTAAATTATGGAGAGCCATTTGTAGCCTTAAAATAAAATATATTCAAAAGCGAAAATTGAAGTATTTTAGACTTTTAAAATAACTTTTACAAAATATTTTCATGCATGCAAACAGCGAGATAAGTTCAACTTAGGATCTTTGTGAAACACCCCCCTGTTCATTATGAGTTCTCAAATCAAAACACTAACTGTGGGCTCATTAAGGCCAAATAAAAAAAAAAACATGTTTGGCGTCCTGTTTTTTCGAAAAATAGGAAGGAGGGGGCCCTTTTTATTTTTTATTTTTTATTTCAAAATGGCCGCTCAAAATGGCCGCTCGGTACATTTTCTCTGACAATTGGGGCTATTTTTTTCAAGATGGCCGCCGACAATTTTTTTTTTTTTTAAATCAGAAATAGAGCCATTTGAGCAGTGTTTTTCATGTTTTTTTTCTTTCAAATTCAAAAAAAAAAAATTCAAAAAAAAATAATTCAAAAATAACAAATAAAAAAAATAGGAGGCGGTCCCCAAAAAGGAAGCGGGTGGGGACGCTAAACATGTATATTTTTTTTAATGGCCTAATGCATTCACACTAAAAAAGAGAAATGAATTGAGAACCCCTATGAAAGGAGCTAGTGTGAAACCCAAAATATATCAGCTTCAACATTATCAAATATATTACCCCCCCCCCCCCTCCCCAACAAAAAAAAAGGTTTAACAAAAGGCTTTTAAAAAAATTGTCAGTAGTACAATGTTGTACACTCAAATGTACTCAAACATGGCCTGACAATACCAAGATTCTATGCAGGCCTTCATTAACACCGGTACATGTACATATAATCTTAATCTCAAAACACATTGAGCAAGAAAAGTCTTCACAAGACTTTCTACAAAGAGTTCAAACGGTTTGTGTTCCTGTGTTTGTTAAAGTACTTGTAATGAACATGCTCTTTATTGTATTAGCTAATTCATCTTATTTGTTAATTCTATTTACTTTCCTTTAATGGGGTACAGTACATGTACAGTGTAGTTAAAGCCATCCTCAACGGGCTCAGCCCATCCCTATTAATAAAAATCCTCTCCTTCACCCCTTTTCTTCCACTGCAATGCACTTCAATTGTCCATGGGAAAATACCAGTAGGTCCAGGAAGACCAGGGGGGTGTTTCACAAAGATCCTAAGTAGAACTTTACTCTAAGTTGGACTTAAAAGTTATGGAGAGCCATTTGTAGCCTTAAAATGAAATATATTCAAAAGCAGAAATTCAAGTATTTTAGACTTTTCATAAATTCCACATCAAGAACATGAAATCTTTGTGATAATAGAAAATATGAATGCCTTTAAAAAATTCTTTAAAAAAATATTTTCACAAAGATGTTAATGGCTTTCCATAATTGCTAAGTCCAACTTAGAGATAAGTTCAACTTAGGACCTTTGTGAAACACCCCCCTGGATACTATCAAATCTATACCAATAAAAGAGTACAAATCACAGGATGGGGGGTGGGGGGTAGGGGTTTCATTATTTCCATTAAACTTCCATGCCAATAAAGAGATAAGTAGCCTCATCATCATTACCATCATGAACAGGACCTAAATGTAAGTCACCTAAAGGCCTTGTACACCATCAATTGGCTCTAAAGCTCTCAAAATGAACCCAAAGTGAGCTAGAACCTAGCATCTTGTCGATGGCCCTCGCGTTGTTGAATTTACAGACTCTAACAATGCGAGGGCCATCGACAAGAGGCTAGCTAGAACCCAAAGTGAGCTCTCTTCAGACTACCCAAATTAAATAACACAAAATAACGAAATATAGCAGAAGATAAGGCACTCTATTTTGTTTTTTTAATCCTGCGCAGATCATTTGACCCGCTGACCTTTGCTACCCCAGCAACAGGAGCGATCTAGCTCGTTTGTGTGAACATAAACGAAGCGTACCTCTGGAACGATCCAGTGGATCGGTCTAGCCTAGATCGATGTACATGTAGGAAGTGAATGAGAACGGGTCTATATGAAAGAATCTTGGAGCCCATAAAGTGTCAACCAATATTACAAACCCATCCTAATCTTAATCTGTCATAATCCCTTTATTGTGTTTATAATTCTAAGTATACCATACAGTTCTTACAACACCTTCCTGCACGCTTTAGAGGTTTTGAGAGGAAGAAAAATTTGAACTCAATTGTTCCTGGGAACACAGGTATTTCACCCTAACACAGTACGAGATGTCTTTAACTACAATGTACATACATGTAAAGACCCTGTACATTTCACTTTTATACATACAATTATCATAAAACGATAGTATTTAAATAGTAGTAGTAGTATAAAGCTTACTAAATGTTTCTAAGTAAACGAATTGACCTACACATCAGTAGTGTTTTCTATTGCTACTACAGGTATGCACAATCCTTTCTGCTCCACTGGGGAGCATTCCAGGAAGTTGTCTTTCTAGTTTCTGCTCATGTGTTCATTTGTAATTCATTAAACCCAATTTTACCTAACACTGTTCACAGGTTGAACGATATTTGCCCTAGCAAAAAATTAGTTGCTGGTTTTGCTATCTGATGTATTTCTGTACTGAAGCAGCCAAAACATACAATGCATAGTGAGAGTTTTAGCTCTGGGAAGCTCTAAAAGAGCTCTAATACAAAATTACAAATTTGAAAAAGAGCTCTGGTAATTAACAATAAAACACCTGAATATCATTCTAGGCTTAAAGTTAATAGACATTTGGTTACAGGGTTCTTGTTAATAGCCGGCAACCGGCTATTTTTTCCGGCTGTAACGGCAATCGTAGCCGGCTGTCGGCACCATAAAAAAAAAAAAAAAAAAAAAAAAAAAAATCGTAGCCGACAGAGACTGATGGACTAGAAGTTGAAACCCACAGTGCTGCAGCTCAGAATGATGACAAGCCGACGACAGTCACCAGGCAAAGTGAAGAAGGTGCCAGTGGGCAAGATTAAGCTGAAGACCAGGAGGTGAAGTCCACCCTTGACATCCTAGGTCTGGATGAGGATCTTCTTAGCCAGTCCTCAGATTCAGAAATGGAATGATCATTCACTATGTAATTATTGCAAAAAGTTTCAGCCTCAGGTACATGAATATTAAACATGTGTCACATTACATTTCAATATGCGAGAAAAGTTTAATACATTCTGATTGAATTGACAAGATTTTTCCTTCTAAGGTCTCTAGAATCTGAATGGGAGATCTTGAAATGCTAGGGGCTTGCCTTCAGGGGAGACTCCCCTCCAGACTGAGGCACTGCACCTGGACCCTGCTGGGGGCGTAACACCCCCAGACCCCTGTGACAGCTGTCACATACCTGCAAACCATTTACCAATCCAATTTTGTCATATTTTTTTTATGTGTGTTCCAATTTTGTTAATTTTTTATCGCAAACGATTTTCTTCACTGACAAGGTCCTGTAAACGTCAGTTAACCGTTTTTGCCCAGGACTACCTTGTATCATTATCATGTAATTCAAAATTGTAGATTCATCACAAATATGATTGATTTATCAGAAACAATAATGGAGCATTTTCATTTCATATTGTATATCATATGAAAAGTAAGTTATTCAGCCAAAATATTCATGATCTTTATCATTAAACTATGGCTCATACAGTGTGGTCATATCTTCAAAAATAAGGCTAAGATAGCACCAGAGAGCATCTAAAACCCTAAAGCTTCGAGGGCCCTTGGGCGGGCCCTGGACCCCGGCCGCAAGGGACTTCACGCTTCGCGCTCGTGATGTGCGCTTCGCGCACATGGTGATGTGCGCTACGCGCACAGAGATTTTTCTTTTGCAATTTTAGTAGCCTCCTGTAAATCATAAATAGCCTGCTATCAGAAAAATTAACAAGAACCCTGGGTTAGTGTAGGAAATTACTGCAGTCTGCAGGCCAATACAGTTGGCAGAGTTAAATGTATCCACTAGAAAGAAATGTTGTCTACTTGGAGGAGATTTTCATCATCATTAGACATTGATGCTCATGGATTAGGTGAAGTCAGACGAATTCTTAACATCTTAGTATAAAATAAATAACCCTGAGCGAAAAAGATTATAACTGAATTGATCATGTTTGCATTAGGTAAATGTACATGTACATGTAGATTCTATTGTCTTTCATGAGCAACAAACAAATTCAAGATTATTTTGTGCCTTGGCCTTGGGAATACAATGTACAGTGAACATGTACAATGTAGATCTAGATCTAAACAGACACTATCTGTAGACTAGACATGTAAAACAATTCTTTAAAAGGATTTGATTTTGAAAATTTAAGTGAAATTCTACAAAACATGAGATTCCTGGCTATTTCACGGTCTAGACGGTCTGCAGGCTTGCTTGTGTGTAAGCCTATAAAGGTATACTTCAACATTGGCTTTGATACTCTACCTCATGCAGGTAATAAATAATATTGCCACGTGATGCCGAGTTGGCCCATTCCCAACAATTGCATCATAATGTATACTACTGTTACTGTAAATGTACATTAGACATTATCATTATGACTTTAGATCAATAGTAGACCGAAAATTCTGTCTCTTTCGTTCATTAGCCTCTTTGGATAGGGTCAGCTCCTCTCTTTAGAGACAGAAGCCTACCACAAGGTAGGGGGCATTATTTTATTTCATTTATTGTCAATGAACTTTCAATTCATGAGCACTTGATTTGGGAGTCGAAGAATTTGTAAAATCATGTGAGATTCAGTGAAAAAAATACATGGGGGCTCGGGGCGAAATAGCCCCCAAAATCAGAAAAGAGCCCCCTTAAATTTGCATAGAGTTCAATGCAAAACAAATTTTAGAATTTAAATTTTATGCAGGCAAGCTTGAAAAGTAGCCCCCGAAAAAGAATATTAATTTTTTCCCTGGTGAGATTAAACACCTTCTTAGATTTACGGTAGGTACATGTACAAAGACCAGAGTCATCTCTCCTCTTTTGGAAATAAGGGGGGGGGGGAGGGATTAATAACATATCGTTTTGTCCCCTCCCCTTATAATATAACCTCACAACTCAAAAAAGCATTTACAACTAGACATAATACTTGTTTGGAACAAGTATAGGTGGGCTGGTCAACTAACATTTGAGACAAAATAGAGCAAAAATAAGCGACATACTGCTTACAAATTCTTAAAAGACAATATCATGTAGATTCATAACGTGAACTAAATTCACTTCTATAGGCATAACACGCAAATTATGAAGTTTTTGACATGAGGCCTTTAATCAAAATTTTCACTATGATGACGTCATCAAAATGAAAAATGGTTATTACTGCGCTTGTAGAGAATTGTCTTAGCTACAACATAACGAAATTTTGAAGAAAATTGATCAATATTTACAGAGATACAATCAATTTTACATAAATATGCTGACGTCATAATATGCAAATTCGTATTTTGAGTTCCAAGGCCATTGTGATGATGTCACGATACACTTAATGGCCAAATGAGACATGAAATCATATTTCCGACTCATACTCTATCTAAATATGAAAAAAAATTGAGGATCCCGGTGCATTTCAAAGAGCTATAACGGATTTTGTATAGGCATGTTTTTGCCCATATATGCTATGTATTAAAAGAGCTCGCGCGCACTGACATTTATCTTGAATTTACGCTCATCTTGTTCATAATGGTCATAAAGAGATAAACATGGTATCAAATTCCTTGAAAAAATATGAGAAATATCATGAAAGAAAAAAAAATGGCTATTCTATGTTTTGTAATGGTAATACGCGCGAAAACGCGCGCGCATGCTCATACGCGCGATTTTTTATAAAATGCTTAAAATGACCTGAAACGTATGCAAAATAAATTTGAGACGATTTTGAGCATTTAAAAATTTTGCGCGCGCATTGACGCGCGGACGTACGCGCACGCGCGCGTTTTTTGACCTGAAATTGACTGGACTGATATTGACCTTGATCATAATAAATATGAATGAGAAATACCTTTTGGTTAGAAAGATATGATCATGAGTTGATTTTCAGAAAAATTCACAAAATGGCGCCTAGATGACGTCATCAGTCAAGGTCAAGGTTAAAAACGTTACCTTGTTTTTTCCATATGCCTATACATATGTGTGCCAAATTTTAAGATATTTGGTTGAACCATTTCAAAGTTATCTTGTTAACAAAAAAGTGGTTCAAAATAAGAAAAATAAATAAATAATAATAAATAATAAAGGCAATTTTAACAAAAATATAAGGTGGTCTGTATTAGATACAGCCCACCTGATAAATAATAATAAATAATAAAGGCAATTTTAACAAAAATATAAGGTGGTCTGTATTAGATACAGCCCACCTGATAATAAATAATAAAGGCAATTTTAACAAAAATATAAGGTGGTCTGTATTAGATACAGCCCACCTGACTAGACATGTAATACTTGTTTGGAACAAGTATAGGTGGGCTGGTCAACTAAAATTTGAGAGAAAATAGAGCAAAAAATTAGCGAGATACTGCTAGAAAAAAACAATGTCATGAAGATTCATGATATTTGTCATACCTATCAACGTGTGTGTGTGTGTGGAAAATAATGGTGTAAAAATATAAAAGTACATTCGGCGTACCATACTCCCTTAACCTTTGACATTAGAGCAGCTCGGTTTGTTTGAGTTCGTTGAGCTTGCTGCGCTTACGCTTTTGTATGCTGCATGCGTCACCGGCACCTCGTCGCGCACATGCAGTGCTAGTGCAGGCCTTCGATTCAATACACGAAATTACAGACAAGTTCTCGATCGAATGCTGACAAGATTTTCGAGTTGGAGCCTTTCTTCGACCTTTTGTGGATTGTTCTCGTGTTCTCAATTGATGCCCGTTATCCTGCCGACAGTTTAGTGGAAACTGATACTGATAGTGATATTTGGTAAGTTCTAATTTTGTAACAATTATCGTATTTATTTTGGTGAGTTTATATTTTGTAACAAAGCCAAGTATTGAAGTAAGGTGTTAGATGTTGGTGTGTGTGGAGCTGCGCATGTAGACTGGCATGTATAAAGTCTACATGTTGTATGGAGTATGACTATGAGTATGACTGAGTTCTATAAAACGTAGACTAGATTATATCAATGAAGGTCTACGGTGTTGTCGGGCTAACTTGGCTCAAAGACATCTCGTCTCAGCTGCAAAAATGGTCAATTTTGCAGGTTTTGGGTTAGAGTTAGCGTTTGGTTAGGGTTTAATGTAAGAAATTGACAGTTTTTGCAGCTACTGTAGGCAGCTTTGGGCCGAGTTTGCTTGGATTCTAGGTTGGAGTCTGGCTAACTCGGACCAGGGGACAACTTGGTCCAGCTGCAAAAAAAGGTCATTTTTTGCATGTTTAGGTTTAGGGTTAGGGTTAGGGCACTCCAGCAAAGCATAGCGAGAAAAGTGTTTTGACCTCTAGCACTGCATGCTTGCTGTGAGGCAGGTATTTTTAGACCCATACACAATATTGCATAGACTGTACACAATCATGTCGATGCAGCTGTAAGCAAACTTTGACACTAGACTTACAATTTGAATTTTTAAATCATTGCTATTTAGGTGTCATCAATTGTCACTAAAGTACTGATTTTTAGTGAAATCAGTTGAGTTTTGTACAGTGGTGTTTGAAATGTTGAGAATCAAAAGCACAGCTTTTACTACACAGCCAGGATAGTGATGCTCCTATGTGTGGGTTAGGGTTAGAGTTGGGGTAAAATGACAAAAAATGACCGTTTTTGCAGCTGGGCCGAGTTGTCCCCTGGTCCGAGTTGGCCCGGATCCTCTAGGTCGTATGTGTGGTGACTATACAGTGTGTTTCCAAAATAAGTTTACATCTAGAAAATCGATAATTATTAAAAAAATTATCTATCAACAGTAAATTATTAGACATCTTATGAAAGAGTGTTTTATTCCAAATCATTTGGTACCATTTTTGAGTGGTAGATCTATGTGTTCACACTTGGATGAACAGGAGGCATTGTTTGCAAGAGTGCAAAAATCAACTTGCGCCAAAGTTGCTTAGATCTATGTGATGTTTGAATGAAACAATTGAGATTTGGGTATTAATTCGGTCTTTGCAGATCCAAATAACATCCCTAACAAAATTAATCATGCCACACATGTATTACATATCAAATAACAAATATCAACGAACATTTGTGCGCGTGTGTGGGTGTGTGTGACTTTTTTTGACTCGCACGGTATAGGCTACGGTATGTGTACTTCTACAAAACCGGGTTATGAAACTGAAAGTGTGAAATGTATGGTAAACAATGAAATATTTTAGAAATATGCTTAAAATGGTGCATATTTACAGAATGTAATTATTTGTGTATTTGCTGTGATACAAGGCAAAATGAGAAACTTAGACGTCTAAACAGTTAATAATTCTGAAGTCTGAACATTTGCAGAATACCTTACCACGGTTTTACGGGGGCACAGATTTAGAACCCACAATTTGACAAATATTAGAAATAGAAAATTAGAAACGACCAATGACCACTACCAGTCTAGTTACAAATTTCTGACGAACACACCACATTCAGCGCTGCAATGACGCACAAAACGGCGTATAATTCAACTTTTCATCCACCAAATGAATACAAACACTTGCATTTAATCTTTAATACCTGTATCACCGTTATCGCAAACAATAAAATCACAATCTATATCTATGGCTAATGTTTGAAGACTAACAATATGGTAGGGTATACTGCAATTAGGCCTAGTATAACCTTGATGTGTTATAACAGATACCGGTATGTATTGTTGTTGTTGTTGGTATTAGTTTAATGGCATTCATTCAGTATACACCAGTTTACAGTTATGGGCCCCATTTAAATTTACAGGTAAACAAAACATTGACCTCTAGTGGTCAGTGGTTATCGCGTAAATTCAGATAGCGCCCATGCACATATGATGTGAGCACACATCGCAGGCAGTGTCATCAATGTTTCCAGATGCGCATGTATTGTTGCGTCACTGCCTGCGCTGTGTTCTCACAACATATTTGCATGGGCGTTGCTTAATTTACCCGAGAATTGACCTCTAGAGGTCAATGTTTTCCAGTCTATTAAAGTTGCGCCCATGTCAGCGCATGGCACTGTTGTAACCGTAAACTGGTGTATGGAATAAATACGCCATAGTTTCAGTTTTATAAGAAAATCAGTTATCCATAACTGAATAAAAATTTGTAATGATATAATTAATTAATCAGTAACCCAATTTATTAGGAGCCTCTGGATGGTTTACAACTTTGTATTTCTGTTTTTTGTTAACGTTTAATCTGGTCAGCCTGGTTATGATTGCATGGAAATCTAGCTTTGCCCGATTTGAAACAGGCTTCTTGGCTACTCAGCGTGCGTGCGGAGTGGTCTGTATTCATATATGAATTGAATGGCACATGCTCTCAGGGCTGTCAACTTTGGGAAACTGCTTGGAGGGTGATTTTTTTTTGGAGAAAATATTAGTCTCCCGCTACATGTTTTTGGGGCGGCGTGAGACTCCCTCCAAATGCGGGAGGGTTGACAGCCCCGTCAGCTCTTTTATAGATGTCAGGTAACTTTTATGCCCTCCAGGCTCTATGCGTTTTGATTTGTAGTGATGAGAGGCATCGATTACTGCATACGTTTACACATGGGAAAAATAATGTTGAATCATACTAACTATTGAATGTGGTGCCCCATAATCATGCTTTTAACCTACAACATGACTGCAATAATTCAGTTTTGTAATTTTGTGCCGATTCACAGCTCCAAATCATGTAAATATACTGCCGCTGGGTTTTTTCCGTTCTGTCTAGTCACGCATTTTGACGGATTTGTGTTAATGATTTTACATGAGGATTTAGTGTGCTTTTGCGCGCATGCGTGGCGACCAAAATATTACAGAATGATGACTGGCTTGTTTGGCAGACTCATGTTTTGTATTTTTAAGGAATATTTGTTATCATGGGTAATTTGAAAAGATTGTCTTTACCTGCTATTTAGTAGGTGTCATCAATTGTCACTAAAGAACTTTTGAGTGAACTCAGTCAAGTTTTGTACAGTGGTGTTTGAAATGTTGTGAATCAGTAGAGGTCATTTAGGCCATTAAAAAGATACACATGTTTAGTTTCCTGTCCGCTTCCTTTTTGGAGGTCGCCTCCCCCTTTTTTTTTCTTTTTTTTTGTAATTTAATTTTGTTAAGAAAAAAACCATGAAAAACACTGCTAAAATGGATCACTATCTGATTTTAAAAATTTAAAAAATCTGGCGGCCATCTTGAAAAATAGTCAATTTTTCACAGAAAATGTACCATGCCTCCATTTTGAGTGGCCATTTTGAAGGAAAAAAAAGGGCCCCTGATCACATGCAGAGTGTGCAGCATTTTGTATGTAGGCAAAACCAAGACCGCTCTCATGAGATGCTTTTATGGACACAGATTTACTGTCAGCACATGCATGCTTGACATTCCAGTTGGCCATCATTTTAATTTCCCCAACCGATCTTTGACATAATTCTATAGGTCCTAGGATCTCTAGGTGACTGTATTGATTTACTAGTTGCAGCAGGGTGAAATATTGAATGAGACGTTGTTCCCCCATTCACTCCTGTGGGCTCACCATTCAAGAAGGCAGTGATTAAGTTCATCCTCATCATTCTCTGGTTTTGCTCTATTTTTTTTGTAGACCAACTGTATGTTTTAAACAAGTTTATTTGTAAGCTTAGCACAGCTTTGATGTAATTTGTTGGTGTGTGGGAAAGCTGTCATTAGAGGAGATTTGGATTTAATACATATTCTTGTTTCTTCTGTTTGTTTTCAGATCTTCCCCTGCTCTGACAACGTGCGGTCAAGTTTGTAAGGCCAGCTATCTGGCTGACGCATTAGTTCCATGCAGTATACAAACAGCAAGGAATTGGCTGCACCGTCGCTCATTCTTCAAGTAAGTTGGGAGGGGGAAGTTTTTTTTTATGCCTCTAAAGTTGCCAGGGGGTGTTTCATAAAGCTTTCGTAAAGTTACGCATGACTTTACGAACGACTTGTATATGAAGTGCCAGATAGGATGCCCAATTTTTTTGTTGATATTTTCAATAAACTCAATTAAATTATGGCAAAAAAAATATTTCGCACTAAAAATGTTTGTTATCATAGAAATGTTAATCTACATCTGCACAGTTCAACTTTAGTTGATGTATTTAATAATGATTGAGCATCCCATTTGGCTTTTCAAATACAAGTTGTTTGTAAAGTCATGCATAACTTTATGAACAGCATTATGAAACGCCCCTCAGGGGTGATACGTTCTCAGTATGTTCGATATCTCAGTTGTTTGTATGCCCTGGCCCCTCCACTCAGTGTTATTTAGGTTATGCATACCGGTATGCATGTTCCCAGCAATCCTAACTTTTGAGCAAAAGTCCAGTGTGTAAACTCAATACGGGTAGACCTTTTTCTTTTGGTATACAAGCCTTTTTTAGCACCCCCCCCCCCTTTTTTTTTAGCAAAAATTCCTTGTGTAAAGTCAGTACTGGTAGATCTTTTTCTTTTGATAGGAGCCGGAGATTTTACAAACACTCATGGTATCCCTCCATTCATGGATTGGGGGGGGGGGGGGGGGGGGAGGGGGGGGGGGATGTATGCATGATTAGCTCAAAATTGTGATATCAGATGTAGTTGGTAGATTACTATCAAAATGGAGTTGACAAATTTGTTTAGTGCATGTTAATTGGGGATTTTTTATATATATATTGTGCAATGGCGGAGCCGCGTAGGCATACACAGTCAGAGATTCATCTAGTTTAGTTTTTTACAATTGCATAATTTGTTTCTTTTCTAATTTACAATTTGGACAGCTACACAAACCATTAAGGAAGTTTGCTCTCTCAGGTCTGAGGTCCTGAAACGGGAGTCTCCATCCAGACTACCAATGATAGATTACCTCTTGTGACCACCTTTCATCGCATCCAACCTCGCCTCTGTTCCATCCTACATGGTACCGTAATCACCACATTCTCCACACTCTCGACCATCTCCATTATTCACGTAAGCATCCCTTTGTTTACCCCCCCCCCCCCCTTCTCAATTTGGCCTTCCTTACTTCGTTCTTATGACTTCCTCTCTTTCCCCATCCAAATGCCTTCCTATTCAAGGTCATCATCACTGCTTTCATCAGGCCTCCCCTATTCTTATTTACATTTTACTTTACCCTCTCCCTTGTTCCATGATATATAACCTATATATATATCTTTTCTTTGTGTGTTTCCTCTCCATTCCCAGCCAAGTTTGTTGGCTGTTCACAGCCTCTTTATTGCTCTATGTTTACACCCCCTTCCTTAGCTGTATGCATATGTTTGTATTATGTTTTTTATGTTCCCTCGTCAGTTAGCCTCTGATGAAGTTTCCGCTAGGATAACAAAATTAGGCCCTACTGTACATTAACTCTCATTAAATTAGAATGATCAGATAAAACTTTGACATGATTTTGTACCTCCTTCATGAAAGCACAATCCCATAGATATACTTCATGTGTGTGTACTTAAGATATAGAAAAGAAGATATCATTTTGAAGGTTGGATAGGTTTTGTTGCATCTTCAATTGTATGTGATAAGGGGAGCTCAACACCAAAGCTATTTTGTAAAACACATATCAATTTTAAGATTGTGTATAGCCTTCTAATATGTATTCTATAGAGTTTGATAGCAAGTATTGAAAAAAATTGCAATTTATACACAAGTAGTCAGCAATAACTTTCCATAATTTTGTGTTGGTATCATTCAATTCATACCAGTTGTACATACCTTAAAAACTTGTGTCCGAAAACAAAAATTGTTCATTTCATAAAATATTCAAACTCATGCAAAATAATATGAATGTTAATGATTTAAATTGTATTATATATTCATATTTTGTATTACAGATACTGTACATATCAACAGTTGATTGACGTTGGAAGTTCCCATCACACTTTTCATCAAACCAGACAGCTTTCAACCAGAATCTTCCAGGTGTAAAAAAAAAAAGTAAAGTAATACATTAGTAATATGAAATGCATATATTTTTGATTGTAAATCATTTCTTTATTTAAAAAAAAAAAAAAATACATACAGTTCTGCGCATGTACAAAATCACACACCCAAAATAATGTTTATAATTATACGGAAATTACATGTACACTGTAGGTGTAAATGTCACCCTTTATATTTTGCGATTAATTATAGGTTTTGTCGTCAGATTAGAAGATGATGTAAATCATAGCAGAGGGAAAAAAAAGATTACCTTTTTTTTAGGTTGGAGAGGTTTTGTTGCATCCTCAATTGTATGGGTGACAAAGAAGGCTCAACACCAAAGCAATCTTGTAATACACATATCGATTTCAAGATTGCGTAAAGCCTTTTTACAGAGTTTGATAGCAAGTTTTGAGAAAATTGTAATTAATACACAAGCAGTCATTGGTCATTATATAAATGATGCACAGGTTTGAGTGTGTCGGTAGGGATTGTGTGCACAAGGTACCGGTACCTTTGAATGGTTTTAGACCAAATTCAAAGGTAGCGCGTGCACACAATTGCACCGACCCACAAATTAAACCTGTGCATCATTTGTTTTATAAGATGGGGCCCCCAAAATTGTCAAAAATACAAAATTTTGTTATTTTACAGATTTATTGGATGCATGGCAAAATCATGCGTCTGGTAATTATAATTACCGGACGCATGATTTTTAAATTTGCATAATTTGTTTGTTGTTACTTAGTGCAATGGATTTAAACAAATGGAAAATGACTTAAGCCTAAACCTTAACAAAAGAAAGTCATTAAATCAATAAAAACTTATTTTGCAAGCTTTTTTGAGTGTTGGGGAGGTGCAATATAAATTAGAAGAGGTGTGGATCTTGTCCATATGAAGTACAGAAATTGAGGCTTTATGTGTGGTGCTTCCTGGCCCCTCTCGCTTCAGTTTCACCAACACGGCCTCGAGAAATTGAAATCTGTTACAGATATCTTAAGTACAGTGATCCAAATTGTGGCGTTTATGCCACAGCGAAGGTACTAAAGTCTAGGTTTACAACTCACCGTCGGTCTATGTACAGAAGCATAGACCTTAGTTTAGAACTATAACAGTTTGTCCAATTCTGGTGTAAAAATGTCTCCTAAATTGATGTTCTTGATTTGTGCAAACTTTTTCAACTTTGAGAATCCATACTTTAATTGAAATTTTCATGCTAGTCACATCTGAATCATCCAACAATTTAGATAATTCTTCTTCTTATAGAAGCTGGAAAATCAAATTGCCGCTGCGATTTCGCCATTTTGTTCGGGATATCAGTGTTATCGATTCCAATATTGCATATATCGTGTTGATATTGCGTGCATCCAGTAAAAATAATTACACAGTAATTGACGAATCAGATTGCAGGGATTCTTCTAACCATCTTATAGTATAGTATAGATGACTGCTTTGAGAGAAATAGTTGTTTTTATACGCTCAAGGGAAGGTTAGAATTGTGTTATTGCCCCAAGGCGTGCCGAGGGCAATAGCCCAATTGTAACCTTCCCAAGAGCGTATAAAAACAACTATTTCTCGAATATTAAAGCAGTCATTAATACTTTTATATGTTGAAAAAAAATAGACTAAAAAATAAAAAATAAAAAATAAAAAAACTTTTGTCGAAGATGTGATTCAATCTCTTGAGTATAAAAGGTGATGTAACTAAAATCAGCGCCTTAAACCTCTCGGCTATCGCGCTCTGTTACCATACTCAACAGTTTTCTCTAATATATACATTAAAATGCATTTAAAACGGCTTCGCGTGATTGATGATTTGCGGCTGCTCCATTAATCGGGCCCTTTTTTTTAATTTTTGCAATGCATATTGGCACGAACTTAGATCAAGATCTATTGGCAGATGTTGTTTTGTTGTTTTTTGAAGTTTATTTTCGTCTTCATGTCAACAATGCAAGATAAAATTGTAGGTAAGATCGATCGAGATTCAATTGTATTGAAATTACCGACCAATTCTTCGCACACGTACAGTATCCTCGATCGCTCAAACCATTTTTTAACATGTAAACCTATAGGGTAACCATGGAGACTGACCTATTTTCCCATTAACCATGGTTATTGGGAAAATAGGTCTGTTTTTACAGGAACAGTTAAAGTTTATGAATGCAATTTCGACCAATCAAATTGCTGGATTACTTAAGTGAGGTATATAATACATTATGTGAATGAATCATAATTGAATGGCCTTTTTTATATTCAATATCAAAATAAAATATTAACATAAATTGATATTTATCCAAACAATACTGATGGTTTAAAAAGCATTCCATCTCCTTGTTTATGTCTCATGCATATCTTTTTCTTTTCTTTTCTTTTCTCTGTCTGCAGGTCCTGGATTTTCAGTACGGTATATGTTTTGTGTTCTTTGTATAAAAGACTTCTATACACTCCTTCCATTTTCAGACGTCTTGTTGGACTGAAATATTTTTCACTTCCACTCATTTCACCTCCCCTCTAAGAAGACATTTCCCATAAGCAAAAAAATCATTACATGTTCACATCATAAGAATTGATCACAGCTGTGAGCTCATTTCATCCATTTCACCTCATTTTTTCATGAACGATTCATCCCAATAACGCTTGAAATAAGATCTGAAACGAATTGGAAAAGACTTGAAACGAATTGGAAAAGACTTGGAACGAATTGGAAAAGACTTGGAACGAATTGGAAAAGACTTGGAACGAATATTAAATAACTGATTACAATTCCTTAAACGTGTGAATTTCTTTAATTCTTGGTGTAAAAGTGAATGATATTTTGGTATACGAGTTGTTAAGCTTAATGTAAATATATTAATGATAAAGAGTGAATTTTCTGATATTAAAAAAACAACTTTGGGCTGTCGTGAGTTGCTTTGAATTATAAACTGGTGGAATTTTCAAAGATTGGTGACAAGGTTGTGTGTGTGTATATATATATATATAGAACGTTAAAGACAATACAAATATTGCACAAAGAAAACGGGAGATTGCTTTTAAAGACTATAGGAAAAGCGAAACTGACTGTCAAGGAACAGATAATTGAGCATAGTGGTATATTCGAGATTGTAAGAGAGACTAAATAAAGGAGTGAGTCTGATTCATTGAATAACGGCAAGATAGTCTTTGTGTAACTTACAGCAGGAACGCAAATAATTTAGCAGAGTTGTTTGATAAAAGAGGCACAGTGTGATTGATTGTTAAGGAAAGAAATTTCAAGAACGTGAAACCAAGAGTGACGTAAAATTTGTTTATAATCGAGTAAAACGAGGGGTTTTGTGAGAACGCTAAGATCAAAATAAGCAAAGTGTGCTAAGTACATATAAAAAAGAGTGACGGTGAGATAAACCCGATTACTAAAGTTCCAAGTATATGCACGTATGTGTGTAAGCCTATGCTATAATTATCAAACAAAAAGAAAACGCATTATATATTGAAGAACTATATATCATATAGATATAAGCCAAGAGATTGCATTTTTTCCGTCTAAATTATATACGTGAAGTTCTGAGCCAAATCGTATCAATTTGTACGGCTAATCATTACAACCATGTTGGAAACGGACACATCACTTGGACCGGATAGTAACACGTATATCATGAAAGGCAATGGGGATTGTTGCGTCTGTGGCCTAGATATTCTAGAGAATGAGAACAAAACAACCTGTGAAACATGCTTGAACCATTACCATGTGCCATGTATGGGATTACCTTCTGCAGAAGAGTTGACTAATGCACAAGTAGTATGGATATGTTGCTATTGTGGTAACAACAATTTGTCTAAGCGCTTATATGACCAATTTGGTATCCCTATTGACGTAAACATGTACGAACATCTAACGAAAGACAATAATGATAATGACCACGCAGCACAGCCAAGTCCTATAACTCGTGCACAAGACAAGAGAAACAAATCTTCATCAAGCGGGAAAAAGCATATTCATCGGGGCAAGAAAAGACTACTTTCGCCAAACCAATCAACCACAAAGAAAAGGAAATCTGATGAATGTCAGAATAGTAACAGAATCGAAGATAATGATTGCCAATCGTGTATAAGTGACATAAAAAAGACATTCACAAGAAATACATTTAGGAAGAGAACCAATTATGATCGAACTGAAACTGCTGATGATAGTGCCGAAGTTTGGAGAACGGTAAAGACAAGGAGAACTAAGCCGCTTAATGAAAGAGGTGTGTCCCGTAAAACAACGAATGCGAATAATGACCCATATTCTAGCATGGACAAAGGCAAAGGTCGAGAGAAAGGTGTCACGTACATTGGGAAAGCAATGGCATACTTGTACACAAGATCAACAAGAAGAAAACAAAAATCACATTTGAAGCAATCTCAAAATGGAAGTAATAAAGACCTTGCCAACGACTCAACAGAAAAGAACATCACCACCAATGAGAACGACCTTGCCAACGACAAAACAGGAAAACACTCCACCAAAGAAAACGAAGATAACAATAGTAATAGAGTTTTTGTAAAAAGTTTGAGCACTCCTGTAAAAGAGAATGAACAAGAAAGTCAAATATCTTCCGACCATAGTTATCAAATTGGTGTGATGGCTACACTTTTTTCTAAGAACAACGACATGAGCAAATGGACCTTTTCAGATCTTGATACTATCGTGACATGTGCTAAAGACGCTGATATACCGGGTGATCCACGTGAATCGGCCAACAATCCTAGTGGAAAGATAATTCATGCTTTTGACAAATGTTTTGAGTTAGGAATTTGTGAATCCCACACCGGTCCTATTATACAAGAACACACTGAAACGAATGTACCCTCTGGTAAAGTTCCGTTGATCAATGCCCTACAAGATGCACTAGATACACAACGAAAGTCAGATGGATGCCTAGTCGAATTCAACGAACATACCTTTGTTATAATGCCTCATATCACTGGATATTATATCTTTGACACACATGCACAAAAAGAAATAGGTGGACGACACATGTTGATGCACACGAACACATGGACAGGTGCTTACGCATTTTGTTTACAATTGGCACATATAACGAATCTCCCAAATAGTGTACCATACAGACTCATCCAAGTGAAAGTACATGATCAACAGAACAATATATCGCAATGTCCGAAAGACACAAACAAAGATGACAGTGAAACTGTACAAAAGAACGCACTTGCATCTACAAGTAATCTAAGTGAAGAAGAAGGCAAGGCCAACATCGAACCACAATGTCCAAAACAATTATCCACAGTAACATCGAATACAAATGAAAAACCCCCCATCGGTGATTCTACAAAGATTAAAATCCCCACAAAAAGCATCGATGAAGAACATGTATTTGCAGATGACAAGTCAAACCACTCGCAACAGGAAGAAGGAAAAGGAAAAAGTGAAATCAATACTTTCAAAGAACAATCCGACGACAAAGCATTTGAAAGCACTTCCAACAAATCGAATGGGAAACGGAAATGGAATATCCTTGAGAATGAGACAGAATTTACATCAGACAGCAAGAAAATCACACATACGTCACATACAAGCATTTCTGGAACTCGTAAGAATAATGCAGAATACTCTCAGGAATCATCGCTCGATTTAAAGTTGGATGAACCAAACGTGACGGAAATGAGCACTACGAAAATAGAAAAGGATGTAACAAGTATGACTACAGGCATATTTGATGAAGACCCTGATGACTTGATAATACTAGGAGAAATACAAAAGTCTGTCTTGCACTTTTTACCTGTGAATGAAACGAAGAAGAAAGAATATTGCACAAAGTTAAACATTCAACAGATCACACCCACTTCTGATAATGAAGGTCAAACATGTCAACCTATTGAACATCCTTGTACAATCAAACATGTAACGGGTGATGGAAATTGCTTCTTTCGTGCCATATCATTTTGCGTATCAGGAAACGAGAACAACCACTTACTTGTGAGAAAAGCTATTGTTGTTCATCTTTTGAAAAACAAGAACAGATTTGAGACACGTTTGAGAGATGGTTTTGCCAACGTTC
The DNA here is from genome assembly GCA_035222895.1 of Strongylocentrotus droebachiensis. NCBI lineage: Eukaryota > Metazoa > Echinodermata > Echinoidea > Camarodonta > Strongylocentrotidae > Strongylocentrotus > Strongylocentrotus droebachiensis. The sequence goes on along the minus strand of JAVYIG010001133.1, from coordinate 16,514 downwards.
CAGATTACGTGACAAAGAGCAAAGTATTTCAAAGGGGTACCTGGGCTACCGAAATGGAGATTATGGTTTTGGCAAATTTGATTGAAACTGATATATACATATATGACGAGCAGAACGCTAAATGGAGTATATTTTCGGGCAAGGATGTACAACTTGGAATGGTTACCTCTGACAAAGGAATTTACTTGAGACATACACAACGTATACATTACGATGTTGTTTTGTCAGTACAATCATTTCACTGCGATAATCCCAACGAACAGCACAATGGAACTGAAAAGGAAAACACACTTGCATCTGATGCTCCACAATATCAAGAGAAATACACAATGAGCACACCGCAATGTCCTAAAGAGTTATCCAAAATGGCATCAAAAAATGATAGTGATAATATCAACATTCCCATCAATGGTTTGCAAACAGTTGAGGCTCCCCAAAAAAGCGTCAATGTAGTTTCAGTGACCGATGAAAGTGAAAAGAAAATTGGATCGTCCGTTGCTCCAAAAGTATCTATGTTAATTAGACAAAAGACATCGAATGTTTGTGAGACTTCTGAAAGAAAAGGCATGAAACAAACGAGTAAAACAAACAAGGTGGACAAAGCCTATAAGCAAAAGTGTCATGAAAGTCGTACAACAAACGACCCATCCAAGTTTCAGAAAAAAATACGCACAGAATACCACTTCAATCCTATATCCTATGAGAATGCCAGTCCTACGGATAAAACCCAGTCAAACGAACATAACAAAACGGGTACGAAGGTTAATTTACAAAAAACGATTATTGCTCAGGGAACGTTCAATCAGGGCCATCCAAGATTTGGCAATTCAAGCGGAAAACAATGTGTTTGTAATTCTTTAATTGCAGTGTTAAACAGCAAGTCTAAGAAAGCCAACCAATGGAAGAGTTGTGATCTAGATCGAATTTTGACAATAGGTGATAATTTGTATACCAATATAAGGAAAAGCACTTCAGTCACAACGGATTACTTAGCCATGAATCAATTACCTACGGAATTGGATGGATATGATGACTGGAATGACTATTTTACGATTGTATACCACGAAACAATTCTAGGACAGTTATTGGAAGTTGTATCGCATAATAAAGAACTTGGTTTTGTGACATTAGAACAGGCATTCGAACAACAACTGTGTAAGACTTGTGATGCCCATTTTGTGACTTTCGCCAACAACACATTTGTAGTTATAACAGGACATGAGGGGTATTTTATATTTGATTCGCATTCTAGAAGCAATCGAGGCTTTTTAAGTGATGATGGGTACAGCATTTTAATTCATACACCAAGCTGGCAAGGGGTTTACAAACATTGTATGACATTAGCAAAGACATTGAGTTGTCATATGAACCATTATTTTGAACTAACTGGGGTATCAGTACAAGCAATATCTGGTAAGAATGAGACATTAAGCGGTTTTCCTATATTACAAGGCATCCCTATTTGTCAAAATATGTCCTCAACTGCGCAATATAGCACAACGTCTCAATGTCCAACATATTCTGATGAAAGGAAACGGCAATATGAAGCACCAAGTCTAAAACATAATCGAAATCCAAAAATGGAACACATTATTGAGCTTACGCAAGAAACGACTGATGATTTGCACACTGAAACGAGTAAACCTAAACTTCCCGATGTACATGACTACAATGGCCAACTATTGTCATTAAAGAATGTAAAAGTTGAATTGAGAAAATTACAAGAAACGGATTTTGGAGACCATTGTTTTGCCAATAAAACGGAAGCGACTGTGACAATAGACAACACTATAAATGAAAATTTAAAACACTCTAAAATAGAAGATGGAAAAACAAAAAGAAGGATCACCAGATTGGAAAAAGATGCAAAATCCAAATCATTTGAAAGCGTTTCTAAGAAATCGAATGGAAAACGAAAATGGAATAAACTTGAAAATGGAGCTCAACTTAGTTCAGACCGCAAAAAACTCAGACGAACGTCACAAAGGAACAGTTCTAGAAATCATAATTACCAATCAGAATCCAATCAGGATATGGCTGATTCAAAATTGAATGAACCAAAGGTCACCACAAGAGGCAGTGCTAGAAATATTCCTCACAAAATGTACAAGAATAATCAACAAGACGATATTAACATGAATCCTGAAGGTACAAAAAAGAAACGAAAGACAAAAAAGAGTTATGGTCAAAGGACAAAACGGAGCAGAGAGATCATGAGAGAAAAACGAGCTATAGCAAATGAAGAAACTAGTGTCAAAAAGAAAGAAACTCGTTTACAAAATACAATAGCTCGCAAAACAAGGAAAGCAAATGCAATGAGGGTTAAATATGCTAATGATATAGTATACAAAACACAACAAAAACTGAGAACAAAAATTACACAAAACAAAAAGTATCACGAGGGACATTTCTTTGATAAAAACAAAGACACCATTGGAGAAGGAAGAAAAAATAAAACTCATAAATGTAGTGAAACTTTTAGAAGCAAGCATCTTAATGCCATGAAAGAAAAATACTACTCTGACTTAGTGTATAAAAACAGAAAAATCAAAATCGTTAAAGATAAATATTTGTCAAATGAAAGGTTCAGGGAAAAAATTAAATCAACATCAAGAATTCGGTACAAAAATCCACAATTTAAAGATGAACACAAAGCAACAATGAGAAATGTTATGAGAAGGAAATATGCCAATCCTCATTTCAGACAACAGCACAATGCAATTATTAGAAAAAGATATGCCAATTCTCATTTCAGACAACTTCACAAGGCAACAATGGGAAATGTTATGAGAAGAAAATATGCAAATCCTCATTTCAGACAACAGCACAATACAACAATTAGAAAAAGATATGCCAATCCTCAATTCAAACAACAGCACAAGGCATTAATGAAGAGTGTGTCGACAAAGAACTATAGCAATACAGAATTCAAACAAAAAAGGTCAATGTCCTTAAAAATGAAATACCGAAGAATCGATAAGTACAGGCAAAATGTACTCAAACGTAACTTGAAAAGAGCTGAACTTAATAAACTGAAAATGACCGATTTACATAATGTAATAAAGCACTTTCGACAAATTACTTGTGGTGGACCAGATTATGTGTGCTCTGTGTGTTTCAAACTTCTTTTCAAAAGCCAGGTAATGAAATGTATTAGAAGCAAATATATGGACACGTCATGTATCAGTGACAAATATTTGCATATCTGTAATTCACAATGTACTTTAATATGTGACATAGCAAAATCTGATAGATCACTTTTATGGATTTGTTTCACCTGCCACAATAAATTACGAGCTGGAAAACTACCTGCAGAAGCAAATATAAACAATCTACAACTACATGATATTCCGGAAGAAATTGCACAGTTAAACAATTTAGAACAGCATCTAATTGGATTGCATATCCCTTTCATGAAATTAATGGCTTTGCCCAAAGGTGCTCAAAACGGAGTGCATGGTCCAGTTGTGTGTGTACCTTCAAACACAAATGAAACAGTAGATATGTTGCCTAGACCAGAGACCGAAGACCAAACGATTCGTGTTAAATTGAAAAGGAAATTGTCATACAAAAGCTATTACAAATACAAGTATGTGAATAAATCTAAAGTGTTAAATGCACTACAGTACCTGAAAGAAAACAATAAATGGTATTTTGATGTCACCATAGATAACGATTGGGAAAATTCCTTTTCACAGAATAATGACATACACGAAGACGATGGTGAAATAGAAGACACAGCAATTGATGAACACATCTTGCCAAAAGACTCAAACCCTGAAGAAAACAATCCTATCGACAGTTTACATGGTCAACCATTGCACAAAAACGATGTTGAAGATGATTCGGAAGAGCGGTTATGTGGGATTCAGTTAGATACATGTTTACAACCAGCAAATATTGGACAAGAAATTTTAGATCAATGTTTTGATGAAATACTCTGTTGTGCTCCTTGTGAAGGAAACAGCCCTGTATCAATACTGAAAGATGAAAGCAATGAAGCAAAATGCTTTCCTTCATTATTTCCAAAGGGTCAGCCAACATTTCATGATGGGAGAAATGAAAACATAACCTTGGGTCGTTATTTGCAAAATAGATTGATGCATGTGGATAGCAGGTTTGCTCAAAACACTGATTACATCTTTTATGCCCAGTATATCTATGAAATACAGCAAGTTTTGTCACAGGTTTCTATTGCATTAAGACAGAGTTCAAACAGGAAGGATGATTTCTCTTTTATCACTGCATCCGATTTTAAAAATGTGGATAAAGTTTATGAAATACTAAAAGCGGACAAGGGGTACAGATTCTTGAAACAAATTCGTGGCACACCACCATACTGGCAAAATGCACAGAAAAATGTTCTAGCAATGGTTCGACAACTTGGTAAACCAACCTGGTTCGGTTCATTTTCTTCAGCTGATATGAGATGGCCTGAAATAATGAATACACTACTCAGACAAACGGGCGATGCAAGAAAGATAGACGATTTAGATTGGGCAGACAAATGCAATCTTCTAAAATCAAATCCAGTTACTGTTGCTAGAATGTTTGATAAGCGATTTCACACTTTTTTGAAAAAAGTTATTTTATCACCATCTAAACCCATTGGTAACGTCATAGATTACTTTTACCGTATTGAATTTCAACAAAGGGGATCACCTCATGTTCATATTTTGATATGGATTGAAAATGCACCAATATTAGGAGTTGATAAAGATGAGAATGTTGTACAGTTCATTGATAAGTACATTTCATGCGAGAAGCCTACGGAAAAGGAAGATCCAGAACTACATGAAATGATTTCACATGTCCAGAGCCACAGTAAGAAACATTCTAAATCATGCAAAAAGAAGGGAACGACGTGCAGATTTAATTTTCCAAGACCAATATCCAAAAGAACGTTTATCACGAAACCAGTCGTGGGTGGTGAAGATAAAGATATCGAAACCGATCAAAAGAATGCCAAAGAATTGTTGGAATCTGTAAAAAACGAATTAGCAAACGAGACAAACTATGAAAGTACAGCTGACCTTTTTGGAAAACTTGGTATTACCCAAAAACAATTTGAGAAAGCATATGCTGAATTAGCATCCCAAGAAAGTATAATCCTCAAAAGACAACCACAAGATGTCTGGATAAATCAATTTAATCCACACTTACTTAGATGCTGGAATGCTAACATGGATTTGCAATATGTTTCAAATGTATTTGCCTGTGTTTGTTATGTTGTATCTTACTTGTCAAAAGCTGAAAGAGAGGTGGGAATGCTATTGAATCATACACTAGCAGAAATAAAAGAAGGAAATAATGATGCAAAGCAAAGCATGAAAAAACTTGGTCAAGCGTATATGCATAACCGTGAAGTATCAGCACAGGAAAGTGTCTATCGTGTTTGCTCTCTGAGACTAAAGGAATGCTCAAGGAAAGTTGAATATATGGGTCATTCCATCGGGTTGGGTCATAAATTGTGACATGAAGGTTCAAAATTCAGAGTTGGTGAATAATTTGTTTATTGTTATATCCTGTTTCTAACACCAATCCTACAATAGATTCCATTGGAATTGTGTGTATTCCTTTGCACACTTACATTTAAAATGAAAAAACAGACACAACAAAATACCAACGTTACAGGGACATCTTTTTTTACTTGCTCATTTATTTTCTGACCTGAAACTTTGTTACAGTCTGTACTCCACTTTTTTTTGGTGTGGAAAACATTAAGATGATGGGAGCAATAGTTTAGAATACTCAAAACTTGAACACAGCAACATTATATCAACTTATAAACATGAAACAAATGAGGAACTAGCAATTTTCAGATCATGTTTTTCTTCTAAAGGGTTATCTTTTCTCTTGCATAGAAAATCTTGGCTGCATTCTAAGAAATGTGCCAATTAATTGATGCATGAAACATATTAAATGAGATGATGACACAAATGAAAGGAAAGCTGCAAGACTTATGGTCTATATTCACCTCAACACCTCGAAATACCAATGTTACATGGACATCATGTCCGAGTAACATCCGTATGATATTAGAGTTACTGACCTCTTATACTCATTTAAACATGACAGACTATATCAAATGTCATCTGAAATATCTTTCATCCATTGACCAGTAAATAAAAAAACAAAATATTCATACAATAGGTGTATTGGTTGATATTAATGATTAACTTTATACTTCTTCAAAATAGTGATTAGATTGGAAAGATCTTCGTTTCCAGGAATATTTCGATGACTTGTCATTTTGCCTGCTCTCTTGATCGATCTCTCTGCCGGAGCTGAATCCTCAGGCAGCAATCTAATAAATATGCATGAAAAGAAATAAATAAAAACAAATGAGTAAACAATATTAAATGAGATAAAAATAAAACAAAACTGTAAATTGCTTCTGTGACTTTTCATTTCAAAATGTGTGTTCTGGTTGATAATTATGAGTACTTGTACATTGTAACATTGTAAGAATTAAGGATGGAACAACTACACAGAGGATTGCAAGATGGATAGGGAGGCATCATCCTCACGTTTGGCTAGTTTTGCATGCCCAAATAGAAGTAGGTATTTGGTTTCATTTATTATTATTTATTATTCTTTTAAGTTCAATATTTGTGTTAAATTATTAATTTCTTAATTTTTTTTGTTTGTTGTTATTTATCATTATTGTTTTATATCTTATTTTTTGGAGGGGAGGGTAGGTGGTGAAAACCCTTTAACCTCCCTTTAACCTTTGTAGGAGGGGGGAGTGGGAGCCACATGGCAAACATCAATAATGATTTTATTTAAAAAAAAAATATTTAAAAAAAATTATTAAAAAAAAAAAAAAAAAAAAAAAAAATCATTAGATCTATGTATCCAATTCTAATTGAATCGGGGGCGGGGGTCGCATGCCCTCTCCCCTTTAGCTCTCTCCATTTTTCTCTATCTCAACTCCAACCCCCTTTTTTGCCCAAAAGTTGGATATGTCGGGCCTTAGATTGAACTTCCTAACAATTTTAAATAACTTGTGTTTTTCCTTAGGCTTAGCCATCATTTTTCAATGACAATTAATGGCATCATATAATTAATATTAATTAATTTAACAGTTGTGAGAAAAATTCTGAGGTATAGGAACATCAGTTATATCTTTATTTACGGGATTCTTATAACAAAATTCAATTTCTGTCTAAGAAATTAGCTTTTTAAGGGGAAAAGTCCGGCAACGATTTTGCATGTTTCGTTATAACACATATATCAGTATGTGGGACAACAGTAAAATATTCACTCACACGTGATGGTTTTGAAACCGTTTTAAGCTATAAATAACACAATTTAAAACGGAATTACATTTAAACAAAATGGAATTTCATTGTCTATGATAATAATTCGGGCTATAAAAATAACTTAAAATACATATTACGTACCAATTTGGGCGCTGACGGGCGAAAATGGCTGCCCGACGTTATATGGACATTGTCACGTTTGTGGTTGCAGCTCAGGGGTAGGTCGTCGCACACCATCAAAAAACATGTGTGCGCGTTCGTGAATAACTAGCAGGTCATTTTAACACCAAAAACTGAAGCTAGCGGGCTGGTTTGATCTCAAACACCGTAATTTCACACCGACGTTACCAAATTATGAAGGACATCGCGGGGGATTGTTGTGGTAAATTAATTATTTTCTTGTATTTACCGACCGATTTAATCGTCATTCTTTTAACATATGTTCATCAGGGGTTGTACCTTCCTAATAAGATGAAAGTTTCTGAGAAAATATCCTGCTAAATTTGTGTAAAATGTTAGATTACCGCCGTTACGAAAAAAGTGCTTAGGACATTGTTGGTAACGTCGGTATTGTGTTTTTTCAATATGGGATAACTTGCCGATTTTTTGCACATTTCACCTGAGCTTCTTAGACATAGTAGGGGTATTAAAGGTGACATGTTTTAAGTAGGAAACATTGCATTATGATGAATTTTTTTCCAGAAATGAGTTCATGAAAATGACTTGTTTTCATGTCACAACTGTCACCCTTAAAATCGCTGAGACATCGGTAGTTAAACTCTCACCAAAAAAAAAATATGATGAACAAGTTTCTGTTTTCATGTTTATTTATTCTGTCATACATTACTCTTAAATAAAATATACTTTTAATTTTCTAAAAATATATTTAAATTTGAGAAAATAGCTTCTAAACATTCAAACACATGAAAATGCTGAAAAGACCCAACCCGATGGAATGACCCATATACCTGTTGGACCTGACCCTATTCGAATTTCTTTACCTCTTAAAATAATACAAAACCGAACAGATGATGACGAGGAGAATATTTGGATGACAAGCAAGGTTGATAGATACAAAGCTCGACCAGATGGCTCCAAATTTGACAATATGTGCCTTGCTTCTTTTTGTTCTGAATACAGAATTTTAACAGCTTCTCAGATGGACGCTTCACGTTGTAAAAAAAACAAAAACGTATTTGAATTAAAACAAAATCTAGGATACATTCAGAAAAGAACACGTTCAGATGATGCAGTTATACGATATCCCCGGTTCAATCCTAAAATATCGCCTGAAAATTACAATTTAAGCCTATTACAACTGTTCCTGCCCTATCGCACACAAGAGCAATTAAAACCTCCAAGATTCGAGACCTATGAACATTTTATTCAGAGAGGTTATGTTAACATATCTGGAAAAAAACTGGAAAAAGTGAGCTCGATTGTAGGTAAAAACCGTGACAAATTTGAAAAGAATGCCGATGCCATTGACGAAGCAAAAGAGTTTTTATGCAAAATTGGACCACAAGAAAATGCTTGGGCTCTTTTATGTCCTGAAAATGAAGCGGAAAGACTTGAATATCCCAAAGAAGATGTAGACATTGAAGATTTTGAGGCCGATCGTGATATTCCTGATTTAAAATCTACCAAAACAAAACATGACCAAAGTGTTGAACTTCGATCTTCAAAAATTTCTAGACATAAAGGTCATTCTTTGATCAGAACCTTGAATGAAAAGCAAAAAATTGTTTTCTACAACATAAGACAATGGTGTCTTAACAAGGTAAATGGAGAAAAGAGTGAGCCATTTCATATTTTAGTTACTGGTGGTGCTGGGACTGGAAAGAGTCATTTAGTAAAATGCATCGATTATGAAGGAACACGAATTCTAGGCCGAATGTTGCATAACCCAGATGATATACCGATACTTAAGATTGCCCCAACTGGTGTAGCTGCATTCAACATAAACGGTTCTACCATACACAGTGCACTTTCTATTCCAATCAATATACAATTACCTTACCAGCCGTTAGGTGAAGAGAAAATAAGTGCCCTTCGAAATAAACTGGCGCACATACAAATTATAATTATAGACGAAATATCAATGGTACATCAAAAGTTAATGTGTTATATCCATGGTCGCTTAAGACAAATCAAACAATCACGAAACCAAATTGCATTTGGTGGTATCTCTGTTATAGCTGTTGGCGACTTCTATCAACTACCTCCTGTTTTTGGTACGCCCTTATATAAAGACACTCTTGAAGGTGCAATATGGATAGATAATTTCAAAAAAGTGGAGCTTGACGATATAATGAGACAAAAAGATGATTCAAAATTTGCACTCCTTCTAAATAAATTACGTGTAAAATCCAAAGAGGACAAACTGTGTGATGAAGATATACAAACACTTCGATCTCGTGAAACAGGGGAAGATTGTGAAAATGTTCTTCATATCTATTCCACTAACAAACAAGTACAAGGCTGGAACAAACAGGTATTACATAAGAAATGCACAGGTATCGTTTGTATTCAGGCTGAAGATACCCAAAATACGTCAAAGGATAGGACTAAAGTACGTGACAAGCCATTAGCAAAATTGAAAAGTTCATTAGCGCCTTATTTATGGATTGCAGTTAAAGCAAGGGTTATGTTGACGAGGAACATTGACGTTGAAAAAGGCTTAACCAATGGATGTTTTGGAAATGTGGTCGAGATAGTGATGGACAGCACCAACTCTAAACCAGTGTGTATCAAAGTGGAATTTGACAAATCTGATATTGGTATTTACGCTATCGAAAAGCATCAAGAATCGGTTAACAAATATGTTAGGCAACAATTCCCACTGAAACTTGCATATGCATGCACAATTCACAAAGTACAAGGTATGTCATTAGACAAAGCTGTTGTCTCGTTAAAAAACATGTTTGAATTTGGCCAAGCTTATGTCGGTCTAAGTCGTGTTACATCATTATCTGGACTCGTTGTTCAAGATTTTCATGAAGATCGTATATACTGTAACCCTGAAATTAAAGAAAGCCTTGAAAATATGCATTCATTCATACAACCACCTATAGCTACTGATGTTTATAGCGATCACAACATTTCCATAATTCTCCACAATGTACAAGGATTAAAACAACATTATATGGATTTGAAATGCAATACTGACTTCTCCAATGCAGATTTGATATGTCTGACAGAAACATGGCTTAATAAAGAAGATGACATAATTGATACACTTTTAGATGAATTTAAATTCTACCATCAGCCGAGATATCTTTCATATTGTGCTACCAATCAACTTAAAGAGCAGTCGCATGGGGGTGTTGCAATATACACTAAAATTTGCAAGTAGATTGAACATAACTGTCGATAACCTAGAATCTATTGCAATTATCATAACCAATCCCGTCTCTTTCGTTATTCAGTTATATATCGACCTCCATCATACAGCGTAAAACAATTTTGTGAATGCTTACTCATTTATCTCAATAAATTGCACAAAATAAGTACCAGATGCATACTAATGGGTGATTTCAACGAAGATTTAATGAAACACAATTCGCAGGTAAACAGAATAATGTGTGATAATGGTTACAGACAATATGTTTCAAAACCCACGACAGAGAATGGTACATTGATCGATCATGTTTACAGCAAAGGACTAGATGTATTAGACGCAGACGTGATTCCTATTTATTACAGTTACCACGAAGCTATAAGGATTGCATTGCAAATTTAATGCGCAGTTATAAGATCTTTATATATTTTGTTCAGTTACTCAGTTTATTGATTATATAAAAACAGCCAATGGAAAACCAAAAAAAAAGGCAGAATTAGCCCCCCAAAATATTTGCACAAAATCAAATAAAAAATTTGACGACATAATGATACATGATTGCAACGAAATTTACATGTTTATTACAGTTATTCGGGATTTTTTTTTAAAGAATTTGTGTATTTTGTGTTAAATTTGGTATTCAAACATAAATCTTGATATTGTTTTACTGTACATGCAAACGCGGGATTAGAACAAAATATGCTGTCTATTACCACTACTATTTTCTTTACAAAATCTGTAGTTGATCGCGAATTTATCGTTGATAAAAATATTTTGAAATAGGTTTTTTTTGTGATAAAAAAAAACCGTACAGCCAGGACCAGACATGCATTGTGTGTCTGGTTCAGAAACGGTTTTTTTTTTTCCTTCTTATTAGATGGTGACAGCTTTAAATGGGTATTATGCCCAAAATAAATTGCCTAAATAAGGAACATAGTAGTTTTATTTATTTCGCTTAATTATTGCACCCTGGCTGCTGATGATGAGTGCAATAATTAACCAATTTACATATATCATGATATGCATAAATGAATTGTTTTGACTATAAACGACGCCCAGGTCTGAACAACACATTTTAGGGAGAAAAATCGAAATTACTGAAATTGTGTGTACAAACATGAAGAACTGCTCATCAGTGACATCACTCACATCACAGTTGCCAATTTGTTTTTATTTGCCTCTTAACTTTCACACAGAAAAAATTGTTATGATGTGTCCGATTCTTTTTTAATATTTCTCTTATCTGCATTTTTAATTTTTCTGCTTCCATACAAAGCAACGAAATTATGAGGGTGGACTTGCCCTTTAATGGACAAATGAGACATGAAATTATATCTCCGAATCACACTCTATCCAAATATGAAGAAAAAAATACACGTCAAGGAATCAAATTCCTATAGGGTTGTACAGAGATTCGTGATGTGAACGAAAATGACCTTTCATAGGCATATAACACGCAAACTAAGAAATTTCTTGGAGACGCCCGGACTCGAACCAGGGATCTCGAGGTAGGAAGTCAAATGCGTTACCGATATACCAAAACATTTCCCATAGCGATTACACGTAAACAAAAAATGGAATTCTCAAATCCCACTTTGCAAGTGAAATATGAGCATGATCCCGGCATCTGATCGAAAAACAAAGGGCAAGTTATGATAACTTATTGTCTCAGCTTACAACATACTAAAAGCTCAGCAAAAACGAAACTAAAACGACAGAGATATTGCTCGCGAAAGACGGGAATGTAGAATCCAGTTTTGAGAAAAAGTCATGTCCCATAGAGAATACACGCAAAATGTGAAAAATTGACATGCCTCCATTAATCGCTAAAATACCGCATGATGCCTTTGTCAAAATGAAAAATGGTGATCATTAAACTTGTAGATAATTATATTAGCTACAACATATCGTAATTTGGAAGAAAATCAATCAATATATACAGAGATACAATCAATTTTCCATAAATATGCTGACGTCATAATATGCAAATTCGTAATTTGAGTTCCAAGGCCATGATGTCACGATACACTTCATGGCCAAATGAGACATGAAATCATATTTCTGACATATACTCTTTTCAAATATTAAAACAGAATTGGGGTCCAGGTGCATCCCAAAGAGCTATAATGGATTGTGTATAGTTATTTTTTTGCCCATGTATGTTATGTATTACAAGAGCTCGCGCGCACTGACATTTATCTTTAATTTACGCTCATCTTGTTAATAATGGTCATAAAGAGATAAACATGGTATCAAATTCCTTGAAAAAATATGAGAAATATCATGAAAGAAAAAAAAATGGCGATTCTATGTTTTGTAGTGGTGTTACGCGCGAAAACGCGCGCGCATGCTCGTACGCGCGATTTTTTATAAAATGCTTAATATGACCTGAAACGTATGCAAAATAAATTTGTGACGATTTTGAGCATTTAAAAATTTTGCGCGCGCACTAACGCGCGGATATACGCGCACGCGCAAGTTTTTTGACATGAAATTGATCGGACTGATATTGACCTTGATCATGATAAATATGAATGAGAAATTCCTTTCCGTTATGAAGATATGATCATGATTTAATTTTCACAAAATGGCGCCTAGATGACGTCATCAGTCAAGGTCAAGGTTGAAAACGTTATTGTGAGTTCTCTATATGCCTATACATATATGTGCCAAATTTCAAATTATTTGATTGATCCATTTTCAAGTTATCTTGTGAACAAAAAAGTGGTAAGAATTAAGAAAAATAAATAATAAATAATAAAGGCAATTTTAACAAAAATATAAAGGTGGTCTGTATGATATACAGCCCACCTGATAAATGACATACAGCTGGTATAACAAAAAAGAAAAAACATTTCAAGAACCAAGGCATTATAACAATAGATTTAGTATTCATTTTTCAGTACTAAAGTAAAAAAATTCAATGTACTAATAAAAAGGAAATGTATGAAAATTAATATGCACAAGTACGAGTGCGTAATGACTTTTCAGTTTTCCTCCATATTCATTTTGTCTTTGCACGTAGACTAGAACGGATGAAATTTAGATGACGTCATCTACCTTCCTGCGCAGTAACAGTTTAAAATAAGGCTGCAAGATTTTGACCAAGAAAATCCAGTAAAAAGACCCTTAAACCCGTCTGTAGTACTCCCTGCAGGGTCACTGACAGGTGGTTATCTCATCAAATCAGCTCTAAATTAACATAAGAAAAAGAGGATCATGGGGGACCAACAGGCACCGATTAAGCATTGTTTGCTATATAGAGGGCGCAAGTACCGGTAGCTTAGTAAGTAGTGCAGTGGGGCTTTAAACGGATAAAGTCAAGCTGGTAAGTGGAACATATGTCTTTTAGTTTTAGCCTAGATTTAGACCTCTAAAGTCTAGGCCTAATTTTGGAGAATAAATGCATCTTGAAATTTGAGTGCAAACTTTACTGACAACGTCCCGGTCAACTTTGCACAGCAGACCCTATGGTCAGCTTCTGTCCCTCAAGAGAGAGCCGACCTTACCCAAATCAGAGGCTAACGAACGAAAGAGACAGAAAAATTCGGTCCTAGGCCTAGATCTAGACAATAAGTCAATAGGTCTAGGCCTAGATGATCATATTCCAGTAAGTAAGTAAACAAAGAAGACTACATGTCTCATTTACCAAAATAATAGTCTACTTCGGTACTTCCTTAATAATAATTAACTTTTCTACACAGACTAGAGGTCTACCATCGTTTAGTTGGTAAAATGCATTGATTTGATTTTGAAGCCATTGACATTTAAAAAATGAGCTTACCGAGAATGATGCACAGCAGACCGACAATCACAAAGATCACCCTAAAACGTTTCCAAATAGTCATGACTGATGCCCAGTTCATTATTGGTCTTCTTCTAAACCACAAATTAGTCCTTGTCTTGCCACCGTGTGAATATGGAGGCGATTCGGAAAGGCCTTTGCCTGATTTGGAAGTGCCCAACTGATCGTGCCAACGTTGCGACCTAGTCCCATACGAGTGACGTGTTGAGCCGCCAGGGCCCCGTGGAAGTCGTCAGGATCAGACACGGCGGTGCTGGGCATGCCAAGGGGCTTTGTAGCTCACCTAAGGAACGGCAAACAGTGATAACCGGTCATCTAATCAATTGAGCAAACAATCGTGTCGTTCAAAGTCCATGTCTCCTTTTCCCTCCATCTTTTAGAAGTAGCCTATACTGAATCAATTCTATTTGATTATCTGCTTCGTCTTCGTCACTCTGAAACCTATATGAAAACACTTTATAACAAGTCAATTCGAACTGGACGTTGACGTGACCATCACTACACGTACGTATGCGTACCGTAAATGTACGCTTCTATAGCACAGCTGTCGCACTATCACATCAAATTCAAACATTGCGTGCGCGTTCTCACTTACGAACGCAAATATGATGTCGTGTCGTAGCCACTGATCTCTACGGAAAAATCGATTTTCCGTAGAGATCAGTGGTCGTAGCTCGCTAGCCACACAAAACACGGGCTGATGTAGTACCCATCTCCCGGATCCCCACCACCCCCCCCCCCCTCCTCCTTTCCAGCTAGCCCCCTGCTAGCCCCAAACCTCATCCCTCATCCCGCCTCATTGCAACATACAAGGACAAAAGGGGGGTAAGCGGACACTTTTTTTTTTTTTTTTTTGGTCTCAGAATTTCAAAATTTGACATTTTTCTTCGTCGGGGGGGGGGGGGGGTAAGGTCACCTTATTTAGGTTAGCCGTGGGTATAATTTTTTTTGTTTTTTTTTGTTAAAGGAATAGTTGAGTGTTGGTAATTTCCAAAGTGCCCCTCCAAAACAGATTTGGTTTATTTCAGTACCATATGAAAGATCATCGAAAAAAACATGGGAGATGATAATAATTCCAAATCAAATGCTCTAATTGTTGTGCAATTTGCTTTCAAAACATTATATAAAAGTGTTTGACGTCCGGACATCACTTTTGACTTTCGACGGTTTATTTTTTGAATTTAGGTGTTTAGCTCCCTCTATGTCATTTAACAACCAGCGTATTTACAATGAGTAGAGGTTTGAGTTCGTTGGTACAGCAGCTAGCAGGCGGGTATCCGGCCGCGCGCTAGTTAGTACACACGTATGTACGTTTCAATGCGCGCTTGTGCGCTCGGTGCGATTTGCCATGACACCTATTGAAACACGAGAGGGCTCACTTCCGCGGGATATTTAAAATTCTACCGCGATCATTTCAGCTCCTACAGCTGATCAATTCCAATGCAATACGCTTCACGTATAACACACACAACTCAGATCAGATTATCACCGGCGCCGATCGAACGCTAGACAAGCTTTGATTGAAATACGACAACACGAGATCGAGATTGGAAAAGGAGGATGATGAGGTCACGGACGATGGCCGACTCGGACTCAGCTAGTGCTAAGCCTAAGCTACGGGACACGGCTAAGGCTACGCTAAATCGGAATAAGACTAAGGCGGTAAGAGGAAGAGAGAAACAAGCAATGGCAGCTCGACCACCCACCCGGGCCGGAGGAGGCGCGGGAGTGGCTGTGAACAAGGCCAGGGACGCGAGCTGCAGCTGCAGGCGGCTAGAGGTAAGTTGAAATGATATACGCCCCACTGCACTGGGTAGGCCTACCGTTTTAATTTGATCTAGTCTAGAGAATAGATGCATGGAATCGGCAAATTACGTTTTGTTATATCTTGCCTTGGTCTTGGATTTTTAATTCAGATTTCATGAATCATGATATTGATAGTCTAGTCTAGATCTATATAAATTACTACAGTAACATTAGCCTGTTATTGCTAATACTAGTTGGTAATACCTACCTGTACCAACTACCCCTTTGAAGACCAACTTTTAGCTGAAAAGGGTGATCCTTCCCATATGTGGAAAATAACTAAATACAAAAATAAAAA